>JANCMC010050420.1:0-168253 GCA_024363005.1 Charaxes varanes | reverse complement strand
AAAGCTCTCGTGCGAATGAGGGCTAAGAAAAGGTTGACACCAAAAAGAAAAATAAATGCCTCGTTAAATAATTCAGTCCTGTACGAAACAATAACAATGGACTCATTAACCTAAATCAATGTTGTAATAAAAAACGTAATTCCGAAATGTTATTACAAAAATAAATGCATTCAACTCTTATTAGTCTGTAATGGTATAAATTCTTACCTTAAATCTTTATGCCATTATTTTATGAGCACAATAATAATTCATATATTGTAGTAAAAATGGAAATACGATCGAAAATAAAATCAAGAACATGCTTATAAAATAGTAGACTATTTCGGAATAATACATAATTACCACTCGTTTTAACGTTATTAAATCAATAAATTTTAAACAAATTATTTAGAACAGTCGAGTTTTTAATACTTAAATTAAAATCAGTTCAATTTTAAACTATACTTTTTTTTAATTTTAAAGAATCAATTTCCAAAATAATATCTTTCGAAACACATAAAAAAAATTATTTTAAATGCACTTTGTAAGTAAAATAAACTTATATGATAAAACTTAAACTCGCATCGCCTTTCTCACAAACAATAACACTTTTGTGTATATTTATAACGTCCGTATTCAGAAAACAGTAAACTTATCAAGAATTTTCTCAAAACTAAGATATCTTCTCGTCCATTTACATACGGTATTGTAAAACATGTGAAATTAAACATGGATTATCGTTACAAATTCGGCAACTATAAATCTACTCATGTGGATATTTGACACCCTGTAAATATACTGAAACTTATAGAGTAGGAGCGAGCACAAAAGATCCACTCCTTCTCTACTTAAAGGAATTCGAAGCAGCGTCGCCCTTGTTTCACAATGAATCCCAAAAGCTATCATTACGTATCTTAACTCTTTTTTTTACCGACTTCAAAAAGAAGGAGATTCTCAAATCCACTGTATTTTTTTTTATATTTGTTACCTCAGAAGTTTCGACTGGGTGAACCGATTTTGATGATTCTTTTTTTTTTTTACTCAAACCTAACATTGCGAAGCCTAAAGCATTGAGACATAAAAACATTGGCACTTAATCATGATGGTAAATTAGGGAAATTTCATTTCACACCGTTATTAACGTAATTTATGAAAACGGACGTTAGTACATACACTAATAGATAGATATATAGTGCTATATCTATATACATATATATATGTACTTAGAAATAAGTGTAGCTCATTTTATTTAATACATAGTAATTTTACGGTGTATCTAATACGTAACGTCGATGTTTTGCGAAAATGCTCAAGTTATTATTTTACTTATTAAATGTATCTATCCATAAGAATTTTTCCCTTCAGCTTTAGAAAATTGTTTATAGTTTTATTATTGTGGCCGGAGAGTTTGTGTAACTTCACAAAGTTTTGTATTACTTTGTGGACTTCAAGGTCAAAAATGTACAAAGACTTTGAGCTATGTCTGGTTCCGATATTATGAGCGTGTGTATGTGACTGAACTCCTCCGAAATGGAATCACAATTGGACACTGCAAGAGGCGCTGCGATCATGTTTTATTTTTTATTTATCCTTTTGAACAGGTCTAGAGCTGCTCAGTCCACCAGTAATATTACTCACGATTTTAAATTGCATGTAATTTAACAAACCAACAAGAAAGGGCAAAAAATTTCTATTTGACTCATTATATCATTAGTAATATTGTAATAAACCACGGAATAACGTATAAGAAGGACGATAAATGTTAATGTAATGTCTTATATTACTAAGGTATTATTTTCAAAACGAATCAGGGAGAAATGTTTGTACAAAAATCGATTTTTATTTGTTTACGAAAAATTCTATTGATTTCTTAAAAACAAAGTTATCTTATCAATCATATCTAAGTTCGATGTGGGGGGTCGATTAGATGATACTCTCTTATGGATTTTTGACCCCTTGCAATTGTTCTAATTTTATAAGGAAAGTCGAGTACAAAACGTCCCATTAGAGTGAATGTGTATTCGCATTGCGAACCTCTGTGTGGCTAAATTACATAACAATCCGTGAACATTATAAGTATAAGCTTCATTTCCCTAATTTATGTTTGCAAAAATCCTGACCAATTTATCTTATCGGAAACTAAAGTTAATACATTCATTAAAAGCAAAGTCTTAATTAAATCAGCATCTAAGAACTTACCACATTACATTCTTGGTAGAAATATCATTATTTGTAATGGAATATTTTCTATTTTGATCTCTTGAGTGACCCCTAAAGCAGTCGGTAAACCATGCAACTAAGTTTAGTTGCACGGTTTACCGACTAATTAGTTAATTAAAATAAAATATAGCACAGATGTCATATTAGATACGTGTAGTACACGCCAAAGTCTTATATCTGAATGTTTGTGACTGACTTTAAGGTATATTATTGGAAATGAAGAAAAAGGTGATAACTGACAATCACAAGCGTTATTTCAAAAAAGCAAAATGTATTACTGTTTTGGTATTAAAGAGGAATACTTGAAGTAAACAGTACTCCAATTATCCCTCCGTTCAATAGCCCAGTCGGGTTACATTTTAAGCGGGAAAAATTCCCATCAGAAGTTTTATGTCTGCAATGTTTAAGAGGATCATTAATTGTCTAAATTCAAAATCTCGGCCAAGTTCCGACGGACGTTAGTCGCCATATTGAATTTAAGGTGAGTTCGTTTTATACCAATTACTGCTTAATTTTTAATTTTTTTACAAAAATGAAATTTAATTCTCTCCAACTTCAGTCCTAACAATTTTTATTGCATGATTGATATTTTAAAAAATAATCGCGAAAAACGATTCAAAATATAATAAGTTAGGACCAAAGTTGTACAGAATTAAATTCGCAACAACGTTGGGCCAGCTTAATACACTGTCATAGCGGTTAGGTTGTAGTCTGAAAATACAGCGAAGATTTATTAGTTTTAGTTGCTTTATCAGTCTTTAATCGCCCACTGCTGGGCATAGGTCTCCTAATGTTTGTTACTTTTAACAAAATATGAAATTAAACTAAGTGAAAAAAGCATTTATTATTTTATTTTTATGCCTCACTCTCAAGAGTCCAGAAATTTAGGAATCCATTAGGAGCTGGAGAAACGTTGGATACTTAACTCATAAATAATTAGTTTTAAGTATTTCCAGTAGCCTGGAGAAATGAATTAGGCGACTGTAATGTTTCTATAAATAAATATATAGGACTTTATAATACACGAACCTCTGTTCCTAAGGTAGACAATTTAATGCCTGTGTTATAGGGCAATGTGGTCTCTCCTAGGATTTCCAAACTTAATAGTTTGGAAGCAGTAGAACGTAGAGACTAGAAATTTTCCATGTTGATAGAACATGCTTAAAACTCATTAGGAAATCATTTTAAACGAAATCAGATAACAACTTTTAAAGTTATTTAACTAAAACGTTTTTTGTTTATCAGATACGGAAGCCTTCTGTATAAGCGTGTCTTGAGGTGCTCTTGGCCACTTTTTAATATTTTGTTAATTTTAGTGTTGCCAGATTTGATCTTAAAAATTATATTTTAAGCATGGTAATTATTAAATCTGAATAAAAAAACCAAGAATTTTATTTATTTGTAACATTTTAATAGTTTATTATTTTTAACGTTTTATTCTTAGAGAATATAAAGGAAAGATGAAATGATTAATACATTTTTATTCATTTTCAGACTGATGCAACATTAGCAGTGATAAAAGCAAAAGCTGTGAAAGTTTCGACGAGCTATTTTTTGTAGGAATAAAAAACTGGATTTATGTTAAATTAATGTAATGCTAATTTTTTTGTATTAATATTGTTGCAGATTATTAACATGGAGTAGATCTCTAATAAAGACATATTTATTGTAAACATTTTTTATTATTTACCGACTACTACTAATTGAGTGATTGTGTGAAGGTAGCCTTAATACATAAAAAGTTCCAAAAAATTAACTGAGTTATTAATTTGATTTATTACTATTTCTATTATAGTTTGTTCGTAAATTAATTTCCCACCGTAAAAAAACTGGTCAATTATAAAAAAGAGTCCTTAAAGAGAGATATAATGACGACTGTCAATCAGCATAAATAAATCAAATAATTCAGTTAATTATTTATTTGGCTATACTTATTAAACAAATAAGTGGATAAGTGATGATTGAAAAGGTGTTTTTGCCTTTCCTAAGCCAGGATTAAAGTGTGAAGGGAAAACGGACCATCACCGTGCGTCCACGCTAGTATGTCCATGCGTTCCCTACATAATTAGTTAACTTTCTCTTAATCTTACGTAGCAGTTAATTGATGTTTACATGTAATGTTAATTATTTTCGTCATAATGATCACCAAATATCAGGTCCCCGAGATGAGTGTGGCTTTATTTTTCGGTTCCAATAAAACAATTATCAAACATTTGGTTCCGAATTCGGTGCCAATATACCGTTTCCGTAACATTCTTGCTCATAAATTTGCTCTTTGAGTGGTAGCTTCTTTTTATAGTCTGACGTGTATAACTCATTCGGTCGCTTGTATTCCTTTAAATGATATCTGTAGCCAAGGTAAATTATCAGCTTGTTTCCACGTCTCGACTCCTTAAAAATTGGCCTCGGGTAGTAATCTGAAAATTCACAAACTCGTTATCGATTAGTGTTCGTGTTTTAAATTTGGCAGATTGATAAAGAACGAATAGCATCGTAGGACAGCCGCTAGGTAGTGAGTGATGTTCGATTCGCTGCACAGAAGATGTCACTAAAAATATATGACTAAACCCTCTATCTCTTTCAAAAAAGTGTTCGGTGAACACTTTCCCACGTTTCATCACTTTTGTACGGGTCAGAATTAAGCTAATAAAACAATACAATTTAAGGTTATTTTATACCAATACATTTATCACATAAAGAATATAATACAATGTTAAATGTATCATACATTTAGTTTCAGACGTAAACAAACTGTAATAGAAGATTAGTTAAATTTTAAAAACAATAGAGATCGCCTGGTGGTCAAAATTCGGCCACAAATCTGTAGATTTGCGTATTATATGCTTATATAAAGCTACATACAATTTCAATTCTTTATACAATTTCATAAGTATAAAAATATTTTTACGCCGCCATAACACCGCTTTCATACAATCTTATAGAAAAATCTATACATGTGTGTATAAATCGTTTAGCATTGGTGGGCCTGTGGTTTTAGTTTAACAATTTGATGTATTAATAAGTGCGAATTTTATAAAAATATTAGTTTTCGCAAACCCTCTTCTATACGTAGTAAAATTGAGCCACATTTCATACAAAATGGTAACGAAAATTTTAGCTTCTAATATAAATGTACAATCAAATAATAACTGAAGAGAAATGTGGCCTTATTTTTTATATAAAAAGTTTGATTGTTTGAGGATAATTTATTTACAATTCCTTGCTCATTTGGTTATTTCTTTGCAACGAAATAGTTATGCTTGATTTCGACAACATCATGATTGTGTACCGGGTTGCTCTTGATGATTTCATCATCAAAGGTCACAAGAGTGGCTTTGCAGGAGCGGCCACTATGGGTGGAACAGTGCCACCTTCTCCTCATCGAACTGCCGACTTGGTACGACACTTTCAACGAGTACTTGTAACCACCGAGCAATATCAGCTGATTGCCTCTCTGCGAGTATATGAAGACAGCTTTGTTTCCTGGTAAAATACATGTCAGTGTAGTATTTTGAAGGTTTTTTTTTACGTATTATAAGCATATCTCACCAGATGATAAGCAGCTACTGCACTGTGGTACCTATAGGCCAGTCAAATTAGCCCAAAAAATAAAGGTAAGTTTACTTAATACGTACAGCTCAAAAATGGTAGGTTGTTGAAGTTTAAAGTGTTTGTACATTTTTGTCCTTGAAGACTACAAAGTACTACAAAACTTTGCGCAGCTACACAAAGTCCCCTGCCACACTACATGATTATTGAAATGATCGTTCAAATGAAGCTAGTCTGGCTGGTCCGTCCGGCTAGTTCGCTGGCTCCGGCATTAATAAATATACAATGATAACCAAAAGTGTATATATTGTGAAAAGAGAATGGGAAGAAAACAAATTTGTCTTTGAATTTAATTAATGACTTAGCTGGGTGGCACTTTAGCATCTAGCAGACCATTTACTTACTTCATCACGAAATCGAAGTTAAAAAAAAATTACATATTTCAGATTTCAGTCCAATGTCGAGCTGTTGAGGTTCAAAAACGTGAAACGAATTTAAAGAGCCAAAGGCGAAGGTCTAAAAATAATTCATTAAAAGCGACGGTTAATTCCGCTTGCTCAATATTCAATATCGCTGCGTTTGTAGCACAGCCCGGGCCGCATTGCAGACGGAAAATCAATGTCGCTCTAGCGAAATGCACGTGAGATCGGGAGTACTCTTGAAGCTATCGGTTCCGTTTAAAGTAAAAACTACACTCAAACCTATGCAGGTTCTAGTAATTTAATAGTCTGAGAACCTGCAACCGTTTAAAGGGTAGTCAACTAGATTCAAATTTAGTTTAGAGCAGAGACTCCGCGAACCATCTGAAGACGCCATGTCATGAAGGCATACCTTGAACACGCTTTGGTCTTGATACTGATAGAAAAACGCCGTAGAGACTGACTTGCACGAACTACGGGTTGCCTGACTGACGTATGGTAGTATGAGACCGGGAAAAATGGCGTTCTCTAATTTGGCCGGTCAAGTTTCCCTTTGCATCATTACGTCAGAGGTATAAGAAAGTTCCTGAAAATAAGTTCTTTACCAGTTTATTTTATACCTGGAAAATGCCTTTATGCACCCCAGTTGACACTGAACCAGATACTCAAGTACAGTCTCGACTACAGTGTGGTTCTCGCCGGCTGATCGCCGGAATACCCACTAAGAAACCAGGATGACTCCCTATGCCAGGATGAGAGGCGTCGCATGATCGCTGTTTTGCATATCTACCGTGACGCCAAGACGAGTTTGTCAGCAAGTAGCGTTTGTGACGATGCGCTCGCAAGGTACCATCATAGTGATGGAGGAGGGAGATTCCTTTACTTAGCATGCGATAAATGATATGGGTGAAGTTCTTGAAAGTACCAGCATTGGTGTATCAGCTCGGACCGCGTTGCAGATGAAAAATCAACGTCGCTCCTGCAAAATTCACCTGATATTGGAAGTACTCTTGAAACTATCCGTTCCGTTTACAGAAAATGCTCAAACAAGCGTAGGTAGATACTAGCCACTCTGAATCTTCAAGTAAGTTAAATGATACTAATTAAAGTATTCAGAGCAGGGGCCCTACCTCGAACATTTCGAGTCGAAGATTTGACTTTGAAAATTCGTGCTGGGCGCACACTGGAAGTCAGTGTAGTGCTGTGCTTTGGTGGCGGATTTGGTGGTGTAGCTTTCGGGTTGCAGCATTACACCGATTTTCCCCCGTATTCATTCGCGGATTAAAGCAAAGTAGTTTAGTTTTTCATGCAAATAATTAATTTTTCGAAAGAGCCAGATTAAGTATAGGCCTCTCGCAAGTTTACGTAGACAAAGTCGCAGGAAACAGCTAATTACTAATATTTTCGTCGCAAGTATTATTCGAACTGTACGAGAGGAGCGCGATTATGCAAATAATGCATCTAAGAGTAAGTTGGTTTTTCGGAGAAGATATTATTTAACGGGCTTGTGCTGTCGGTTCTTGGTTATGCATGCAAAAATCTTGTGTTTGACAATGTTTTATTACAATTCAATCTGCTCTATACAGTTGTGGTATCATGTTAATTGCTTAAAATGTTGTGTTCTCCTTTAATTAAATTACTATAGCGAGAGCAAACATCTTCAATAATTAACAACCTTCCTCTAAAAAGGGCCAAATCTTGGATTAACTCTTATTCATTTTACTCTTATTCATTTTAATTTTACTTTTAACAATTCTAAAAACAATAGAATATATATTTTATTTGTTACTATAAAAAAAAGAAAGAAAATTTAAACTCTATAGGGACGTTCTCATTTCACCTTTCATGTATAAAAGAAGCTGAAGGACTTAAAAACTGATTTTCATATAATCCTATGTAACGGGGAGACGAGAAATATATTATGAAAACATAAATAATAAAAGCATGAAGACATAGAATTTATATTAGTGATTAGTGACAACTTAACTTAATTAACTAACTGTTACTTATTTTATCAACAAAAACAATTTTGTACTATGCATTAAACCGATAATAAAGTAAATTGAATGTTTAAGCATGTATTCACATAACTATGTATGTGACTTAAACATTCAATTTACTTTATTCAAAAGTTCCTAAATTTATGTGAGATAGTTTTACGAGGCAGTCATCACGAGCAGCTGGCGGGCGTCTTTGATGTGAAGCGTTATGCGCGGTGACAGCCTGCATACAACTTTCCTCTATCTTGTCATCTCTATGTTACTTAATTCTTTAGATTATCTTTTTAGCTTCAATTACTAATATCTCCTTTACGATGTTAATATCATAAGTAAATATTTTTCTTGTTCTTTCAAAATATTTACTACTGAGTCTTTCTGAACAAACAACGTAAGGACAATGAATGTAAGAGTCATCGCGCATAATATGAGGGTGGCTTTATCCGTTGAAGTTGGCAGTCACTTGAAAATAAATAAAAAAAAGTCAATGGAAGTGTAATAAAATATTCATCGTCATTATCATTCTCAACCTATGTTGACCCACTATTGGATATAGGTCTCCTCCCCGACGCCACAGTTGTCGATCCTTTGCTTTTTTTTTCGCTGGGAAATGTATTTACGCACCCTGGTCCGGAGACCAGGAGTGTGGGACTCGCTGGCTAAATGCCAGAGTACCCACTAAAACGCTGTCGAATCAATAAGAAGAATTGTAGATGTTTACATAAGATCTACAGCTCAATTTTTTTCGTCAAGAAAATCAGTAATTAAAGGTGCTGACGAAACAAAAAGACTAAGAAACTCGAACTAAGTGTAACTTCTTAACTTTCATTGAAATGTTGGGAGACAAAATGTTTCTTTATAAGAACTTTGTGCAACATGGCCGGCGTGAAGAGGCGTTTGAAGCGGGCTAAGGGAAGTTAACTATTAAAATATTAAAGTCCGTCCGTGCATAACTAAGAAGTCACTCCCAATACTTTAGTGGGTCTTCCGACCTGAGGGTTGAATAGTGTGAATAAGGTAGAAATTTGGAAAATGCAACATCAATGTTGCACGGTAAAAGAATATTTTTAATGTTTGAGTAAGTTTATGTACAATAACAGTATGTTGGTCTGGATTAATTAGGTCGGGGATAATCGGTCGAACCACTATACCGCGATTTGGTGATATTAAAAGAGTGGTGGGAGATAGGTGGATGATAGGTATACAAATTATAGAGTATAGATGCAGAAACAAAGAGGAATGTATATATGTACGTCTTATTACGGAACAGGATGAAAACTTGTGTTCGTCGGTGTATTGGCAATCAAGCGGCACGTTCCACACTTTTAGCTAAGTCTCTTTCCTACACATGGATTCATCATCGAATTGGTTGCGAAATGGGAATAAGTGGAATGAATATCGACTCCTTGAAAATGAGGGGGCTGTGAGAAAGGTGATAGCTTTTGTACATATCAATAGACATACACTAATTACGGCCAATAGAAATTGTTTTTAGATAATGATCAATTTATCTGAGCGGAGATTGTTATACACGTTCATAATTATTATATCCTGTAAGGCAAAGGAAGATGTTTATTTCTGTATCAATATATTTGATAACGAGCGCAAATATTATATTATAATACGTAAAAATGAGTCCCTATTTCCCTTGGTCACGGTATTACGCGTGAACGGCGGGATCCATTTTGCTAATTCTTTTTTGTTATTGTCAGAAGGTTGTTATGAAGAAAAAAAAATTAAGAAAATTGCGCCGAAAGTTATAAAATTTAAGAATACCTAAATTTTCTAATGTAATCTTAGCACTTTTGACAATTGAAAGCGTTCGACATAACATTGACAGAATGTGTGCTGTAAATATCGCCAAAGAGATAGTAAAAAAAGGTCGAAGATGTCTATAAAATAAAAATGTGATTCCAAAATGCGCTTAACTTCCGGACGACTGCACCACAATTGATAATCATTTTTTTGCTGTGATCGTTATTGTTACGACAAGATTTGTATGTACACTTAAGTTTGTTTGTTACGGGTAACTTTTTAAAAATTCCGCTAGTCATTATATAGTGTAAAATGAAGTCGTTTCCTCTCTTTGTACGCACAGACCTTTCAAACTACGCGGCGGATTTCAATGCGATTTTTACCAATAAAGTCAACGTCAAAAATATCTATTTAAATACGATAGAGTTTTTACCGGAACCAAATACGCGACGTCCTTAGTTTTCACATACGTCTCAAACTATGCGAGTCTTTAGTTTTATCTAAATTTAATTATGTTGATACTGTATTCGGACCCATATTGCTAGCTCAATCCAAAAGTCTTATAAAACGAGTGAAAAATGTTTGCGCGCTTTATATATTTAATATTCCACCTCGTGCTCACTTAACTCTTGACATCAAAAATGCAAACGTTTTAAAAATGGACTGTAGAAGGAAACTGCACTTCGCTTGCTTATTATTTGGAGTTATAAAAAACAAAACTCCACTATATCTTTATAATAAGTCATGATGGTCCACCATATCAATACTGCATAAGGATGTAGTAATCGTAAGTAGAAACTTCGCTAGCGTGAGTTGGTTTGTATGGAGATTTTCAGTGTTTGTGCTGTGGTAGTCGCCATCCGTACAGCGCCATCTAGTTTGCTTCGGTGTAAACTTTTTTCCACTCGACATCATTGCCATCTCATCCATCCATACCACACTCGCGCCTTTTTATATTTACTGCTTGTCCCACGTCACCAGTCTACTGCTTTCGAAGTAAGTTTTCGCAACGCTGCAACTAATTGCTGGAATAACTTGGCTCCACCGTCACGATATCTGAAAACAGAACAGTAAATGCATTTCGGATAAAATATAAATTGTATTTATTAAAAGAGCAGTTCCAGCAGCAGCAATAGATTATTCTTTAGGTATTTTTATATAATAAATATAATTAATGCGTAACATATTGAATAAGGTATTATTATTTCTCGATTGAAATATTTTTAAATTTAGTACCAAATGGTATTTATGACAGTTTTATAAATAGGATGAAATTCCGATTTACCTTCTGTACACTGTATATTTTATTATGATGTATTGATACAGATTGGTGAAGATAAATAGATAGAATTCGTGATTTCCTGCTTTTTCTTTATAAATCATAATACATAGCTCTGAACCAATAAAATACTTTTAAATACACTAAGTATATGTAAAAGAGTAAATTAAAATTTTCTTTAATTTTACAGTCATATTTTGGCAACTGGACGGTCACTAGCATTCTTTTATATAAAGAAATAAGTAAATAGGGAAACAAGCGACCCAATTCAACAGTACGATCGGAAGGGTTAATAAAATATTTAACTGGGAGTTGTTACTTAGTACCTTCACAAATAATCCGAGGGTTTTAATTTGCAAGTTTAAGCAAAGGGTCTTAAATGTCATCCGCCTTATCGAGCTGCGTACCCTGAGTTATACAATCTGGTATTAAAATTGACCCACTTTTCAAGCAATTGAGGTGTTTAAGAAATGAACAAGCATATGATAAATTTACTACTATTTAAGTATGTTTTTAGTATGGCTGGCCCGTTGGCGCAGTGGGCAGGGATCCTGCCTTCTGCTTGGGGTCGTGGGTTCGATTCCCACCTCGAGTCTGGGTGTATTATCCATATGTATGTAATTATATATTTCTAAAAAAAATCCCGAGTCCTTAAAGTCAAGTCTTGTAAGATGAAGAAGAAGAAGAAGGAGAAAAACTTTTATTTGGTATAAAAAACACTGTACATAAATATACTTATATAATAATACACAATTTACACTTAAAAACAAAAAAAACCCTTATTAATTATATGTATATCTATATACAGTGAGATGCCCACAAAGGTAAACCTCTCAGCTTATTTGTTGGAAGAGGGACAAGTCCCACTGCCAACAGTGATTTTCGGAGGCCACCTAGTCGCCTCCTCCACGCATGGCAGTGCCCTAAAGACTATTTTATTAGTCCGTTGTCTATTATTATTTTTTAAAATCATTATTCAATATTTCAGTGATAAAATTTACAACTTAAAAGCTACGTTTACGGGGTTTCCTCGCGCCCTGCACTGATGAATGTCCACAAAATGCTCATTAGATTAACAAATGTCTACTAACTATCAATATCAACTTTGTTCGATACGCGGATTGGAGATATTGTGATAGTAGATGGTAGCTATGTAAGAAAGCAAGAAATGAAGAAAAAGAAGAAAGAGGGAGTGAATGTAGAAATTAGAGAAGGAGAGAGAAGTTATCCCACGACACTGCTCGCTCTATTTTTGACAGTGCTAGAAGAGAGCGTGACAACAGTTTAACTCGGCCAGTAATGGAACCAAACACCTTAAGATCTCAGTTCAGCGTTCTCATCCAGTCATAGAAATTACTGATTTAATAAATTCATTGAACCTTTCTACGATTGCAATAAAATACAGTTCTTGTGTTTAGAATAAACAGAGAGTTGCGTGACGCTTCGTTAATAAGTCAGTTAGTGAAAGCCAGTATCCGATCTACGTAACAGATAAAGAAGACGTTAAGTTCTCCGATCATATTGGATCCTCAAGTTAATCAAGATGGTATCAGTATTATTTATTAGAAGGGATATCCAAAGCAAGCACTGGTAGGATTATACCAGATTTAGGTAGACAGGGGAGGGAACACTGGCAGTGAAGGTGAGTTTAAGTGACCACTATAAAGAGTCCGCTTAAACATACACCTGGGCCACAAGTCTACAGCTATGATTTTTTCCTCTGCAACGCGATGGACCCGGCACCCGTACGGTGAACCCATGTAAATGCTAAGAGATTCGTCTCTCGGTTCCTTGAATGACGAAAACCGATTAAAATACGGAAAAAAACTAAAATTAAATTCTAACTATCATTGGTCCAGAACCAGTTCGCTACCGGAATTACGCCAAACCAGTCGCCATCCACAATTTGTTACATTTTGAAAAACATTTATAACATGTTCCCATATCTAGTCTCACAGAATCTCATTATGCGAAGCAATTAAAAGAATTTTAAATGTATCTTAATGAATACGATATTATACGCTTTTAGCGTTTATCAAGTGACTTATGAATATAGAAGTGGACTGTTTATCTTCTAATTGATGTTAGTTGGAGATAAAAAATGAATAAAGAACCAGTCAATTCCGATTCGTTCTTCTACTGGTCTGATTTGAAAAATTCTTTCAGCGTTAGATAGCCCATTTATTCTATTTTTTTACCTAACTTCACGCGGACAAAGTCGCGAGCACAGCTAGTTATTAATAATAGTTTAAAAGATAAATTCGTTTCTTTTGAAATTCTAATATAAGCGTTAAGTGCAAAATTGTCAAACAATCGTGAATTCCAATACAAAGTTCTCTAAACAGGTTACAAGCAATCACAACGACACCTTTGCATATATTATGTTATGATTCAAGTCACAACAATACGTTATTTGTTCGTGGCGATGAATACACGATTAATTTGAATTTTTCTGGACGTCAATATTTTTGTTTGTTTAAAGCGGCTGTCGCACCTCTTTCTAATAACAAACTTTAAACTTTCCTCTTATGGTATATTGCTAACTAGTATAAGACAGGCCCGTTGGCGCAGTGGGCAGCTAACCTGCCTTCCGCTCCGGGGGTCGTAGGTTCGATTCCGATATATATAATACATCTAGAGTCTGTGACTCTAGGTGTATTATCTATATTTATGTATTTATATATTTCTAAAAATCAATATTTGCCTATAACAGGCGTCTGTTATCTATAACACAAGCATTATGTTGTCTACCGTAGGAACAGACGTCCGTGTGTCATAAAGCCCTGTATATATTTATTTATTTATATTGCTAAACTTCGAAAGTTGTCTAGCGTAGGAACACACGTTGGTGTGTCATATAGTCTTGTATATATTTATTTATTTATATTGCTAAACTTTGAGATAGATATATTTTTTATGTGACAAGGGGCAAACGAGCAGGCGATAAGTGGTTACAGAGGACATCTGCACTACCAGAAGGCTCGCAGATGATTTCCCGGCCTTTAAAAAGGTTTTAGGCCATCGAGAACTCTTCCAAGCCGAACGAAACGCGACAACAATACCATCACTTGACGTGACAGCGTTGCCGTCACTTCACGCCGATCTTATGTGAGATAGAGTTAATGGAACCCCGAAGCGCCGGCCCTATTCGGTTGCAGACCAAAAGGACTGCAAGCGTGGCGCTACCTTTAATTAAATACATAGATAGGAGTAAAGGAATTAGGGATGAAGTAAAAGGATATAAAGCTAGATAGAACGGAAAAAAGGATTCGGATACTACTGTCACGGACTGTATAGAGGGAGTGACAATAGCAGTTAGGGTTGTCCGGAGTCGCGTACCCGTAGTGGATCTTACCAGTTAACGGACAGATATAGAGGAAGAGACACCTCCTGGATGTGTATGATTTATAAATAATTTAAAAAAAAACACATACGTTTTCACGATCTTTGTACTTGCCCTTGCCTATGGTTATATGTTTCTTATTTATATTTATGAATGCTTTGAATGTAAATATGTTATTTTAAGAGTGCAAGAGAAATAGTCGTAATAATTGTATAAATATATGATAATTTGTTTTAACCTTTGTGTCATATAGATATAGTTCTCACAGAGAGAAAAAAAAAGAGAAAAATGCAAATTGCAGGCGTCTTTAAAATTCACAGCTTTATTTGTATTTGCGAGGCGTTCCGCTTAAAAAGGCAAAAATTGAAGGTTCTTATATACATGCGCTTTCATATACATGAAAACTATTTCGAATCAGACGATATCTATATAAAGAAAAGCGAAATCTCACCTAACTCGAATCTCGAAAACCTCGGGACGTACAAAGACGAGATATGGCAAGCATATAACCCTATAGTTAGTAGACACCCTCTAAGAAAGTATTTTCCGATAAAGCCACATTGCGTTATCGCAATTTTACGCGGACGCAGTCGCGCAAAACAGTTAGTCTCATATAAGGGCGTGTAGCGCGTAAACAGTTGATTTTACTCCCCATAATGTTGGGCTTAAACATGAAAATCGATTTTCTAAGAGCAAGATATATCGACGACGTCGATAGCTAAGTTAAGCAGTTTTTACCGCGGCCGAGTGATGGATGGGTGACCGATACTAACACCGGTTTTTTAAATCCTCCGTGTCTGGGAAGGCACGTAAAACAGTTGGTCTCGATTAATGTCACCGAGTGATATTGGTCGTGAGATTGTGGGGGTTCCGAGGATGACGTCAGACGGCATTTGGCCATCTTAACTCATCCCACAGCCACATCCCCTGCAATCTAAGGGGACCGTGGTACCAGATCGGGATATCGTTAGGTAGAAAATTCTTTAAGATTAATGACAAAAAAATTACAAATAGTTCTTCAGATAATCGAGTACAAACAAACACTTTATTTTAATTTAATTAATACAGATTTTCATATGAAATAAAAATTCTATTTCGGTTTTATATCCATACCCATATATAAAACACCTAACACCTTTCTGGCCCTACGCTTGACTTAAGTTATTTGGTCACGAAATTAACCCTAGAACGTTATTTGACAATATTTCGTGACCTGTGAATTATTGCGTTTAATTTGCATGTTGTTATTTAATAATAAATTTTTGACTTGTTTTAAAATTAATCGCCTGAATGTTTTATAAGTTTAGTTTAGTTATAACGTTTGTAAATAGTCGAAACTAGTAGAATATTGCAGTCTAGTTTAGCAGTAATTTAGTACTTTTTGTGTACAGTCGACCAAGAAATTGGTATGCCATGATAAAGTCGAAAATCGTTTGTACGTCAATTAGTTAAAAGGCCTATTTTTGCTTGTTATGCATTACGTTAATTTCTAACAATATTCCTAAACAAAATTTTCTTTAACTAGGGGCTGTCATCGAAAATGGTAAAGCACTTTTTTGGCCAACTATACATCGATCCCGGTCTAGTACCAGGGTCTATCCAGAGTCCAAACTATTGGATGTAAACTTGAAATATTCCAAAATCCTAAAAACTCGTTAGGACAATTTTTTTTTAAAGAATACTAGGAATACTTTTTAGGTATATCTAATATTCCCTTTTCCCCTCCTACTAAGCTTAAATTAAAGGTTTTATTAAAAGTGGGTGCGACAATACCCCAACGGGGCTACAGGCCTTCTGGTCGTGCAGATGTCCATGGGCGACGGTAGGCACTTCGGTGCCTACTGCCTGCTCGTCTGCCCCATTGTAACATTAAAAATATATTGGATCAGTAGTTCGTGAGATTAGCACGTTCAAGCAAAAGAAACAAACAAACTCTTCAACTTAATATATTAGATATAGATGTAAGACCCATTTTCAACTACGCTTCAGTGTGTATAGATCCTTTGAAGGATTTAAATGAAGATATCCCAAAACCCCTAAATATTTTGCGTCGTCGGTCGTAGACCCAAACGGAAATTGGGGTGAAGTTTACTAAGCGCAGGAAATTGATTTTTAATCTGTTGATCTCTCTTTAGTCTATTGACATAAGTTTAGAGATGGGATAACCTCTGTAGTGGACAGCATCTACATATATATATTGATATCTGAAGCAAAACGTTTCGGTACCATTGAAAGGAAAATTCGCAAATTTTTATTTATCTTGGTAACATTAGGAGTTGCACTTTTTTGCATATCTACAGAAACTCTGTGTCATGCCGGATTAGGTGTGCCAATGCCTAAAAAAAGTATAAAATATTTTATAAAAGCGAAATGTCACGCAACACGAAATCTCTAAAACCGCAGGACGCACATTGACGACATTGGGCTAGGAGGTAATTTATCTTTTGTAGACATCTGCTAAGAAAGAATTTTTCGATACGCGTATGAAGTCGTGGTAAACAGCTTGTTTTAAATAAACCTATCGCTATTATCAATATTAAACAGTTTAATTGTGGAAAATTAAGGAATCTTTTAAAAATGGTCTCGATTAGTAAGCGCATCACTAAACTACGGCTAAGCCGATTAGGGCGATGTTAATTTTCTATTACGTATTTAGCCGAAAAAGGGCAGGAAAAATTAGAAAAGTTGCCTGCTAAATTGGATTATCCAGAAAAATAAAATTACTTCTTTCTACGAAAATTTTGTGTGAACCCGACTAGAAGTTATAATTGGAAGGATAGATGCTGAAGGGAAAATAAATTGAGGGATGTACGGATTTGAACATCTGTCTGCCGGCCATCAGTAGATTAGATGTACTTGGAGAAAAAGAAGATAAATAAAAAGTATTACTCTATCATTTGATATCACGATATCATTTGAATTTGAAGAAGAATAAGAAGAGAAATAAAAAGTATATTATAGAATAGGAAACTAGTAGTAATTATTATGAGTATATTATAGAGTAGGAAACTAGTACTAGTAGTAACTAAAAAGTATATTATTGAATAGGAAATAGGAATAGGTATAGTACAGGAATAAGTACTTTAGACATGCATTTTCCTGTTTCCGCTCAAGTTAACTGTAAATATTCCGTTAGGGCTGGGTACGATGGAATGCCCGTTGGGTTAAGGTTTGAAATAACCTCATCATGGTATTCATTCGACACGGGTATCATTACAACGCATTAGTTAGTTATATATAAAAGAGGTCACAGGTGAGTGGTATTATATATTATCCCCCTGAGAAGGATTAGAAGGTGGCGGTTTGCCCGCAAAGCTCTTGGCATAAAGGTAAAATCCTGCGAGATGTGACGTATCAAGACAAAGCTAGGGATTATTTACGTGTCGCGTCTGTATGGTTATACTAGCTGTTGCCCGCGTCTTCGTCCAAAAACAATAGATTCAATTTCAGCGTGATGATATATCGAGAACTCGCACGTGAGTTGTTGTAACCGCAAATTCCCAACTGCATATTGGAGCGTTACAAACATGTAAATTGAAATAAAATCGTCATTATATAACACATTTTTGTGTACAATTATATATTCAATAATGACAATTAAATTATTTTATACAATAATATATTAATAAGTGATTATTATATTACAATTTAGTTGTTTGTAACGCTCAACTGCAAAGCTGGGAGTTTGGAGTAACAACAACTTACGTGGGAGATGTCGATATAACACAGTTGTGTACACAATTATATATTCACTAATGATGATTAAATAGCTCTAAAAGTGACTGTTATATTACTATTTAGTTGTTTGTAAAGCTCCACTGTAAAGGGAATTTAGGGTGACAGCAACTTACGTGGGAGGTGTCGATATATAGCCTATAGCTCGATAAATGGGTTATCCAATACTGAAAGAATTTTTCAAATCGGGCCAGTAGTGCCTGCGATTAGCGCGTTCCAACAAACACATTCTCTCGCTTTATACAGAGTGACTGGTGAGACACTTACGATACTCAAGGAGCTCATATTTGGAGATCATATATGACGAAAAAAGTTAACATTAAACATAAATATCAATTAACTATTGTGAGATTAAGAGACAGTTGTCTGAATATGTACACAACACATGGACATACTAGCGTGGACGCACGTCTACACACACTAACACACGCTATTGTTTATGTCATTAGCTATTATTGATAAAAGAACATGAGCCGTTTTCCCTTCATACTGTAGTCTTGGCTTAGAACAAGCAAAAACACCTAGGCACCTATTTCACTTATTCGAATCACACATAAACACAAAACATATTCCAATAGTCTTTCTTTGTGTATTGATACAAAATGATTTCAATTACACATAGTTACAACAAAAACTGATTACTTGCGTAATATCACGGCGCGCGGAAAACAAGGCTGTAATCAGTAAAACTGCCTAAATAGTGCTCGATATTGCGTTTTATTCCGACTAAAAGCCCTCATTAAATCTTTTTTATAACTGACCAGACACTATCATTGATTACATTCTTCCTTACCAACTAATCTTATATCACAGAAATTTAACTACAAAACATAAAGCCACACTTCATCTAATGCCGGAGCCAGACATAGCTTTAGTTGAGTGATCATTGCAGTGATCATGTAGTGTGGCCGGAGACTTGGGAACTTCAAGGACTAAAATGTACAAACACTTTGAGCTATGTCTGGCCCGGTCATGTTAGGAATGAGGACAGTGATCAGAAATAATTTAAATTATGTATTTATCTGATAAAATAGGGTACATAAAACTTATTAAACGAACTAAGTTGCTATAATATTCAACTTAGTTACCATAATCGTATAAATCTTACCTTGTATATAGTTGACAATTTTGCAGACTCTCTCCCCGTAGAACCAAACCAGGGTGATAGCTTTGCTGAGCTGAATTGACATACATACTCCCGTCACCAGCAAATCTGCTACTGACAGATTCACCAGAAAGATGTACTGCAATCAAATAATTAAAATTTAATTAAAAAGGTTACCAAAAAACGGAAACTACAACTACAGTATACCATCCGCCATGATAACTGAAACACTCAGCAGCGTACGACGTTACCGTATATTATTTTATACCGGACGCACTTATATATACCGCATATAAGTGCGTTCCAATAAGCGATCGCGACGGTTTCAAGTGCTCATTCAGATATTTGATTTATGACAACTGCGATCGTTATGGTCGCAGCGTAAACGTCGAGGTGACCCTTAGCGGAACGCACTGTTAACATAAAGTGTAATCCCTAAATTTATAATGTTGTTTTTTGTAATAGAAACATTAATTTCTCCAGCAATGTTAACTTTTTTGACATTAGTAGATATTTGAGATCAAAATAAACCTATTTTTCAAAATTTGTCATTTTAAGGAAGTTGGGTCCAAAATTAAGTACCTATTTTTATTGAATAATTATAACGAGAATAGTGTACCGATTACTCTCTTTAAGTATTCAAGTGTCTCACCAGACACTCTTTATATTAAGTTTAATATAAAGAGTATAGATATTATTTTTATAGCCATGATGACGCAGTAGCTATTACGTCATTCCTCATCGTTTCACGTCTTCTTCTTCTTCCTAGCGTTATGCCGGTTAAGTATGAGGGTTCGCTTAGATTGCAGAGGATGTGGCTGTGGAGCGAGTTAAGACGACCAATGATCAAATGATGAAATCCCATCTGACGTCACCCTTGGAATCTCCACAATCTCTACAACCTTACAACCATTAAGTATTAATCGGGTTACACTGTTTTACGTGCTTTCCAAAGCACGTGGGAGGTCGGATATCAAATATGAACCAATGCTAGAATGAGTCACCTATCTATCATCCGGTCGCAGCAAGAGCTACTTAACCTAGAGATCGACACTGATAAGCCACGACCTCCTCTAGATATAATTACTTCAGTAGTAACGTATAATTCACATATATTACACGTATGATAATGGAAAAAGGATGTTTATTTCCCGTAAACGTTTGTTGATTTCAAACGGAGCACCATTTTCAAATGCTCAATGAAACCCGTGAAACCAAAGGAAGGTACCAAATTAATTACAAAAGGGTGGTTGAAACGTACCCTCATCTTTTAGTGGTTACACAAGGGGATGCTTCGCAACCGCAAGTATCCCTAAAAAGTAATTAAATAGTTCGACTGCCTAAAAAGGATTCATATGTAAAGAATAAATTTTTAAATGTGAAAAACTGATTGACATAATGTAATTAAAACTGTAGCACCTGAACACTGATAGAGCAACCATCAACAAGAAGCAAACTTTTCTCCAATCCCAACAAAGCATCCGTGAGCATTCTGGTAGCGCAGTTTAGTGTCAGTTGTCACTTCTGATTGCTCATTGTTATTAAAAAAAAAGATAAGCATTGTTATTAAAAAAAGATAGGCATTGTTCTTAAAAAAATAGATAAAAATATTTATTTTTATTGTATTGTTTAGTCTTTCTGTGTGTGCAATAAAGAATAAAATAAATAGGCAACTAGAGCTCCTAGTCTTTAAATCTATCAATTTACTAAAAGAAATTTGATATTGTACCTTCTACGACCTAGCGTTATCTTGGTATACCAGGGTCCGCTTAAATCGCAAAGATTGTGGCTGTGAAGCGAATTAAGTTTATATATTAACTAACTACCGTCTATAAATGGACTATATGACGAACATTACCCCTCAGTGACATTAATCGGCATACACTGTTTTACGTGCGTTCGGAAACACGGAACAAGTCGGATATTAGAGAATCAGTGTTAGAATGGGTTACCCATCTGTCACCCAGCGGTAAGAACTTCTAAACTAGCTACTGACTCAAATTGAATTATCTAATGAATCTACTGAATCAAATAAGAATAGGGTTCTTATGTCTCCTTTTAACTTATAGCCTTTCATGCTGGGATAGGCTTCCTTTATAAACTTCAACAAGGATCTACACTTAACTGCTAATTGGATATCGGCTTACTACAACTTTCCAACTTTTCAGTTTCTTGACTTCCAATAGGTACTGGAACACTATCCATCTTTACACAACATCTTAGATCTAGAATTTGAAATGTAAAGGAATGTCCAGAATACAATAATTAAAATTAAAAAAAAATGTTGCTACTCAAATATGTTTTTAATATCCGGCTTTCAGCACCCTCATTAATTTAAGGCAGATACGCACACACCCACACACACACACACACACACACCACATACCACACGCCCACACACACGCGCGTACGCACACATATACATAAATGCCTTTGAACCCTCGCCTATTCATATTTTATATTATTTATTAAATTATATGTTAAGAAAAAAAGGCAGCATAGCTTAAGTGGGAATGGGCTGGGCATTGGGCACGAATGGGCCAATGTTGCAACTCCCACCAATGGTCACCAGGTAGGCCGAAGAAGAGGTGGCTCGACGACTTGGACGCCTTTGGGGGGGCGTCTTTTTGATCGATTATGTAGTAATTAACGGTAACATTATTGCGTAGATGGAAGAAAAATAGATTGCACGCTGAACTGCTTGGGGTTTTATTTCAATAATTTGAGATACTAATTAAATACATGTTTTATCAAAATATTAGCGTTCGCACAGTATCATCTATTTATAATTATCTCTAGAAATTATAATGGTACCAAACTCAAAAAACTTTCATACTCTTTCAACTTCTTTCTCTCCTGTCGCATAAATGAAATATGATTAAAAATACTTAAATTCCAGTATTAAGCAAGTGTTACAATTTTTTCCCAAATTTTAGTTCATTTATAAAGCTGGCAACACTGTATTGGTAATGTCAGCGGTAAAAATGCATCGCAGCGGGCTTTATCGCCCTTCGTCGTAAATTAACAGGCGTTAAACTGCAGGTGTTGCGAATGGGTCGTTATGAATTCACTCGTGAGTAATGTATATTTAGTGAATAATTAAATCAGTGCCCCGTTTCAGTTTTAGTGTTGCCATATTTCAAGACTCACAATTCCTTAGTTATAACTATTTTTTTTTATATTTCATTCAAATTCGAAATAATACGAATACTCTATTTATTTTTAATTTAAGATAATACATACATATTACGTCTATGATTTTGAAATAACTTTGTTCATTTTAATTGAAAGTGTTCATTTCACATCATTAATATCAAAACAAATGAGTTAATATTTATGAACGTCCTTTTTAGGGTTCCGTAGTCTTACCTTACCTTACTCTTTTAGTTTCACTCTCTCCGTCCGTCCGTCTGTCCGTCCGCAAAGTGGTCCTTCAACAAGGATTTCAAAACTATTTCCGGAGTAGGGTAGACTTGAAATTTTCCATGTTCATAGGACACGCTAAAAACTAATTAGGAATAATATGTTGAACGAAAAAGGACAAAATTCTTTGAAGTTCTTTAGCTAATACCTGTATCGCGTATCAGATACGGAACCCGTCTATATAAATGTGCCCTAATTCGCTCTTGGCCACTTTATTACTGTTTTTTCGGGGTATTGAAAACCCACTTAATAAAATCTAAAAGGTTAATCAATGAAAAAAAATTATAAAATTTCTCCTGTTGGTCCTAGATTTTCTCATAACGTCCGATCCTATGTGCTGAGTGGTAGTGAATATGTATGGAGGTCTGGCATTTTCAACTATACATACAAATGTCTTTGTTATTAATTAAAGATGGCGGATAAGGCACGCGCGGCCCTTGTTATACTAAACGCTTCCTACGAGATTGCATTTGTTTAAGGTATATTTAAGCCAACTAGAGATCGCCAGCTGGTTGAAATTCGGACACAGATTCAAAAAAAAAGTTTCCCGAAAAAGGAGTTCTATCTATACTTTTTTTTAAATGTATAAAGCTAAAGAGTTTGTTTGCTTGAGCGCGCTAATCTCAGGAACTACTGGTCCGATTTGAAAAATTCTTTCAGTGTTAGATAGCCCATTTATCGAGGAAGGCTAACCTCTCTGGATGAAGGAAAATAAACCCGGAATAAGGCCTCCGTTAGGCACTAGTAGGATACAATCAGAACATGTGGCAGACTCCTACAACCGAACTGGCTCCGTACGTCTCGCACATAAAAAAAAGATTAATTAATTGGCTAATAGCAGACGAGTCAAAAATCTACGTCGGCAAGAAAAAAATTGCCAAGTTCGTTTGTTATGTTTATGAAAATAAATATCGTAGAATATTAGATATTATGTAACCAATCAAGTATTTTTACAATATCATGAAACCTAACAAAAGAAAGAAATAATAATGCCGTTGTACCTCGCTCTTATTGAATATTGTTTAAATTAACGACTCGCCTGTGCTGATAGATAATGTTGTCAGGGAATTAGTCGTTCATTGGCAATTAATTAAAATTTATCACCAAATACTTTTGATAGTTTGCCTGTGCACAATTCAAAATTTTATAAATACTCCTTTACTGTGCAGGCAACACAGTAAAGGAATATACAATATGTATATCAAGTTATGGAATGCGTTACCTGATCGTATCAAACGTTCACAATCTTTGGTCTCCTTTAAAAAAGCAGTAACTACCCACTATCTTTATAATTGTAATTGATGACATCCTAGACTAATTCTTATGTGTTTATAATATATTTGTATGTATGTATGTATATATATGTAAGTTGATATGTAAGTACATTGCTATTTATTTATGCTTATATGACTGTTTAGATATGTGTATGTATTGTTTTAATACTCTGTTCAATGTTTCTTCTTGTTATTATTTTTTTTTTATGTTATTTCATGTGTTTTTACGCACCACCTACTCTTTTACGACTTCATATATTTCCTTGTCCTAAAGGTTGTGTAGAAGAAATCGCTCTTCAGCAATAACACTTGCTGTATGTTACAACATTCTTTTCTTGTTGTATGTTACTTTATTATCTGTTAATTTCTTTTGTGGTGTACAATAAAGGGTATAAATAAATAAATAAATAGTTTTATGAGTCAGGAATAAAAAACTATGTAAATATTTATAATTATTTTATTTATTCACAAATTTACTAATTATACGACCCAGTCAGGGCATTGCAAATTTGACAATTTAACAATTCATACATTAATTAAGATTATATATTATAATTATGATAACAATTATAATAAAGAGTTAAATTTTAAGTACAGCAAATAGTGAAATTGAATTATATAAATTACAATGTAAAATTTAATAATAATTGTATATTAGTATCAAACAGAATAAAATTATGATTAAATTATATAGATTACAATGATTAACTAAATTATTATTATAATATTAATGTCAAATGGAATAAAGTTAGAGTTAAATTATATAAATTAACAATTTCAAACTAAACAACTATTATAACATTAATGTCAATTCGTATAAAATTAGTTCTAAAATATAAAACTAACAATGTCAAAGTTAATTATTACTAGAATTAAATTAATATAATCAAATCTTAATACATTTCAATATCTGTCCCCAAAAAACAAATTGGGAAACTGTAATGTTTTTTGGGTTTTAATTTATCAATAAATAAATAAATAAATAAAATATTTATGCGTTTTATGAATTAAACGGGCCATTAAAAATTATATAGATTTAAAACATAGAGTAATAATAATATGAACGCGCAAATAAAATAAAATGAACGCGCTAATCTCAGGAACTACTGAAAAACCGATTTGAAAAAATCCTTTAGAGTTAGATAGCCCATTTATCGAGGAAGGCTACAGGCTATATATCATCAAGCTAAGACCAATAGGAGCGGAGCACGAATGAAGAATGTTTCCAAATCGGGTGTTATTTTTCCCATTTGTAAGCTTCCGCAGCGTATATCGTTAAATTTTCGCAAAAGTCATGTATGACAAAATTGCTCCCCTTTAAAATTTCTAAATAAAAATCCGCGACAGCATATGTCTATCTTTCAAAGGTTGGCTCAGAATAAACTTTTTTATGCTAATCAAATTTGTTCTAAAATAATACATTATTTTGTGAAGGTCTTTTTATAAACATAATATTAATCGTTATCCAAAAACTATTTTTAAACCTCAAAGTTATAATAGTGGCACACGCGGACGAAATCGTGTTATAAGTGTTCTTTTTCCAAAAACAATCTCTGACACTCATTGGAAAAGAATCAGCGATGACAAAGGATCTTGTAAAACAGACAAAAGGAAACAAAAAACACACAAAGTCACTTAACAATAAAATAAATCTAGGCAGAAAACGAGCGTAGTTGACAATATATTCGACGTGAATACATCCCGCTCGTTTCGTAGCCACAAATGTATTCTCACGGGACGTTTAAATTTTAAATGTGGCGCGTTAAACAGGACAACTTAAATGTGGCTTACATAAACAGGAATTTCAAGGTAACACTTGTTAACCTGACAGGTAAAGCTTTCGTCTTAAATTTATTAAATCTTTAATCGTGTGTATCTTAAATAAAATTGATTCTATAAGCACACACACAACACTCGCAGGTCCTTCACAAACACACACATGCAAACACTATCACACACACACACATATTACATTCATTACATAGTACATTCATACACAAGAACCTTTTTCTTTTTTTTTAAATTATAGTTAATGAACTATTGTTAATAATAATAGCGTTGTTAACTGTAATCTTTAAGTGTAAAGATCGTACTTAAGGGGAGAATGGCTGGTCATCCTTAACACAGGTAAGTCCTTAACCTAGCTAGGACTATACGCGTTTTTCTTTTAATTTAAAACTGTCTAGATATTAAAAAGTAGCGAAAACTATTCTATATAAACGTTCCTTGAAAAAAGCTTGTCAAGGCACGTTTATATAGAAGGGTTCCCTATCTGAATTGCGATAAAGGTAAAGTTATCTCCCGATTTAATTCAAAATAAGTTTCTTAGGCGTCACTACCAAAGTTGTATTAGATGTGTTAAAAAATTTCCAATTCCATTTACAATTATTATTTTTGACCTCTGAATCCATTCGTAGTTTATTGTTTTAAATTCATATATACATTTTTGTAGAGTATCATGTTGGCAGCATTTGTAAAGGGCATGGACTGAAAAGCAGCTATAATCTGAGACAAGAACCTTTTCATTGGCATGCAAATCTATTGTGTGTTCTCTGAATATTATCTTATTATTACAGTTTAAATCAACTCAATAATTATAATTTATTATACAAGCTATTTTTATACTATTTATAAATATTATTACATTGTATATTGCAACATTGTGGGCTTCTCAAGGGGATTTAGTACGAACTCAGATTTAACTAACTGTTATTTATTCCTTCAAAAATCCGGCAAACGTGATGATATTTATGCAAAAAGGAAATGTTTTTCTTACTACGAGTATAATATCTCTTTAATTAGATCAATATTGAAGTTTTAGAATTTTATCATACATATTTTAAATTACTACCAATATTTTATTAAAATACTATTACTATTCGAGGTACGTTCGACTTATCTTTATTAAAGAAAATAACTTTTCTCATGAAAATTTGTACTAACGCAATATAAATATATTAAGGATTTCGTAGTTTCACAAGGAAACCTTACAGTTTTCATTCTGTCCCGCCGCTTGGTTCGCCCGCACGGTGGTCCCGAGGATTTCTAAACTATTAGATATATACATATTATATGTAGGAGTAGATTAAAATTTTCGATTTCGATAGCACATGTTAAAAACACATTACAAAAGTAACTTATTTCGTGTACAATCGGAAAACATGTTTTAAATTTATTAAAAAACGTCTTTATCGCGTTCTAATACGGGATTAAGATTTTTTTTTTAATCGGAATGGAAGCCCTATATAAAAGCGTGTCTTGAAACGCTTTTGGTCACTTTATTTAAAGCCACAAACGCGTCACACAGTCAGACAACATTTCATAACAGAATCAAAACGCTTAGTGACACAAGAATTAGATAATTCTTACTTCAATATTGATGTAAATTCATAAATACTACAGCAATTTCTAAAACCCTTTAACTATAAATGTCACAACTTTTAAGTACAGCTTATTTCAAACAAACTAAACTTCCTCAGTATACTCTGCTTCAAAGCTCAACATAAACAGACATAATTTGTTGGAGAACTGTGTTTTTGTTGCACAACAAGTTTCGAAATTCTGTCCCCAAAGTTAGACTTAAATCCAATTTTTTTGACATTGTAAGTCTAACATTATAAGAGACAATTCACAAAATATTTTGTACTTAAGAATCATAAGTACAATTTTCATAGAACTAAAGAAGTTACACGCAGCTCAATGGTCACTTACTGCTGTGAACGCACTGAGGTAGCTATTCTATACAAGTGAATAATAATGCCATCTTCAAAGGTAATTATTTCATTATTTTGATCACCTACTTAGCCAACAGGCCACTTAATGCATTTTAATACATATATGATAACAATTAATAGGTCAAATGACTACTACCTTACTACAGTCTGGTATATGTCTAAATGTAAATTTAGTTAAAAGCGAGGAAAATGCAGCAAATCTTATATTTCTACCGCAAAAAGCATTGCACAAGATAGAGAGTCAAAGAGAACTGGCAGTAGAAAATGATGATCATCTTGGTCTTCTGTTGAACGAACACTCCTTTCACGAAGGCCAATATATCTTCTGCAATCCGGATGGTACAATCAGGATGAAAGCTAAGCAGAATCATGTACGAGTGACGGTCGTTCAATATATTCCACAGTTAGGAAGTTTAGCTATAGGTTATAACTTTGGAGCATTTCAAATTTGGAACATGCTAAATTTGGAACTAGAATTTACTTCGCAAGTCAACGTCGAATGCTTGCCAGTGACTCATTTTGGATTTCAGGTATCAATATTTTTATATTATTTTTACATAGTTCATTACATTTATATATGATTTTGAAGAATTTTAGTCACCTTATCCTATAATTATAACTAACTAGAGATCACCAGCTGGTTGAAATTTGACTATATGCTCAATTAAAACTATGAAATTAGGCAAAAGTGTAATTTATACAGAATCCCTATTTTTAAAGATTATGCAATATTAATATATTAAAATAAAACAACACGCACAACAATGTCAAACAATTAACACACATGTATACACTTTACTATTAGCTGATGGTTTAAATTGACATACGTACAGTTGTGTGTAGTCATGACTGTATGTATGTCAATTGAAATATTTGTAACCTAATTACAACCAACTGGCAATTTCTAAGTATGAAAATGTCACTTAACAAATTACATTAATGCTATTGTATGTAAATATATTACATTGAATCATTAATTATTTTAGGAGCCATGTGATGATCCCAGAGCATTTTGCTATCTCTGGGTCATCTTCTCTGTGATAGACAGATTAGAAGAAGAGGAATTCCCTTTGGCTGTGATGTATTCATTAACTTATCAAGGAAAAAGAATGCTGTCTGAGAGTAAATCCATATATCAGGTAAGAAGCATCTGGTTTTTACCACATTTTTCATGTTATTGCTGTGGTAACATTTTTTCAATTCTTGGTATATGGTTCTTATCTATGCTTACAATTTGTTTAGCCAATATCACAATATTTACCAACAAAACAGAGGAAATCTATGTGTTTGGTGTAAGCTGAAATAACAACGAAATTTTGACACATTACTAAATAGCAGAAATTTCATTGTTAGTATCAGTTAGTACTGATATTGTTAGTACATTTATGTATATTTATATTGAAAAAGTATTTTATAAGGATAAACATAAATATATAATAATATGTGATATAATAAATTAAAGGAAGTAAATAGCTTTTGAAAGTATAACAGGCTGGTACCTATAACACAGGCATTAAACTTCCTAAACAGACATCTCAGTGTCATATAGTCCTATTTATTATTATTATAATTGACTGTTTGTAATGATTGTTATTATTATTATATAAGTATTTCTGGTCCATAATTTATATTTACTTTTCATAAATAAAGAAGGTCTTTGATCCTGGTGTCGCGTTGTGACAGCTTGCCCTGACATTGGTTCCGGTTTCTATTCCTTGTTGGAGCAAATTAATAATTTTCAGCGTTTGACATTCAGACGTTGGAAGAAAATAAGGTTGCGTATTGCGCCTTATTTATATATACATACATATATAAAACTCAGAAACGGTTGAACTATTTCGAATTCTGTTTGTTTCGTTTTATTCCCATTATTTAAGGATAGGTTCAAAAAAAAAAACAAAGAAGGAAAAAGGTCAAAATATTATTTTAAAATACTAAATAATGCAGATTTATTCGATACTTTAAAATACTTCAAAAAGATGATGTTCGTATTGGAACTTATGACTGACGTGCCATGTAAAATTATATATTGTTTCATAAAACATTCAGCTAGAGTCAAGTTTTTATGGAAGACACATAAAGGAGATTATTTTATTGGCTAATAAGAGACGAGTCTAAAGAGGGCAAGACAACGTCTGTCGGATCCGCTAGGTTTTGCAAAAACAAGTATACAAAAGGCGAAGAGGACAAAACAATTTAATACCTGAATTTTTTGAGTGTTGTTCAATTGAGAAGCTATTAATGAGCTTTTAGTTTATCAATTAATAATACAAAATTTAAAGTATTAAAAAAATTAAATGTGCAATTTTTCACATTGCGTTTCTTTAAGTATTTATTCATGATTACGGTTCTTATTCTTTACCACTAACAGTATCAAAGTGCTGAAAATGCTTTAATGAAATCAGCATCTCAGTAATTTCTTAAAAAAAATTAAAATTCAGAATAAATAATAGAGAAAACTGCATTTTGGGTCGCATCAATATGATTAAAAATAAAAACAACGACAATATATTTGCCTTCTAAGCGATAGAAGATATAGTGCAGAAGGTGGACTTGAGTATGCATAATATGAGTATGAATTAATTATGAAAATAGACAAAACTCAACTGTCGTAATTTATAAAACTTTTGTTCCGTTCGCGCATTACAACGGTCAAAATATGTCAGGGCTGTGACGATTTTCTATGAGATTTTGCATAGACCCAAAAAGGTCGCATAAGGGACCGATATAATATGAAATGGTTAAATGTAACGCCGCGGGCGTTAAATTTCATCAGCAAAGGAAAGGGAAAGGTTTGAAAATTGTGCTGTTTGTTTTGAAGTGCCAATACAGAAAAAATGATTCTATCTTATTATTGCTTGTTCTTTGCTAGAGAATTATTTATTTTTTATTAATCAAAGTTTATTTTCTAAATAGGGCAAAAAAGTGAAAAAATTAAATTGTAAATTTATCCCGTCCCAATATACCACACTTATATATCCCATCCCAGTTATATATCCCATATTTATCCCATACAATCCTATTACTTAAATAATGGGACCTCGATCTTCTTTCATTTGCATATAAAGTAAACAGTTTTCGATTTGTGTTTACGATTTGATACTTTTTGGATTAATAGGCGATGTGACGGAAGAACATTTCCACCACTAATGAAAATAGATTTGATGGAACTTAATCTATTGCAGTCTATACACAAACATACGTGACCAGAAAATCTTAGAACTCATACTTAACCCTATACTGCCAAACGTGACTCTATACTCTATATACGAACCCAAGAGAAATATGATATCGCGATTTAGGAACCTTCTTAAGAATTCCTATATGGCGATATAGGAGCCTTGTTAAAAATTCCTATATTGCGATATAAAAGCCTTGTTAAGAATTCCTATATCGCGATATAGTTACCTTGTTAAGAATTCCTGTATCGCGATATAGGAACCTTGTTGAGAATTCCTATATCGCGATACAGGAACCTTGTTGAGAATTCCTATATCGCGATGTAGGAACCTTGTTGAAAATTGTTATATCGCGATGTAGGAACTTTGTCATTAATTCTCATTTCGTGATGTAGGTACCTTTTCAAGAATTCCTATATCGCGATGTGGAAACATTGTTGAGAATTCCTATATCGTGATGCAGGAATTTTTATATTTATGGCCAGAATTCGATGATTACTGGTTTTCGAAATTGTGCTCGAGTGCGATATATTACGAGTTTGAAGAAAATTTTGGGACATCTTTAATTTTTTTTTTTAAAGCAAACTAAACTTGATTTAATTTTCAATTATTACTTATGCAAATATTAAGACTGGTGTGAAAATTTTGGAGATTGAGTTTTTATTAATTCTTTAATAATCTGTACAAATTAAACACCCTAAAATGTTTTTAAAAAGGTAAAAAAAATCAATGTCTAATGAGACGAATGTATGAAAGCGAAGTGCACTTTTCCCTTTAATTTTTTTCAAATACAATTATGTATGAAAAGGTTTTTTATGTTCATAAAACCTTTCTTTCCTCGGATTTTTTCTAGTTTCGAAGGTCCCAGCTAGGGGCGAAACCGTATTTATATTTAAAAGTATATCAGATAAATAGTTGTATAGATGTAAATGAATGTAAAGTTTTCTTGTTAGATTTGGAAATTATATTTATAGTCAGGGATCCACCGTAAGAAATTGTACACTCACCTGTTAATAAAATTATATAATAGAGTCAAACGAACTGAAATAAAACCTGGTACTCCAATAACGTAAGGACTATCCTGCTTTTTAAATTGGACCAAAGTACAAATAGTTGTCAATTTTCATTAAGATCGCTTCAGTAACAAGCAAACTTCGTGACTTAAATAACACTTATATATACCAGATACAAGATATCCTCTCAGGAAAATTTTCTCATTTGCTCATTGAACATTTGCGTAATATTTGTCTTTGAGCGTCTAATACCAACTGTTTAATTTCGAAAAAAAAAATGGCCAAGAGCATGTCAAGACACGCTTATATAGAAGGATTCTGTATCTGATATGCTATAAATGTATTTGTTAAATAACTTCAAAATTTGTTGTCCGATTTCGTTAAGAATAATTTTCTTAATGAGTTTTTAGCATGTTCTATCAACATGGAAAATTTCAAGTCTCTACGTCTAATAGTTTGGCAACCGGTCGCAACAACAGCAACTTAACCTAGCGATCGACTCAATTGCTGACCACTGATTAGGCCACGACCTCCTCAGTAGATTCTCAAGGGATCGAAAAAAATCAAAAATATATCAAAAATCAAATCAAATTAATATCACGGTTACGGAGTTCAAACACGGCAATTATCTCATGTATGCATTATACAAATATTTTGACAAGCTAATTGCTCTCCATTGTACCAAATTAAATTCCACTTGACCTCCCATCCTCTCTTCGTGGTCAATGAACCTAAGGCACTTGTGTATCCAAATAGGGGGCAATCCCTCAAATATCTGACACGACCCTCTGCACTCAGATCAAAGGCATCGTTCCATAACCGTCAAACCTTATTGTACCCTTTAGGATCACAGATATTAACTACAGACGAGTTTTCTTAATATGCATTTTCAAAAGCCAACCCTTCCTAGAAATAATCTATACAAATAGTTGTTTGTTCAATGCAAAGTGCCCCTAGCAGCTTTGACAAATAGGGCGAGTTCTCTTTGGTGCCCAAAACGTGACTTAACAAGTAATTATACTAATTAGAGATCGCTGGCTGGCCGAAATTCGACCCCCAAATCTTTAGATCTGCTTAATTAAAACTGCCCTCTCTCTCTCTCTGTTGTTATCTATGCTATATATTGTAATTATACTTTAAGAAATGACTTACAATTTAGTTCGTTTAAGTTTTTAGTTACTTTCCTCAGACAACACGCAATAGCATCCATAAGGACAAAAGTAAAATAAACGTTATTGCTCCGTACATATAACACGTAACTTTACGCCTAACATTTGATTTTACTCCCCGTAAATTTCACGTCTCTTGTTTGAATATCAAAATAGATCCTTAAGAAGTAAGTAATTATTATATTTCATATAAAGATGTAGACACCCCTACCTATATCACAGGTAGATGAAGGTATGCGTGGCGCCATCTATTTTGAGGCCGCATTAATCAGCAGAATGGACGATTTATTAGGATCTGACGACGTCGCGAATATGCGACCGAGGTTTCTGTCGCGCGACGACCAGGAATTTGACGGGTTATATTTGCTAATAATCTCGCGGCATAAATTAATGATCTCTACGTTATTTTTTCGGAATAATTTCAGTTATTTTGCAATAGCAGTGAAGGCGAGTATTATGCGGGAGCCAGACATAGCTTCATTTGAATGATCATGTAGTGTGGCCGGGGACTTTGTGTAGCTGCGCAAAGTCTTGTAGAACTTTGTAGTCTTCAAGGACAAAAATGTATAAATACTCAGCTATGTTCAGCTCCGGCAACGAGTGTATCCAACGAGTGTACCGCAAGTTCCCTATATATGTACATGAAATTCTACCAGATTTCATGTATGAAAAAATAGAGATCACCCTACTGCACAAACACAAGCAAGCATTGCAAATTTAGTGGAGGGGCGTGCAGTTTTAGACTGAACGGGCTCTACTCCCTGCAATATTTAGTTAATAATAACTACGGGGATATAGGATAGTAGACGTAAATAGTAAGTATATCAACATTCCGGTAAGACATCGTCTGCCGGATTGCCTAATTTCAAACATTTTTGTCCGTCTGTCTGTGTATATATATATATATATATATATATAAATATATTCCTCGATAAATGGGCTATCTAACACTGATAATTTTTCAAATAGGACCAGTGCTTCCTGAGAATAACGCGTTCAAGCAAAGAAACAGACTCTTCAGTTTTCTATATTAGGTTAGATAAAATATCTTTGAACGTCCATCTATTTTCTTGTACTGCCTCAGTAGTCTTAACCAGGAAATTGCCTTCAAATGCAGCAGACACGACGAAGGGGTGCTTTTTAGCGGTGAACACACAAACTTGTGTTTTTATCTACATATAGATAACATATATAATGGGAGGAGGTTGTAGCTTTATCAGTAACCGGCATTTCAGTCGATCGCTCAGTTACGCAGTTCTTACCGTGACCGGAAGATAGATGGGTGAAAAATTCTAACACTGATTTCCAAATATCCGACCTCCTCCTTATTTTTGAAGGCACGTATAACAGTGGATCCCGATTAATGTCACTGAGTGATATTGGTGAGACTGTGGGGGTTCCGGGGATGACGTCAAACGGCAATCGGTCATCCTAAATATCCCGGTAAAACCTGCAAGTTTTTTATAACTGTATTAAACATAGAAGCTTTCGTAAAACACTGGCGCCCGATATATGTCACTGAGTGGTATTATTATAGTTGTGAGATTGTACATATAAATATGTATGTTGGAGGGATGATAGACGTTGGGGGCGGGAAATACTGGAGTGGAACTTAGGACATAGAAGCATCGGTAGACCACCAGCACGATGGCGCGACGACACCGTAAAGGCAGCGGGCAAGAAATGGATGCACTTGGCAAACAGCAGAAGCAAATGACGTGCTTGTGAAGAGGCCCTAGTTAAGCAGTGGACTGAATCGGGCCTCAGGTGATGATGTGAGATTGTAGAGATTGTCGGTGTTCCCGAGATGACGTCAGGCGGTAGTTGGTCAACTTTTAGCTGCCGCTACATAACGAGATGGCAATGATGCGAGTGGAGAAGGTTACACCAAAGCACAAAAGCAAAGCAAACTAGATGGCACTGGATGGTTGACGACGACCGCAGTACAAACAATGAAAATCTCCATACCAACTAACTCACGCTAGCGAAGTTTCTACTTACGATGATTATATATAGACCTACCGACGAACAACTGTCGGCGAGACGCGGCCGCTCCGGGCAACTCCAACTAGCCCGGACACGAAGATCTTCCTTTGCGGTGATTGACCATATCGAGCTTTTTTATTTTTTTTTTATGTTACAAGGGGGCAGACGAGCAGGCAGCAGGCCCCGAAGTGCCTTCCGACGCCCATAGACCTCTGCACGACCAGAAATTAGAGCGAACATTAACGCAAGGAATTTTTATATTTTTGAATGAATTTTCGTACTATGCGACACGTATAGTATGTGACGTCACAAAGGTTTTGACTCACCCCTACCCGTTGTCATAAAATGCCACATCTTGTGGTACCCTCCCCCCTTTAACGTGTGAAGTAAATTATAGTTGCTCTCAAAGGTGTGTAGTGCTTTCAGTCTAAAAGTGCACGTCCCACCAAATCGCTAATTCGATCGCCCGATTAGTTGACCTTGCAGTACACGGTTGAGTTTGAATTTAAAATAAAATCGCTGCACACATACACAAGCAAGCGTTGCAATTAATATTTACTTTCACATTTTATAATAATGTATTCAGTGGAGGAGTGTGCATTTTTAAACTGAACGCGCTATAGATGATTATTAGGTTTTACGATAAGCAATTAGGCATTACTTGAATTTATTCATCGTACCGTATCGTAGCTGGGAAAATAATGCTTAAATAGCATATGCCACGTATCATGACTGTATATTGTGTTGAATGCGGTAATTGGATTGCATTCGTGACACGTATCGACGTAATGAATCACATGGCTTACTCCCGTGATGCCAAAACCTGGAAATGTCGTTATCCATGGGCGTCTGTAGTTACAGTTAAACCACTTGCCTTTGTCCCGTCTTATAAAATCTTCTTAAACCTAGCATTATCGCGGTCTAGTACCAGAATCCGCTTAAATTGCTGAGGATGTGACTATGAGGCGAGTTAAGAAGAGCTACCGTCTGACGTCATCGCCGTAATCTGAAAAAATAGCTGTATCTCAGTGTTGGATGGACATATCGAAATAGTTCATATCTTAGATTGACTGATAGAAGACTTTGAAACGAAGGTCTTTGTATTATTAACTCACTTAAGACCTAGAACATAATCGGTCAGTTTATGATTAAGTGTGCGACATGTAACACGTATAGTCGACCAAGAAAGTACTTTACCATTTTTGATGACAGTTCCTACTTAAAGAAAGTTTAGCTAAAGGTTACTGTTAGGAATTAACGTAATGCATAACAAGCAAAAATGATCCTTTTAGAAAATTGACATGCAAAGGACATTCGACCTTAGCGCGCCAAACCAATTTCTTGGTCGAGTATATTTTATTGGACTGGAGACGACTCTTATGTGTCAACATATGTACGAAACTGAGCGTTTCATGAAGCAAAGAGACAAGTTCAAGGTCCCACCACCAGCCTTTCACTAAAAATATTTAAACGTAGCGTCGTTCGTTTTTTAAAACCGACTTCAAAAAAGCTACTTCTCAATTCGGCTGTATTTTTTTATGCTTGTTACGTTAGAACTTTCGACTAATAAAACCGATTTTGATACTTCTCTTTTTTGAAAGCTGGTCCTTCCCGTTTGGTCCTATTACAATTTGGTCCAGTTTTGATTGTGGTATCCATGAGAAAACCATATGAAGACGGTTATTTTTGTAAAATTTTTATAATATAAAACTGTTCTGGCGTGGTCTTAGACTGTAAGGGTTAAATATGGTTATAAAAATGACATTTGCTTGGAATACGTATTTTACAAGGAGTGAAGGAAATGTTCCCCCTTAAAAGTTCAAAATAAAATTCCGCGACACCATATTCCGGCCACAAATTAACATACAACCTCCTCCACATCTATTAACAAGTGTTAGTTATCAATTACAATTTCCGTAATAAAGAAAATAAAAAAGAAATAAAAGTGGACAAATTCAAAAATACGAGCGAGGGCGAGTTAAGAAGACCAACTGCTATGTGACGTCATCCTCGGAATCTCTACAATCTAACGACTAATATCGATCAGTGACATCAATTGACACCCACCTACGTGTTTCGGTAGGAACTTACGTGCCTTAAACACGTGGAAGGTGAGAAGTTTTGAAAATCAGTGTTAGAATGGATCACCCATCTATCATCCGGCCGCGATGAGAACTGCTTAACCTAGCGATCGATCCAAATGTCGACTTCTTCGCTTATTTGTCCATACAATAGTAAACTTTATTTTATAAAACCATGTTACATAATAATGCCATGTCACTAATGAACTACTAGTACCCTGGCCCTAAACTAGATAATCCCGTATCCTAGGAGCCAATGCCCAAACACTGATATAACTAATAGGCATACAGCACTTAAGCAATAAACAAATTATCAGTTGCCAGCTTCGGTATTTCCGAACGGACACGACTTAGTGATTTTCAAGAAAAAAGCACACTCATTTCTCAAAGGCCGGCAAGGCATCTGCGAGCCCTCTGGTGTTGCAGTTAGCCAAGGGCGTCCGTAGTCACTTACGTGAACCCCCTACCCGTTTGCCTCTTGTTTTATAATAAAAAAGCACTATAATCTTTTTAAACTACAATTTAATAAAACAGTTCAAGGTCATTAGAAGAATCTACAGAAGGGTAACGCGAGCCCACGCTTCGAAGCACTAAGTGCAGTGCTGTGTTCCCTTCCTTCATCTTAATTGATTTGTAACTCAATCCGTATACTGGTTTATAGTACAAGGATTTAGTTATATTATATCTATATAGCATATCCAGTATTGATTTTGGCTCGGTTTCCGTTCACGGTGTTTGGTTTTATCCGTTTCTGATATGTGCATGAACCGTTTTCGTTTAACTGTAAAAATGTTTTCTAGGTTTATTTATATTAGCTTATATTTATTGGATTCTGTTTAATAGCTTCCAGAGTAAGTTATATTTTTTGTTAGTTGTATGAGGTAACTTTACAAATATGATACTTACGAGGGAGTTACATTAGGTCTTACTGATCGCAGTAACGATAGGGGCCTTAGGCCTAACGTTAACAGAACCACACCCTTAAATAATAATAATAACTTTACGAATAAACTTTGTAGAGTCTATCTCCTGACGATACTTCGTTGCCAAGGCGAAATGTGCGTTAAAGCAGAACAGAAAGTTAGTGCAGTGTTGTGTTTTGTTGTAAGTGTTTGTAGTGATTTGTTCAACAACTGTTGTATTTTTTTTGGTAAATAAAATCTAACCAATAAAATTTTCTTGTAAAGTTTGCCATAAGGAGTTCATGGCTCGCATTATTATATAGCTATCAGATCTCTTTTAGAGCCACGCCTCTAACTCTACATGCCCTTACTCTACATATCGTACCTTCACTGACTCTACATCTTAGTCAAAATATGCGGCAGACAGTTATCACAAATATTCTAACAAAGTGACATTTATACAGATAGGCAATATAATAATATATAGTATTTGATATTTTCACAGCATATAATTTTACATATAGATAAAGCATACTGCAATTTATATTATACATTGATCAGTTCGCGTGACGGATAATGGAAAGCGGTTACACTATCTGTTTAATTACATTTCAACTTTTACCTTCTATTGCAGTAAATATGACTGCAATGCGTTCCATCGCAATCCATTATAAATTAAAGAAAATTTCAAATAATGAACACTTCCAGTAGGAAGGAATTTGTTAACTCAAGAACGTTTAGCATTTAACCAATATTATCACCGCGTTGGATTCATTTCGTTAAATTGTTTGTCTTTTGTACGCTCCCGTAACCCTACAAGGAACCCTTATGTTTTGCTCTGTCCGTCCGTCGGTCTGTCTGACCATGTGTAACTTCTACAATTATACACAGAAGTACATGCAGTTTGGAATAGTTATGTATTGCTTATATATCGCATCCGCCACGAACTCTACAATCTCGTGTCTAATATCACACAATAATATTAATCGAGACTAACTCCCTATATAGTACGTGCCTTCCTAAACGCGGAGGAGGTCGGATAAAATATAAAACAGTGTTAGAATGGGTCACCCATCTATCACCAGGACACAGCAAGAGCTACTTAACCTAGAGATCGACTCAATATACCGACCAATGATTAGGCCACGACCTCCTTAAATTTGAAATTTATAAAGGAAATAGCAACAAAAAAAACTTTGGTCCTCCGAAATTTCTTTAAACCTTAACGAATCTAAATTTTGACTTTGATGAAGTATAATTATTTCAGCGGAAATTTATAGGTATCCAAAAGTGTGCCGAGCTCCCGCAAGTTATCCTTTGAAGTGCCAAGTAGTCAGGGAATACGTCCGAACTTAGAAAGTTCCATAAATGAATTAAACCAGTTAAGTACCAGTTTGCAAAGTTATCTTTCTGCTCCACTTCACGTTTGAGATTCAGATTAAAACTTGGGAGACGGAGAAAAATTTTCATTAATAGTAGATTACTGCACCGGGCGCAAAGTCATTCATCAATGCAAAAGTGTTACAATAAATTAACATGAATGCATAATTACACACTTAAACAAGGTGCGTAATCTACTTTTCTTTAAAGTACATCGCTGTCAATTTCCATTATTAAAATTTTTCTTGCTAAATATATTATTAAAGTTTTACAATGGTATAGAACGAACGCCATTTAATTGTTTTTCGAATTTATACGGTCGATTTTTATTTTTAGCCAGTATCTTTCCGATCAAATACATACATTTTATATGAAACTTGATGGGAGACATTAAACCTCTGTGGTAAATTTATATCAAAATAAAAAACAGTGCCGTAATGAAACTCCATACATTATTGCACTGTTTTGGTTCTAAGCAGAATAAAAATGGCCAAAAGCGTGTCTAGACACGCTTACATAGAAGGGTTCCGTGACTGATACGCTATAAAAATATTTGTTAAATAACTTCAGAAGTTGTTGTCCGATTTCGTTCAGAATAATTTTCCTAATGAGTTTTTAGCATGTTCTATCGTCATGGAAAATTTCAAGTTTCTACTAACAGTTTGGAAATGCTAGGGTGGACCACCTTAGGGGCAGACAGACGGACGGACAGATCGAAATTGTAAGGGATCCTTTCAGTACTACGGAACGCTAAAAAGCGTCCTGTCTGATCGTTTATGTAGTAATCTTATCATTATTCACTATAAAATCGATCACAAAGGACGTATTACGTAACCCAATACAGTGCGGAAATGTTGTATGAATTTTCATGATCATTATCGCTCCAATTCTTTGCATGGCCAAACTTTTGATGGATTCTTTTTGACGCTGGATCAGTTAATTGGACTAATGGACTTAGGTATTGTATTCAACAATGGATTTTGCATTGCAGAACAACTTAAATAATAGCTCCTATTTATTTCCAGCAATGCAAATGGATGCCACTCGAGATCGTATGCAAATCTCGACGTTCTTCAGTGATTTTAATTAATTTGATAGATAATTGTCTTCTATTTTGTTTACATTATTTTTATTTGACCGTGTATGTGACTGAAAACGGCTGAACTGGTTATGATAAAATTTTGTTGGTGCGCGCACGAGTAGAGTGCGGAATTATTTAGATTCACTGATAGGTGGCCCCAGTATGAATGAAGAGGCATTTTCCAAGCTCCAAAATTTAATTACAATAACTAATATATAAGGATACAATAAAGCACGCCGAAACTTTTTTATACTGACGCCAAAGATTATTCGCGGAAAAATCAGATTATTCTACAAAGTAATTTACTACCGCGTGTATTTTTAAGCGAATTCAGACGTGGATTGATTAGCTTCCAGATGGAAAAAATCACTTCAATTTTGGTGTGGTTCGTAAACAGTCGATTTATTAATGGCCGGTAACGCATCAGCCTGCTTACTGGCAGTGCATGAAGAGAATTAAGGTTCTTCACAAAAAACACAAAATTTTAAGGAAAAAGAAATCAACTTCAATTTATAAGAACTAGACCAAATTGAAATGGATTGAAATGGGACCACACGGGTAACACCAGCTTTGCCTACGGGGGTGGATCCTCCTTTTTATGCATCCAGGAGGTGAATCTTTTTTTTTTGCATGAGATCCATATTTTTATCTGTCCGATAACTGGTTCGATTCACTAAGAATACGCGACCCCGGTCACTACCTCTATACCGTCCGTGATAGTAGTATTCGCATCCTTATTTTCCTTTCCTTCTACCTTTATATCCTTTAAAACCATCCCTTCCTTTTCTCCTTTCTATTTATCTAAATAGAGGTAGCGCCACGCTTGCAGTCCTTTTGGTCTGCAGCCGAATTGGGTCGGCGCGTCCGGCTACCAGTACCTCTTTCTCACATAAGATCGGCGTAGAGTGGCCGCAATACTGTCACTTCAAATTGTTGTATTGTTGTCGCGTTTCGTTCCGTTTGTGAGAGTTAACGGTGGCCTAAATCCTTCTTTAAAGGCCGGCAACGCATCTGGGAGCCTTCTGGTAGTGCAGAATTCCATGAGCATCGGTAGTCACTTAAGTGATGAACCGCCTGCTCGATTTCCCTTGTAATATAAAAAAGAGCTTTTAAAAAAATCAACAAAATCGGTTCACCCAGGCAAAAGTCCTAAGGTAAGAAACGTAAAAAAATACAAATTAAGAACCTCCCCTTCTTTGAAGTCGACTAAAAACATTAAAATATATCAGATTTTATTGTAATAGCTAAGCTTGAAATGTCAGATGAAAGATCTAAATATTATTATTTATAAATCCCATTACAATTTTCGCGCAGCAACGTCAATTGGGAATCAAATTATGTCGAGATTATGGAAGATTATTGCAATCAAATAGATTGTTGCGATAAATTGATACATAGCTCAGGCCGCTGGTAGCTAATAAAGAGGGATTAAAATTTCAATAATTGTAGCACTATTCAATTATTTTGTATCAAAGTTCTGCTTATATTATAAACGCGAAAGTTTGTAAACATAGATGTATGTTTGACGCTTTTTCACGGAATAACTACTAAATAGATTTTAATCAAACTTTATAGATTACATATAAGAAGAACACATATGCTGTAAATTATGAAGATATTGTGTGAAATGTCCAAAATCAAACGACAAATGTGGAGTAAGTAGGAGAAAATTCTGCCACCTGCGAGCTATTCTGGCGTGCGCTGCAAAAACAGTTAAGAGTTACACGTATATGGTGCAAAAAATAAATTTTTATCTTAAGTAGTTCTACAAAAAAGCCCTCGACAGCATATATCTATCTTTCATGTTTAAGCCATTAACGCCAAAATATGGAACCATTATGGAACGGAAACGGGAACGAGGATAATAGAATGTAGTAAATAGTAAGTAACCCACTAGTTATTAATACACATGTTAATTATTAATAAATAATAAATATATATTTGTATGTTTTTTTTTATGTTACAAGGGGGCAGACGAGCAGGCAGCAGGCACCGAAGTGCCTACCGGCGCCCATGGACATCTGGTTCGATCACAAAAAACATGTTAATAATATGGATGAAACTCGAATTAAGAAAAAATTATAATGCTTCAACCTTTACCCACCAACTAGTATTTAAAATAATACTAATAAATTTTCTTAAATTTTTGATCTTTCTTATATGTGGGTATATGCAAAAACAGCCGATAATATTATGTATAATGATCATGCTAATACTATAGAGATACATAATATGTGTAGCCTGTAGGCAAACAAATTAACCCACACTTCTCAATGCTTATGTTGTTAGACACATGTAATTTATATGGAGATGAAAGATTTAGTCTTAGTAATGACGCCGTACATATTTTATCATTTAAATTAAATAAAAAGAATGTTTTATAAATCAATAATCTATTCTTATTTATATATCGTTGTTCATTAGTCTCGCTAAAACTCAAAAAACGCCTGAACTATTTTGGATATTTTTTTATTTTCATTTATTCCCCTTATTACTAGGAATGTTTTAAAGAAACGAAAGACAATTAAATAATTCAAAAAACACCTGATCGGTAGCTCGCTACTTCAATATACTTCATATAGATGAGGTCCGCACTAGACCTTTTTACTGACGTGCAAAAAATATTATTACTTAAATCATACGGTCAGTGGCAAGTTTTATGGAAAAGAGTTGATTTGCTAATAGAAGACAAACCAAAATTCGGGCAAGACAACGTCTGCGAGGCTGCTAGCTCTTTAATAAACAGTACAGTCAATAAAAAATTGCCAAGGACAAAGAGTACACGAAAAGTGCAGGGTAGAGAGTAATATTAGGTTTTATTGTCACCATCAAAGTAAGTCTTGTTCGTTATCGAAATCTTAAGAAAAAATAAATCTTCGAGTAGAGAAAGATAAACTTCTAGTCCTGATACGAGATAATTTCTCAGCTACTTTGTATTAAAAAAGTAACGAATGTTTTGACCTCTCGTCATTATATCATGCGATATAACGCTTGATGATTATTATGTATAACGTGGTAACTTATTATGTAACACCAGTTGAAATTCTCTAAATGGTTATATACCGTTTCAAATACAGTAATACAAGTATCAAATAATATATTACTATAATAATCTTGAAATTTTTCTCCAGTACAGATTTTTTTGTATACAGTCTATACATTCGTAATCTAATACAGATTGCGGAACGGGAACTTTCTTATTTTAAGCAATGATAAAACCAAAAGCATAGGAGATATTGTTTAACTTTTTTTTTGACATATAGCGGCACGTTTAAAAGTTTATTTTTTTTTAAAGTTGCATCCTGAAGGTGGCCACTGTTCCGCTCAATACACTGAGAGAGCCGTAAACTAGAGTTTTTTTCTTTAACACGCATTTCCGTATCGATATTAGCGATAGCATGACGAATATTATTATTCAACTCGTCGAAAGACTAACCCTGTACAAGTGTTTTGGTTGCGAAGATGATTGGTAATACGCATAAAAACTTGAGTACATTCTCTTGTCTTGCGTTAGTCTGTGCCTCCCCCCCCCCCCCCCCCTCTACCCTCAACTGCAAGCCACGTAGAACTTTCTTTCCGTGTGGTGTGTTTTCAATTTGATCCAACTTAGACAATTTAAAGTAGGTTTTTTTCTTAAAAGAATATCATATAAAAATATGACGTAACAAGATCTAAGAAACACATAAATAAATATTCATGTAATGATAACTATAATTCGATGACAAAAATATTCTATACTTGTGTAGTGTCAAGTGACAAATTACTTTTTTATAGTGTCATGTCAATATTCAATAATTATTTATGACTAAACTTTAACGTTTTAAGGTCGTAAAGATAATATAAATAGGTACATCTTTACAAATTACATTTAAATGCAGATTACGTTACTAGTATGCGGCTATTTTTAAGTACTGTAATATATATTTTATATATATATATATATATATATTATAAACACAAAACTGTATACTATATATATATAGTATACAGTTTTGTGTTTATAATTAATAGTATATTTTGGTAAAGTTGGTTACTTTCGCAAAAGTACATACCTTTTTTCTCTAATCTGTTATTTGCTTATTAAATAGTGATAACCTGCCAGCCGAGGCTGACATTCCGTGAGAAACAGCAGACAGGCGATCGCCCATGGCTTTAACACACAAATGCATGTATATGTTTGCGTATAGTGTTAAGATTAACGTCGAAATGCTCCAAAATGCCCTATTGTAGCACTCGTAACTCGAAACACTAGACTAGACATAATTTATTCCATAATTATACTCAAATATTTATTTACTGGACGTAAACGTATTCTTATTGATTATGCGGAGAAAGAGGTGAAGAATATACTGAATGTATGATAACGTCTCTAACGTTATACGATATTAAAGATAAAGTACTGGCCATCCATTTATATTGATGCCTAGCATTTTATCTTTAATCTTGACTTTAGTATATAAGGTACCATAAAGTAAGCTCTTCACGGCAATAATTCCACAACGAAAAACGACCACAACCTCAAATTAATTCAGTATGAGCGTAATGTTTGGTATTTTGATTACAATGTAACCTTTGGGTACATTTTGCAGATACACATCTAATATTCAAACTATTAGAATCTATATAAACGATTTAGTTCGTCTCAGGTTTTAAATAAATAGTCTCTAATACAACTCCGTATAATATATATTATAATTATTTTTTTAATAACTGTGTTAAAATGCAATATATTTTTATGTACTAAACATGAGTTCTTCAGCACTTAAGCACAACAGCTCTTTTAAAACAAGAGGGCTGCGTTTGGTAGGACATATACATATGTATGTGCGCATACGATGGACCTCTTTCGTTTGTCAAGATACCCTGTTAGTAAAAATAGCTCATGCCAAGGGCCCTGTGGTGCATGAGATAGTGTTCAAAAAAGTATCAAGCGCGATATGCTATCCCTTCTAGTGTTTAAAAATTACCTACATTTTCCAGAAAATTGGATACTTAAAAGTTCCTATTTGTTTATTAGTTATGGATGAGATTGGCCCAGTCAAGAGGAAGCTGGATCAAGAAAGGGGAGGCCTTTGCCCAGCATTGGGACACAACAGACTTATAAAAAAATACATAATATGAACATTTTATCACTCACCCAATATACTTTCCAACGTGTGTTAAAGTGAAAATTTTCTTCCTGGCTCATCACGGTCCGCTTAAAGTAGTACCCAGGGTCCGCTTAAATTCCAGAGGGTATAATTGTGGGGCAAGTTAAGATAACCGCCGTCTGATTAAGATCACTACCATCTGGTGTCATCCCCGGAATCCCCACAATCTCACGTCTACTATCACTCAGTAACATTAATCGGGATCCAATGTTTACGCACCTTCCTGAACAAGGAGTAGCTCGCAAATTTGAACCAGTGCAAATAGGTCACCCATCTATAAACCAGCCGCGGTAAAAGCTACTTAACCTAGCGATCGAGTCAAATGCCAGCCACTGATACGACTGCCACTGAAAATGGAAATAAAATATGAAATAAAACGTTTTGTTTGGAGCACCTAACCTTCCAAACTTGTAATAAATAATATCTATCCAGTGGACTCATGACAATAAAAATGGTAAGTAAGCAAATTCAATTCACAGCAAAACAATAAAATGTCTGACAGCAATATTTTTTCTTTGATGTATTATTTGCGCTCATGGTTCGAAGCCATTCCATTTTCTAACGGTCTATCCTATTTCGCTGTGTTTGAAATTTATTGAATAATTTTGTCCTAATAAATTACTAACTATATTAAATAAAATTATCTGTATAGTAAATTACTTTTGGAGCATTTACTTTTTTTGTGTTACTACCTATAACACAAAAAATGTCAAATTTGTTCGTGAATAATTATTTTGGGGGTCATCCATAAATTACGTCACACGTTAAGGGGGGAGGGGATCATCGAAATGTGACATTGTGACAATGGGCAGGGGGGGTCAGAGCTTAGTGACGTCACATGTCAAAACTAAAACGATTCCAAAAAAACTTGAAAAGACAATTTTAGACTGCTGTTTTGTTTCAGTTTTTTTAAATACTTGTAGATAATTGGAAAATTTGTGACGTCACACTAAGGAGGAGGGGGTATAGAAAGTGTGACAATCTGTGAAAAGGAGGGGGGGGGGGGTAAAAAATAGTAAAATTAGTGTGACGGAATTTATGGATGGCCTCTTAACTACTTCCCTTTTTGTGTCTATTCTCAAACTTTGAGTAATATTAAAAAAAGTGGCCAAGAGCGTGTAAGGACACACATATGTAGAAGGGTTCCGTATCTTACACGCAATAAAGACAATTGTTAAATAAGTTCAGAAGTTACTGTCCGATTTCGCTAAAAATAATTTTCCTAATGAGTTTGTTGCATGTCATCTAGACATGCAAAATTTCAAGTCGCTATGTCTAATAATTTGGAAATCTTAGGAAGGGGGGTGACCACCCTAAAGCGGATGGCCAGAGAGGCGGAAGGAGGGACAAGCAGAGCGTAACCAATAAGAACCCGGAGAAGACACCAACGTGTCCGTTACAACCTATGTTGACCCACTGTTGGGTATAGGTCTCCTCCCCCTCACTCCACAATTGTCAATCCATCGAGTATCTGCTGTGAATCGGATGTCGTTCACCCATCTGGCTGGTAGTAATTTTTTTGTATGCGTAGCTACATATATATCTAGAATTTACGGTTAAAAAATATGAACAAGAACGTAAGGCTCATGAGATGTCACTCGATGGAGTATCATGATATTGTTTTAATGCCGGAGCTAGACATAACTTATCTGATTGATTGTTTCAATGATCATGTAGTGTGGCTGGGACTTTGTGTAGCTGTACAAAGTTTTGTAGTACTTTGTAGTCTTCAAGGTCGTCAAAGTGTGGCTCCGGCATAAAAATGATGTGAAGTTAGATGTGCAGGAATCATCAGCGTTCGGTGTGACCCAAAGACACGACCAGAGAACAAACGATACAGCAGAAAATTACTTTAAAGATTCATCTCGCTATATATTATATATAAGGTAAAACTGGATTTCCCACTGAAACCTATCCGATGCTTAAGTTCCGGTCATTCCACACAAGCACTTCGTTATGAGGATATAAAGAACCCTAAACCCTGTATCAGAGAGACTCGTTAAATCTAGAAGTATATACCCTAACGACATGTCAGGCTCGTAACTTTGAGGCGCATCCAATTTGTGTCAAACTATCTGTGTTGGATATGCTATAAATTTCGGAAAGAGTGGCTCTAAACAGGTATTTATTACGAGTAGAAAGTTTACAAACTGTGTAAAGAGAAAAATCCTATCGCTACCTGCAATCCTGAAGTAATTTACAAATTTAACACTGACTTACTTATTTGAAAGTAAGATTTAAAAAAAATAATGTACTGCCTGTTGAAACACATAGAATACTTAAGACCCTCCTTAAGTATTCTATGGGTATATAGGTGCCGAGGAGCCTTCCTCGGTACTCGATTCTCGTTATAATTATGTAATAAAAATAGGTACTTAATATTCAACCAAATTTCCTTAAAATTACTTAATGCGGCTTTGTGTTCTGTGGGTAATTTACTATTCGAAAAAGTTAGTTCGTAAATGCATTTCCCAGAGTAAAAAAAACTGGAAAATTTATAAAAAAAGTTTTAACGACAGCTGTCAGTCAGAATTAATCGTGATAATTGGTTTCGCGTAAATAAATAAAATAATTTAGTAAAGTTTTGGCTATACTTACTAAATAAATAAGTGTTAAGTGAAATAGGTATTTTTGCCTGTCCTACGCCAGGACTAAAGTGTAAAGGGGAAACGGACCTTCATCGTGCGTCCACGCTACTATGTCCTTTCATTCCATACATAATTAGTTAACTTTCTCTTAATCTCACGTAGTAGTTAACTGATATTTATGTTTCATGTTAACCTATTATTGGCATATTAATTTTAATTATTGGGGTATTAATTGGTGTAGCATTTTTAGTGTTATTAGAGCGAAAAATTATTTTCTCCTACTCACTTGACATTTATCATGGCATTGGACAATTCGCATAATGTCTTTTTAATTTATAGCCATTATGTTGTTCTGATGTACAAACTATATTATTGTAAAGTTGTATTAAAATCCATTCAGTAGTTTTTTCGTGAAAGAGCGTCAAACATACATCCATACATCCATGTGTACAAACTTTCGCTTTTATAATATTATTAGGGTTTAGATGCAGGTTCATTAAAGTAATTGCAGTGTTTAATTCTGAAGTAACTTTAAGAAACTCCTAAAAGGTAAAAAAGCGTTTGGTTCGGTCTTAACCTACAGATAATTTTTGATAAAAGTGCGTTGTTTTTGTAGGAAAAAACATAGGGTTTTTAAATAATTTATTTCCAAGTAACTAGGCCAGAACTGAATTTTCGATCGTACGATGTCGATTGATATAATTCAACCGACATCGTGACTGGTTTCATAGATACCTCAAAAGTTGAACTCACTTCCATAGACAATCGATAATTAATTATATATCACTAAACAACTCAGCTCTTGCTGCGATGAGTCTAGCTTAAAATATTACAACTGTACATTTTGAATTATCAGAACATATATAAAGCTGTACAATCAAGAATAATATATGAGGCTGTTTGTATATGTAAATACATTAGAGATAAATGGCACGGTTAAATATTAATTTTAAATGCTATCTATCCAAAGTTTGAGTAGATGCATTGAATTAATCAACTTAATATTCTCAATTTCGGCAATAGCTAAAAGAATGCCTCCACTGCGAGCGACTAATTTAAAATCTCGGTATCTTAAAGCTCGAATGTCATCTCTATGCAGCCAGAAAGATATAATATGACATACGGTAATTCGTTCTTAGTGTAGGCAACTTAATGTCTGTGTTAAAGACGACCGAGTGCCGTCCGACATCATCCCCGGAACACCCATGATCTCTACGATCTCACGACTAAAATCATGCAGTGACATTGAAAGTATCACCACTAGTTTAAGTGCCTTCTGAAGAAAGCCTTCTCCTTCCTTCGGATAATTAAAATACGAGAGCTAGAATAGGTCACCCATCTATAACCCCGGCTGCGGTAAGAATTGCTTATACTAGCTATCAAATACGGGCTACTTATTAAGCTACGACCTTTTTTTATGTTACAAGTCGCAAACGAGCAGGCAGCAGGCACCTAAGGGCTTACCGACGCCCATGGACATCTGCACGACTACAAGGCTAGCAGACGCGTTGCCGGCCATGCATCATCCATTGCGGTGGAGAAACCCTGGTCGTCCCATGGTCTGATGATGTACGGGGAGTGGCAGGAGATGGCTGGATGAGATTAGCTATAGTTAGGGAAGAGTGGCAGAAACAAAGGGAGGCTGAAAATGATGATGGTATCAAAAGTAATATGTCTTATTAATATTTCTACCAGCTGACAGTGGGACCACACAAAATCATTAAGCGTCTATTAAATCAAATGGCGCCCAAAGAGTATCTGCCCTGCTTGGTTCTTGTTTTACACCTTTTCCCGAATAAAATAAATTTCCAATCTAGTATTTTTTTCTAATCATAGATCCAAACTCATTTACCTAACTGTATTGATTATTTAACTGTTGGTGTCGTACGGAATAAAGACAATATGTACGAGTAGCAAGTTTATAAGTCTATATAATAAAATAGCTGATGTTAATAGATCATTAAGGTGGCGCTAATCCGCCCCAATATTGCGCTATTACGATACTTATTTTTTTTGTTTTACAGTCTTTTTAGAATAAAATATAATTCATAATCTAGTATTTTTTTCCTAATCATAAATTCAATTATATCCTATTTTTGACGATAATATAATTTTCATACATAAATCAACAAATGAACAGATTTTTTCGGAATGAAGTTATTTATGATTCGTTAGGTGGACGAGATAAATATATTAACGAAAGAAATCAAACCTAGTATTACTTAAAGTTTTATTTATCATCATCGTCATTTCAGCCTGGCTGCGACCACTGCTGAATATAGACTTCCTCCATCAACTTCTACAAGTTTAATTAAATTTCTATAAAACCTTTATAAGATAAATTTGTCCTGTAATATGCTTGTAATATCTAATATTCTTTTTCTTTAATTTAAATAATTCATCACTCTCCATTCTACAAAATATACATACATCTGTGATATAAGAGACCGACATGCGAGGCCTGTGTAATTACCGGATTCGACAGTAATGACGTTACCGGAACGATACGAGGGTTAACCGAACAATTAACTCATTTAGTTATTGTTGGCTGGACGTTGTATGTACATAAAATGTTAACAGGCAAACTCAAATTTCAATTTAGTTATTGGCTAACATTGTGGAATAAAATTCAAAATACCGGTTCAATCCCCGATTAAGCCGGGTTAGAACAGTATCTAATGCAAACATTACTCTTAGTTGGTGAAGAGACTAGAATATTCCAGCTGTAATAAGGCGCTAATTCAACACTAATAACGTGCTGATACGGTGCTAATACTGTGCTAATGAATTGCTAATACGGTACTCATTCGGCGCCAATACAGCGTTTATCAACGTTTTATCACTAAGGATATAAATTGAGGGTTTGACTTTCTCAGGTGTCAAAACTCTACTATCACTTTTGCAGAAAGAAGTAGGAAATACCACTTCTGTCTCTTCTGTCTCTCTGGTAGCGATAGACTAAAAAGTACTATACGGATTATGATGCGGTTTTCGCCAATAGATAGAGTGATTCGTGCGGAAGGTTTAAATGTATAATTTGTCATGGTTTTGTGTAAATTGATTGAAATGTAATGATAATAAAAATTATTAATAAATTCAAGTTGTCTCGGAACTTTAAAAGAAAACGCGCCCTATTCCCTACGACATATAACAAAACAATGCATTGTAGGATATTCCTTTTTTATAGATCTACAAAGAATTTGTGTTGGCATATATCTACTTTTTAAGGATAGCTTACGACCATTCTATCTTCTAAAAAAATTCTTCCAACGTCTACGAAGCGCCGTCTATTCTAATTTGTCTTCAATTTATTTCATAAAAGTTTCGGTTTATTCTATAAATTAAGCAAACCTTGGAAATAGACTAGAACAACGAAGGAAGAAGATAAGAGCATACTATAGCAATGTCTTCAAAAGATGACAATCTTTCTTTTCTCCTCCTAATCCTTGATTTAGTTAGTATATGACAGAAACCAATCAGTGTCAAAGCGGTAACTAACCAACACTCAGTTGTCGAATACCTCTTCTCTAAGCCGCTACGACTTAGGAGCCTTTAAGACAGTAATTGATAGAATCAGGCATTACTTTGCAAGAATCCATGAAATGTATGAAAAACTGAACTACTTTGCTTAAATCAGCGAATGAATACGAGGAAAATCGGTGTAATGCTGCAACGCAAAAGCCACATCACCTGATTGATGATGTTTCGTTGAAGCGAAACGTGCGTTTAGGCACATCGAAAAGTCAGTGTAGTGCTGTGGTTTGATGGCGGGTTCGGTGGTGTGTCTTTTGGGTTGCAGCATTGCACTTTATACCTTTAAGAAAGATCAAATTCATTCCCATCAAGCCAAGCATAGGTATAGGTAGAGCAGTATTCTATAAGTAGTGCAGTATTCTATGAGTAGTGCAGTATTCTATAGGTAGTGTAGTATTCTATGAGAAGTGTAGTATTCTGTAGGTAGTGCAGTATTCTATAGGTAGTGCAGTACTCTATAGGTAGTGCAATATTCTATATACTGCAGTATTCTATAGGTGGTACAGGACTCTATAGGTAGTCCAGTATTCTATCGGCATCAGTAGTCATAACAAGTAGTCTCATGACTACACCAATTAAGTTATTTAATAGGTTTTGCTGTAAATGGGCTCGAATATAGCCCAGCGGGCTTGTTAAGCCTTTAAAGATTTATGGTTGATACAGCGAAGCTCAGATCGAGGCACTTAAAATACAAGTAAGAACGTATTAAATACATTACGGAGAGTTCGGCATACATTTAATTTAACCTCCGCGTTAACAATACAAATCCATTACCACTATCAGTAATGCTTCAGACATTAGCCACGTGCGAGCGCGAAACTGTGAGAGTGACTCATAACTTGCCGTTCTGCAGATCAAGTACGCATCGAATGCTATTAAAGTATCGATCTATATAATTAAAGTGAGAAATCTTTACAAAGATAAGTATAATACTACTTAATGCCGTACTCGTAGGATTGTACCAAATTTCGTTAGACAGGATAGGGAACAAAATCATTGACGCCGAGTGCTAGTGGCCACTTTAAAGAATACTATTAGAGCCTTTACTCACCGGGACGTCATGGCGACGTCGCTGGTTAAGTATCTGAGCAATTCATTTTGAAATTTAGGACAGGTAACTCACTTAGTGACGTCGCCAAACCGTCGCCAAATTAGAAGCGTAGCCACGATTACTACTGGCTTCTCATTTGGTAACCGCATATATCCGTGGCTACGTAGCCAGCGTGCAACACTAGAGGGCGTGCAGATGGGTTGCCGGCCTTTGAGGAATGTTAATGCTCTTATCTATAAGGTCCCCAAGTCGTATAGGTTTGATCGACACTTTTTTTTAATTATATATTTTTTTAATTCGAATAATTTAATCGATTAAAAAAAATGCTATATGTAAGAGTTGCTTAAACGCTATAAAGTAATTAAAAGTTCCTGTAAATAAAGGAAAAACATAAATACAGCATAAAAATAAGAACGAAAATTAAAATATATTGTAACCTACCATTCTAACCTTTTGAGCTCCGTTCAGAACTACACCACAACAAAAAAAACCCGATTTTCATGCGGAAGCATAAATTAGCAGAAGAGCCTGCATTTCCAAAAAAACAGTGGCCCAGAGCATGTCAAGACAGGCTTATATAGAAGGGTTCCGTATCCGATACGCGATAAATGTATTTGTTAAATAACTTCGAAAGTTGTTGTCCGATTTCGTTCAGAATAATTTTCCTAATGACTTTTTAGAACGTTCTATCAACATGGAAAACTTCAAGCCTCTACGTGTAATAGTTTGGAAATGCTAGAGGGGGGCCACCTTACGGGCAGACAGACAGACGGACGGACGGACAGAGCGAAATTAGAAGGGTTCCTTGTATTCACTTGGAAAATTTGAAGTCTTTACATCCAATAGTTGAAAAATTCTAGGGGGCGACAATCGTGCAAAATACTGAAGGCTCAATTACTCAAAAATGGTACCCATAATTGAGAAGCTGTCTATAAACCCTTGCCTTGGTATTAAAAGAGCTATTCAATAATACCACACACGATGGGGTGGAAGAAAAAAAATATCTTTTCTTTTCTTTCTCACTTCACATAAGGGTGGCTACCCGTAAAAAGTAAAATTATTATTATTGTAGGATGCCAAAAGTAAAATCTATACGTCGTAATATGTACCATGTACCAAATTTGTACCAAACGTGTACCAAATTTCATGCATTTCTGTTTATAATTATAGAAATTAAACATGGGCGGACAAACGTACGGACGGACAGACCGTTTCCTATAGGAATACGGAACCCTAAAAAAGTAGAACACATGAGGCGAATTAAAATCTAGACGAGAAAGCAGGGCAACATTCTGGCTTAATTATATATTTAATTTATTTTATTTTTATTACATTTTTTATTTCATATATGTATATATAAAAAATGAATCCCTTTTCCCTTCACGGTAACGGCATCACGCGTGAACGGACCGATTTCGCTAATCAATTTTTGTTGTGTTTGTTATTGTCAGGACAAGCTTCTTATGAAATAAAAAAAAATAAAAAGTTTAGAAATTTAAAATTAGAAAATTTAAGAATACTTAACCACCACATCATTATTTTTTTTTAATATATTACAAGAGGCAAACGAGCAGGCGGTTCTCCTAAGGGATTACCGACGCCCATGGACAACTGCAACACCAGAGGGCTCGCAGATGCGTTGCCGGCCTTTGAGAAATGAGTATGTTCTATATATTCATAACAAAGATTAAATTTTAACTATATTTAATCGAATAACCCGCCACTATTCAAGCGCAATACAAAAGGGTATATGAATATTTAACATATTCGTCTCGCATTGTATGATCTATGTGGAATATGCATTGTTCGTATTATCACACGTATTTTTGCACCAACCTATAGATTATCTTCATCAAAACATATTGAATATGGTCTATAACTTTCTATTGCGATTAGCTAATAGATCAAAACTTAGTTTCGAGTTTTAATAAATGTATTTAATTTACGGGTTCGAACAAATTGAACCATGAGGAGAATCAGCAAGAAACCCATAGCTACTCTTTTAAAATAATTCTTGCAAAAAGAGATAAGCGTTATGACTTCACAAAAGGTCGGAACCGTTTACTAGCTGAAACACGAATGACGCACGCACACTGTGCGGCTGTATTTATACCTTTTATGAAGTTAACAATGTTTCAAAAATCTGACTACCGACACAATTACATAAAAATCATATTTAACTAACAATACGATGTATCCATAAAGTTTACATGCACATACACATTTATAAATAACGCTAACATATCATTCTTTGCTATCAGTTACTTTATGACTTATAAGTGATTTTTTTAATTAACTGATGATAATGTATTAAGCGCTGTAGCACTTTAAGAAAGAAAAAAGAAGGCGCTAAATATTTGTTTTTTTTTTCTGTGATACTGTTACTTATGAACTACATATAATGACTCTAAATATGTTTGGCTGTTTCTTGGAAATATCTGAATCTCAATGTTTATATATTATTTAACTCATAATTAAGGTCATTGAAAAGTTGAATTTTCAACTTCGAAATAAGTTAGATTGACATCACAACCCTCGTCAGAAGCCCAAGCATCCCCTTTGATCAGCCTCCTACCAGTTCGGTATAATCAACGGCGCTAGGACCCAGCGACCGGAAACTTTTGTAAAGAACAAAATTTAAAAAAAAAGACCAATTTTTATTAAGAACTGTTTATTAAAGTACTGTTTATTTGATAGATAAAACATTGATTTTTTGTATCTGGACAATTTTTTTAATGTTGGAAAACGTTACTTGATGATAAATAATTTCTTAATTGATCTAGTCACCGAAACTGTCGACCGATTCCTAAAATAATAACCGGATTTACTACAAGGAATGACATCATCCTTTTCTTTCTATATATCTTATACCTCCCACGTAAATTGTTGTAACCCCAAATTCCCAACTTAACAGTAGAGAATTACAAGTAAATAAAGATAAAATCCTCATTATATAAAACTTTTGTGTATACAATTGTATATTTAATAATCATGTTTACATTATTGTATACAATAATATATTAAAGAGTCATATTACAACTTAGTTGTATGTAGTGCTGTACTGTAAAATTGGAAATTTGGGGTTACACCAACATACGTGGAGAGTATCGATATAACAAGGGGCAAACGAGCAGCCGGCATTCACCTAAGTGACTATCGACGCCCAAATAATCTGGTAAAATATATCGTGATGGTACGGAACCCTTAGTGCGCGAGCCTAACTCGCACTTGCCCGGTTTTTTGTAAAAGTTTATCGTCTAGTTGCAGGCGGAGCGCCCTAGGGCGGCATATGCTGTATATGCACGTATATACACACGTAGGGTACGTATAAAGACACGTAGGGTACGTGTATAGACACGGCAGGCGCAGTACCGCGTCCAGCTGCAGGCGCTGCTTGTCCAGCGTGAAGGCGGTGTCGCCGAGGCCGGCCAGCGCGCGCGACGCGTGCCCCACGCGCAGCCGCGTGAGCGCCTCGTCCACGCGCGCGCGGCGCCACTCCGCGCGCGCCTCGCGCACCTCCTTCTCGCCTCCCTCCACGTTCAGCATCGACGTGCGCAGCCGGCTTTGCTGCGGCCGAAGGAGGAGGCTTGGTAAGGGTCACAATTGGCCCGTCACGCACTCGAAAAAAAAATTACTGACTTCGGAATATTTTGAAACAGCTTTATATAGGTGAATATACATATTCTTTTCCTTTAATTTAGGTAATAAATAATACAGTAAGACATAGAAATCCCAACGAAAGAGTGTTTGGTATTTTTTATGCGTTTTCTTTTCTCCTTTAAATTTATTTTTTAATGAAGCGTTCCATGAACCACATTGAGTTTGATTTACACGGTTAATACTACTAATGAGCTAGTATTAAGAGTTATTAAGTGAGAGTATGAGCAATATTTAATAATGGTTCATTCTGTTTACTTTGGAGTACGTAAGAGTTTGCAAGCCATACAGTGCCAAGCAAATTATATTAAGACTACCTGTACCCTGCGACTTCGTTCACATGGACCAACCTTATTACTTAGGGGTTTAAAGAATACTTTACTACCGGTTCTCAGGCCTGCCAAATATAAAAATATTTATGAAAATCGGTCAAGCCGTTTCCGAGGAGTTTGGCAACAAACACCGTGACACGAGAATTTCCCATATTAGATACATATTTTACAATTATTATAAAATATTCACATCTCTATTCAAATTAATTAAAAACCAGCAAAGGATCTCTAGTATTTTGAAATAAATGTGTGACCCTACCAGCTCAGTGTGCAGAACCCCCTTGACCTCCAAGTCCCGGGCCAAGCGCCGCATGTCGTCGTGCAGCTTGCCCGAGTGCCGCTCCAACAGCGCCACGCGCGCAGTGTGACGAGCCAGCACGTCCTTTAATCTGGTAATTATAAAAAACAATATTAAGCATTATGGCTCCCAATACTACAAATACATCACTAACAAATAAGTAGAAAAGAAAATAAAAAGAAATTGTAATAACAAAAGCATTCAACAAGCCCAGAAATGCCGAGAGCACGCGATGCGGATTTTCAGCCTATCAGGATTAAAATTCGTGCACGAACTATTCAATACAATACAAATACCCCCCCAGTATAATATTTGCCTTATAAATACACGAAGGGTTTTCTGTATAAAGGTGAATTTATTTTATATACTACCTATCACACCTCAAGCCATTGCAGGGTTTATGTGCTCTGCTGGTCTTGAGGATGAGCTATAAGCTGAGGCAGTTACAATACATTTTACTGGTCGCAATAATGATAGGGTTTTGGTACGCATCAAAAAAAAAACAGTCACCAATCAAAAACAATTTATTTTTACATTACAAGATGAAAACGAGCAGACAGTATACCAATGCCCATGAATATCTGCATCACTGGAAAGCTCATAGAGGTATTGCCGGGCTTTAAATAAGGGTTTAGGCCACCAGAAACTCTCACAAACTAAACAAAACGCTACCACAATAACATCACTTGACAAGACCTCATTTCCCATCACTACACACTAATATTACATGAGAAAGAGATACTGGTACCTAGACGCGCTGACCCAATTTGGCTGGAGACCAAAAGGTCTGCTAGCAACTCATTACCTCAAATTAAACATGTAAAACTCACTGACTCTATACCTTAGTCATATTGTGTTTTGGCCTTTGTTAACTCTTCATTACTTTTAAGTTATACAATATCTCTTATAGTAACAAAACGGCTACAAAACCCAACCCAAATATTGGCCCATTATAGTTGCTTTTTTAAGATTAAGTCAAAAATATTCACCAAGGCTATTTCCATTTCAAACAGTTTTAGCAAATGCATTCTGCAATTGTTAAATATGCAACAGAAATGTGCGCTTGGCCAATAAACGTCGTTATATAAGTTCGTAATGAGGGTACATCAAAATAACGAAATTAAAATTATTTAGGACAATTGGAAAGCAGCCGGAAGAATATGATGCAGTGGCAATAATCTGAGAAAAAGGTAAACAACCGAGCGAGCAAACAGCGTCGAACACATGTAATTTGCTCCATTTATCCAAAAATAAACTCCGAACGTATGATCCTAAAAATAGACCAATATTGACACAACATCATGTTGCATTAAGACGTAGCTGAACTCACCAGTTCTCACAAATTTTAGTCTCCCCTTCATCCATTTTTTATTACGGAATTCAAATTACGAATAGTAAAATACTCTTATAATGTTCACTGAACTAATTAGAATCCACTCTATACTGAAGATTTACATTTGCCGACGACAAAATCAATATAATATAATTCAGGGACGCTTTCCTAGTATCAATTTCTGTATATCTAAATAGATTTATAAAAAATATAGAGGCATATTTGTTTTATTTCAATTTATACAAATCGGTAAATCCCGCAGTTATTTTGACTTTGAGTGACTTTGACATTACAATTCAGTATTGTCAGTGTAAAGTTTTTATGAACAGCGTAATAAAACCTAATTTATATTTTTTGAAAGTACTAATATTCGAATTACACAAAGGAAGCCTTAAACAATAGGCCGTTATCCTATTAAGCTAAGAGATTATTTCAGAAAATATTCTTTTGGTCAAAAATCTATATCTATTTTGTCAATCGTAATAAACCAACTACGAAAGTGTACCGTCTATTACATCGTTTACCCTGGCCATCGTTTACCATACAACTAAAACTATTTGTACATCTTTTTTGACGTGATAACGTCTTATTAATCGATGAATGCCGGCTGCACGCAAGAAAAATTATTAATTATGTTCCGCCTGAGCCGAGCGTGCAAGCGAGAACACAGAAGAAGCGATAGAGAGGCACGATTAGCCTAAGCGATCGGTGTTACCACGTAACAATGGTAATTGTATTATTAATATTAACAGTGGACGCCTGTTTTAATACTGCAGACGCGTTGTAAAAAAATCCGTTTGATACGATACGGTCGATGCGGGCATGTATACGCCTACCTTTAGGGGCTTAAAAAAGTTTACGATCAATTCTCAGAACTACCAAATATGCACAAAAACTTTCATAAGTATGCGTCTAACCGTTTCGGAGGAGTTTGACAACAAACACTGTGACACGAGAATTTTGTATATTAGATGCTTCTAATAATATTCAAGGTTACAAATAAAAAGACACAGAAATTCAAATGAAACAACAAAGCACCTTTAATAATAATATTGACTTTATTTCTTTATACAAGGTAAAAGTAGTGATCATTGTAAGATTACATTATGTGTGATAGGGGACGTTCAAGTATAACGTAACGCAATTTTTGACCTTTGAAAATTTTCCTGCCTCCTAAATGTTACGAAACACTTAAGTGACCATTGTGACTCAAAGTCGCTAAATACTTCTTATTCCCTATTTTTTATTTAAATTAAAAAAAAAGTGTTACGTAACACATGGTTCGAGCCCTTCCGTTCTGCCTCTGTAACGCATCGTAACATTTTGAAACCCGTTCCCCCCAAATTGCGCTATGTGATTCTTGGACGACCAAATATACGATAACTAAGGGACTCTTACAAACTATAGGAAAATGAGATAGTTCTACAAAACAACGGTTACTACTTTTACAAGACTAAAATGATAGAACTTTTATCACACAAAAGCCTTATACTACAATTGGCATTACAAAACCATCTGACATTTTATCAGACACAAAGAGTAAATAACGAATAAATAGAACCCCATTTCACTGTAATTCAATCGAGATGATAAACAACAAATTCCAATATGTCCACCGTAGACAAAAAATACTTTTTTAAAAAGCGTGAGTAGTGAAACGAAAATTAAAACTTTTGAAATTTTACGATTTTAAATATGTCCAGTTATTTTCTGTGAAAACAGTAAAAGCTTTGTTTGCTTTTAAAATTCATTAAATACCTTTGTTTAACTTCATTTCTATATAGGTGTACATATAGGTGTTTCATATTTAACCACTCAATTGTTAAAAATAAAAAGTGATGTGAAAAAATAGTGACTATTTTTCATCATCATTGTTTTGACAACTCTCGACAATAAATACATAAGAAAATTAACACACGGTCGTCTGTTTAAGGTAGGTAACTTAATACCTGTGTTATAGGTAACAGCCGACTAATACGCAACATACATATATATTTTAATTATATAAATAGATACTTCTATACATATATTCCAGGGGTGAGCAACCTATTTTAATCAACGGGCCAAATGAAATTTAAAAAATTTTTGGCGAGCCGTACAAAAGTAATCATTATTATTTACAAAACTTTATTTATAACATTAGAATAAAAAAAAAGTAACATTACATATGCCAATTTTAAACCAATTTACTTGAAGTTTTTAGTGAAAAATTTGGCACCCTAATATCGAAATTGATGGGTACACATAAGCAGCTTTCTAATCGTGCATGACTCGTCGTGCATGAGTCTTGGTCAGTGGCCCTTTTTGATTAATTTTATAGTTGAAAATAAGTCTTCGCAAACATAAATACTTCACATCATTTGATTCGCATTTTTCGTCAAAAGCGGAAATTCAATCAGAGCCTACATATGATTTGAAAAATGTGAAATTAATTTAATAACAATGATAATGATGAGGGAAAGTCGATAAAATAAATTCAATTTCGGAAACGCTTGGCGGGCCGCACAAACATGTTTAAAGGGCCGCAAACGGCTCATGGTCCGCGTATTGCTCATCCCTGATATACACCCAAACTAAAGACGGGAATCAAGCCGAGGGGCGGAAGGCAGAGTCACCGCCAACTGCACCAAAGGGGCAGCCCTTTTTTTTGAGTAAAAATATTTGAGAATAGACTTTTACGTAGTAAACGTAGAAATTATCGAGGTTATGTAAAATTACGAAATATCCTTCATAAAAGATTTGGTAAAAACATAACATATATTGATGTAATTCGAGATCAAGAACGTAAACATTGGTGTAGACAACTGAAAACAATAACCTTATTCGTGCAATTTTGCACAAGTATTAAGTAATAAGTTGCAAAATTGTACACATATCTTAAACATGTAGAAAAAAATATTGCACACTGTTTTCTATACAACAATGTTGTAAAATATGTATCGCAATAATATAATGTAACCGTTTCAAGAAAATTTCCGCACAACTTTTTATGTACATGGCATTACAGCACAAACCTTAAACATTTGGTTCTTTTAGCAAGAGAATAAAAAAAAATCAGCATCTTATATAATAAATAAATAAAATTAAGAAGCATAAAAATATTTAATGCAAACTTGTATTACCCGCTATTCAATAATCGTTTTCAGATTTCTAGTCGGTTTTACTTGAACTTTCCTATTGCCACATATCCATTATCGCCGTTACGTTATAGGCATTCGATTTTCTAATATTTAAATTTCATTATAAATATGAAACTTTTACTTTCATACAGAATAAAATATATTAAAATATTATAATGTCCATAAAAAGGTTAATAACCACTGAATCGTAGCTTTGACATCAAAGTTTGTTTGTCTATGGTTTGATCTCGAATTCCATCGGGAACTATAAATTAGGGGCTTCTTAAACCACGCGAGTATGACTAATAAACATGTAACGGAAAAATTCTGTAGTTTAAAGTAAAATTTTAACTTAAGTATACAGTCAGGCCTTCAAACTTATTTAACCTTAGTGTTCTCAAGCCACAGTTTTAGACAATTAAATTATACATTAAAATTATTAATGACAGTTCCCACACTGGAAAGTCGAGCTATCTTGACTTTTTCATGGATGTGTGAGCTTAAATATAGCTGTATAGTCAGCCCTCCGAGTTATAGATCATCTGTTTCTATGTAAAAATAAATATTCTTTCAAAGTAAAAAGCTCAGTGCATACATATGAAAAATACGTATGCACTTTTCTACCCACTTTAAAAAAGGGAAGAAATTTTAAATTTGCCTGTATTTTTTTGTTTCTTATCTTATAGAACTGAGGAAACCGATTTCGATGATTCTTTTTTATTTGACGGCTGGTGCTTCCTGGGTGGTCCCTTTTCTTTTTTTTTTTATTTTGCAAATGGACAATTTCAGGTCGGCCTTTTCTGTTACAATTTTATATTATTAAAGTCTGATATTCCTGTTTCCCCTTCTACTAAGCTTAAATTAAAACCGTGTGTTGAGTGGGTTCGACAATACCCCAGTGGCGCGGGGTTTCAACCGGGTGCGTTACGGTTTTCAGTCTATCCCTTCTACCGTTGAGCTATATTATCAGATCACATTATCACATAAGTGGGGCGAGTCCTAGAAGTTCCCTCGTTGGAAGCCCAAGCCGACTCCTCGCATCGTGTGAGTGGTCGCGCGGGCCACTTCATACTGCGCCTGCATCGCTTGAAACAGTTCTTCTTGCTTCTTGATGGGATCTTGAGTTGCGTCAGGTGTTTCTGCTTTGACCGCGGCTGTAAGAAATTTATGATATTTTACCAACTTTGCACAAGTACATTTTTTAGGTATTACCTTGATTACAGGTCTTTCGTATTTAAACTCGCGGTCAAAGTTCAGTGCAAACTTTCTAACTAGATTTTCAAATTGAGTACAAACTAATGACGGAAAAAACGAAAAATTGTAGAAAAAAACATAGTTTTTCTTATAACTGGGCAATTTAAGGTTTGCCTGAAAATATCATGAACTGGCTTCAAAGAAGGAGGGGGTTCTTAAACTGACTGCAATCTTTTGTAATGTTCCTTGCCCTCAGAGCATTTGACTGGTTGAACCGATTACGATATTTGTTTTTTCACTTGAAAGCAGGTGCTTCTATGTAGTCTCATTTCTATTTAGTCTAGTTCTGACAATTTAAATTTGGCTTCTATTTCTTAAAATTTACTCAAAGACATTAAAGCGAGATTGCCTTCGCCTTCAAGTCTTGACTGATGGCTGTTTGATATGCGATTTGTAGAATTAAACCTTATTCATGGGGAACTAGCTGATGCTATCGACTTGGACCCCGTGGTATCCAAAAGATTCCTTTTTTTTACTAAAATTAAATAAAAAGAAAACCACCTTTAAAAAATACCAAAGAACTTAAAAGTAAAAAATAATCGGTAATTTCTTACGATTATTTAGTAGACACCTAGTGATGCGATGAAATCTGTACCAAGCCATAAAGATTCCCCGATAAACAGATGCAGATGGTACCGACTTCAACACAGCTACAAGCTACTGGTGAGGCTCTTGAGTAGAGCCTTTAGATAATTCTACATTTTCTCTAATTTTGTATACTTTTTATTTTTTATTGCTTGACATAAAAACCTTCTACGTATCCGGGATAATATTTCCATTATTATGACACATCATTATAAAGTTTTTTCTATCGAACATTCATAAGCCTCAATTGCCAAAATTTTTTGTTCGTGGTTTTGATTCTGCATTGATGAATCAGTTAGATGGTGTAATTATATACGTATGGATAACCATTTATTCACACAGCTGTAAACATTTGCGTAGTAAATACATAGTCAATATAAGAGGAAATTATTCATAGACAACAAATTGCGGTCGTAGACCTTGAGATTTAATATTGAGCTATTACGATTTGTATCTCGAGAAATCGTACGAACCTTCATTATAGTGTTCGAGAGCTGCGTAGCTTAATCAATGAAACAGTGGCCAGCATTTGAGTCGATCGCTAGGTTAAGCTGTTCTTATTGCAACTGAGTGATAGATGGATGATCCATTCTGACACTGGTTCTTCTCGATGCTCAATTTTTCCGAATAAGTGGTAGCTTTCAAAATATTTGTCGATTCGAAAGAGCTTGTCAGAAGTATATTTGAATGACACATCTTTTGAATTTCATGTTTTAATGTATAGAGGTAATACCTCCCAAGGCATTTGTTGTGTGTCAATATCAGTTTTGTAACCTTTTGTCCTTTCCTAGACTGTTTCCTATTTGACCTTCTTAATAGCGTTATCCCTGTCTAGTACCAGGGTCGGCTTAGATTGCAGAGGATGTGGCTGTGGGGTGAGATAGGATGACCGATTGCCATCAGACGTCATCCTCGGAACCCTCACGATCTCTGCAACCTCGCGAATAATATCGCTCAGTAACATTAATCGGATTTCACTGATTTACGTGCCTTCCGAAAAGAGGAGGAGGCCGGATATCAAACATAAACCAGTGTTAGAATTGGTCACCCACCTGCCACCTGGCCGCGGTAGGAGATAATTAACCTAATGATCGAATCAAATACCGGCCACTGATTAGGCTACGACCTCCTCTAAGTTTTCTAACTGAATCTGAAATTGTAAAAGAATCTTACACAACCATTAAAAACCTGTAACAAAGACCGAGAGTCCTTGACTCTACGTGTTTATAGATGCCGATTGCCATCAGACGTCATCACACATACAGACACACACACGCACAGACATATACAGACACACACACGCAGGCACGTGCAAACACGCACGCGCACGCACGCACACACACATACAGACACACACACTATACATTCAGCTCATGGAAAGCGTTCGGTAAGAATGACGCAAATTCAATAGTTTTTCCCATCTCAAAACAAGTTCTGTCTTCAAAAACATTCAACGTCACTTTAGTAAAGCATTCATAGTCAGTATACAGTAATCCCCCCTATAACGCGGTAGATTTATTCCGCATTATAGCAAAACGCGATATAGGAGTGTTGTCGTACAACGCGCTTGAAAGACACCGAATGCGCATAGTATATTATATATTACAGAATAATATTAATGCGTAATGAGAGTACCGTGTTATAGGGGGGATTACAAATAGCAGTTCTTACTTTTCATATTCCTCTGCTGCTTCGTCTACCAGTTTGAAGAATTCATCTATACCCTGTAGACAAATAAGGAATAATTTTAATCAAATTGCACTTTTAAAGAAAATAATATCATATCATTTCCATTATGGTAGGGAGAGGGGATTTTGGGCAACACTAGAGCGCATCAGAAAGTTAGAAAGTCATATTAAGTAAGTCATAAAAGTCTTTTTAGTATTTTAAGTGTTATGAAGTTAAAATTAAGAGAGCAATGGTCTGACGATAAACTATTTTAATAGTTTGGCGGAACTTTTATTTAAAAAAAACTGTATTTTTTTGGTTAAATAAAAAAAAAACTATATAGGGAGAATACTTGCACACTGTTATGTATCTCCACCTATACCATGGGCGTAGTAACCAAACCTCAAAATTAAATTTTCTAGGTATATTATACTTAATATCCGCAAGAAAGTTCAAAATTGACACAAAAGAATGCGATGAAAATATAAAATGGATGAAATAAATAACCAGGGTATAGTTTTAGACTGCTGCCCCACTGTGAGCCCATGGCTGGCTACGCCCACGACCTATACTAAATATGAACTCTTAATATAGGGAGGTTCTATAGGACCCTTAGAAAACTGGAGCGCATCTGTTTAAGATAAGTTAATTACATGCAGATAATTGTGACATCAAAAAGAAGGGGTGACACAAAGTTGTATAAAAACGTCACCATGGAATATTCCAAATATTTTTTTTTTGAAGCAGATCTTTTAAGGATTATGAGAAAAAAAAAATTATCTAATGTTTTCTCAGAGCAACGTAGTTAAAACCATCGCGGATTGACAAAGGGACAGTGGCACAACAAAAACTAGTGACTACAAATTTAGTATCACAGGCTCCCTACCATTAGAGTGCGTACAGTCTAAAAATACACACCCTTTTAGCCTCCTAACCGCTAAACCGATCGCGCGATTAGTTGAACTTTCAGTGCCTAGTTTACAAGAAAATCGCTACACTGTTTGGTAGCTCTTTTAAAATAAAGGAGACGTTTCTTAACCGGCTTTTTTGTTACAGGTACAATTTTCGAGTAACTGGCTTCGTAAGTAACCGGGCTAATAGAATAGAAGTAAGTAACCGGGATAATAGAATGTAGTTAATAGTAAGTAACCGGACTAATAGAATAGAAGTAAGTAACCGATATAATAGAATGTAGTTAATAGTAAGTAACCCAACGTTCAGGCAGAACAACGTCTGCCGTGTCCGCTAGTATAAAATGAAGGTAGTTTTAAAAAAACTTGAAGAGCTAACTTACAAGTAAGGTTACAGCTTAGTATAGTCCCAGACATTTTCGTGTGTGTGTTGTTTCGTGTATCTCATAAAAGGGTGACTAAGAATCGAGATTCCACACCGATCGTTAACCTCACAAGCCTGGAGATTATGCCAAAAACTTCCCATCCCATTATTGATGCCGTAAAATTAATATAAAATCTTAGCATATGTGATATAACCTTTTCTTCTAACTACACAGTAATGTTATCATTAATAGCACCCAAAACAGTGCAGTAATGTTCAATGAAATTTCAGCGTTGCACTGTTTTTAATGGTTTCCTGTAGTACTATAATTTCGCTAAGTCCTTCCGTCCGTCTGTCTGCCCGTAAGGTACCTCTGCCCCCTAGCATTTCCAAACTATTAGAGGTAAAGACTTGAAAATTTCCATGTTGATAGAACATTCTAAAAACTCAGTAGGGTAATTATCCTGAACGAAATCGGAGAACAACTTTTATGTTATTTAACAAATACGTTATAGCGTATCAGATACGGAACCCTTCTATATAAGCTTGTCATTTTTATTTATTTTCATATAAATTTACCACAAAGGCTTAATGTCTCCCATTAGTTTTCATATAAAATGTATGCATTGGATCAAAAACATACTGGCTGGAAATAAAAAATTAATATATTCGAAAATAAAAGTAAATGCGGCGCATTCTATGTCATTGTAAAACTTTGATACTACATAATATTTAGCAAAAAAAGTTTAGAAACAGTTCCAGGCTAAGAGGAATTTGTTCATAATACGTGACGTCTCATGGACTGCTATATCCATGTTCTTTACAAAAAAAAAAATAACCGCCAAGCTGATGTCAGGTTTTTTCTTTTTCAAATAGGGGTTTTTTTCAATACGTGTTTTGAATTCAATATATTTGTACCTCCTACGTAAGTTTGTTGTAAAACCAAATTCCCAGCTTTAAAGTAGACCGTTACAAACAACTAAATTGTAATATAGGAGTCACTTTTTATGCAATAGTCATCATTGAATATATAATTGTATCTACGAATGTGTTATATAAAGACGATTTTATTTCAATTTACATATTAGTAACGCTCTACTATGAAGTTGGGAATTTGGGGTTACAACAACTTACATGAGAGGTATGGATAGATTTGTTTTTCGGACTGGAAAATCAAAGAAGGTTTTTTTTTATTTCTAGATCACAAAAACCTTGTAAACTTACTGCAGCCAACTTTGCCAATCTCAATTTAAGTGCACTTACGACGGTAAGTGTGAAATGTTAAAAAAAAAAAATACATAGGGGTCGCAGTAACGATAGGGCCTCCTGGTCCGCATCAAAAAAAAAAAAAAAAAAGAACTACCTCCTGTGGACGATCACGGTGATGCTGTTGTGGAGTGGTAGGGTTGACTCCACGACGGAGTTGCTCCAGAGCACGCTCCACCATCCGACCGAAGGTGTCTTCATCCACAGCCGGCTTGCAGTGCTGTGGGACAAACGCACAAGATACTAACAAAGTGTTTATTCAGAGCAACGCCATGTGTTCTGCTACCCAGCGTTATCCCAGTCTAGTATCATTCGTTTTACCGCTGCAATTCTCGCAGCCACTCCAGCTGCTGACGCTCCTAATTGACATGGACAGCCTCACCACTAATTGTATTTAAGTATTATATATCTTCTTCTTTCTAGCGTTATCGCGATCCAGTACGAGGGTTCCATTAGATTGCAGAGAATGTTGTTTTGGGGCGGATTAAGATGACCGTCTGCCGTCATTACCGGAACCTCCACAACCTCTAATATCTCAAGACTAATAGCACTCAGTAACATTAACCGGGATCCACAGTTTTACGTGCCTTCTGAAACATGGAGGAAGTCGGATATTTGAAGACCAGTGTTAGAATTGGCCACCTACTTATAACCCGGTCGCGGAAAGAACTGCTTAACCTAGCGATCGACTCCAATGCCTAACACTGATTAAGCTAAGACCTCTTCTTAGAACAATGCAATGCTAATAATAATTCAAATTAGGTTTTACGATTAATATTTGTTAACATTTCATTATATATTGTTTTTTTCTGGTTCATGTTAGTCAGGGCTTGTGTTCTGTGTAAACTTTCGCCATAATTTTAAATTGTTAAGAATCTAAAACTAACCTATTTTATCTCAAAACTAATCCAGATTAACCACTAATTGCAAGTAGGGTTGTTTTCTAAAAGAATATGTTCAATAAATTGATAATTTTTCTTTATCTTTAAAAATTAAACCCATATTACCTTCTTCAACTCCTCCTGGAAAGCTTCACTGCTCTCTATGAACTTGCGTTTCTTTGCCTCGAACTTCTCTTCAATCTGCTGCAACTCGTCCTCCAGTTTCTTTTGGTGCATTGTCAGTGACTGCACTTGTTTTTTTAGGATCTAAAATAAATTTTCCTTTAAAATAGACGGAAAATAACGGCGATTGTGTGAGTGCACACACACATACAGAAGAATTATATCCATTAGTATATGTATGTACGTAAGTGTGTATGTTAATAAATTACACGTGGATGTTGTATTTCCGATGACTTTTTGACCAGGTTTCTGGATAGTTTGGATTAACGAGGAGTTTTTAATTTTTTCAAATTTAGTATGTTTGTCCGGATTTAATATATGTAGTTGTCATTTGCGTTGCCGGCTTTTAATACACTTATTTATTGGATATATAGAATGCTAATATATTGATCTATCAGATGTGGTAGTGGTGGTACCTGCATCCGCGCGGTGGTCACCACGGAGCGCACGTCTGGCACCACCGCCATTTTACCGCAAATAGACTTAAAGTTAAGCCAAATAGAAGGGTATATTCTAGATTTTAGGCAGAAATGTTATCATAAAGTGTCTCCTAAACTACTAAACCGATTTTGATCGAATTTGCACACCGAGTGCAGTTTGTCCAACTTGAAAGATAAGATAGCTAACATATTAATTTATAGTCGAAAATAAAATGAGTCGCTGAAATGTGTGCACCTACATAACTTCTGAATGACTGTCAAATTGGATAATTTCTTTATTGTTCTGTTCGTTATTGTTGGGACAAGGTTTGTATGATAAAATGGGAATCATGGGAACGGGAACGGGGAATAATGTTATAGGATAATAAAATATTCTAAATAGTAAGTAACCCAAAGTTCGGGCAGAACAACGTCTGCCGGATCCGCTAGTTTAATATCTATTTTGACATTACATATTATACAATAATATTAATGCGCTATAAGAGCACCGTGTTATAGGAGGGATTACAGTAATAACTCGCAAGTTACTCAATATTTAGTAACAGTTATTTTCAGTAGTGAATCGCATCGCATAATCAATCATATCCACACATAGTGAAGGGAAAAATAACAATAGCAATAACATCGGAGATTTATGACTCCCTCCGCTCGGCACGATTGTGTATAAACCTCTTTTGTATATTGATACGGTATGATTAAATACACTAGTGATTTTGCAGATAAATATTTAAAAAAAACACACACAGCAGTCATGATGTCCGATAGAAGCGAAGCTTAAACCTATAACAAATAACTTAAGTTTTACTAGTAACAAACTTGTTTCAAATTACTCTCGATCCAAACCGGCCTAGAGAATTTTTCACTTCAAAAATATATTTTCTTTTATTTTTTTCTAGCAGACCTGGCTGACGTCATGCCCGAACGTTGGGTTATTTACTATTTACTTAATTTCATTATCCTTCAAAAGCATTCCTCATTCCTCAAAGGCCGGCAACGCATCTGCGAGCCCCCGGGTGTTGCAGTTGTCCATGGTCGTCGGCAGTCACTCTAGTGACTTCACCACCAGCTCGTTTGCCCCTTGTCATATAAAAAAAGCCTATAGTATCATTCCCGTTCTCGTTCCCGTTCCGTTCCCGTTCACCGTTCCCTTTCCCGTTCACCGTTCCCTTTCCCGTTCACCGTTCCCTTTCCCGTTCACCGTTCCCTTTCCCGTTCCCGTTACATTAGAAATAATTTACTTTGGTGTTTATGTCTTCCTAAATTTTCTAATTTTTCCGCAATTATCTTATTTTTTTCTTTCATAAAAACCCCCTGACAATAACAAACTCAAAAAAAAGAATCAGCGAAATCGGTCCTGCCGTTCACGCGTGATGCCGTGACCAATAATTAGGGTTTTTCATATATAAAGTGTTAAATAGCATTTTTTTAAAATTTTTATTTTAAAGAACATTAGGAATACTTTTTAGGTATGTCTAATATTCCCTTTTCCCCTCCTACTAGGCTTAAATTAAAAGCTTGTATTAGGGTAATATGATATTATAATATCATCATTACTATCTGTCCCAATGCGATTGTAAGGCAGGAGCAAATTTCTTCATTATTTTTACATCACACCGCAATGTAAATTAAACTTAAAAGTACGTAACGGAGGTAGCGCGGCGCGAGTCGTTGCCTTGTTTTGCGCGTCAACATTTTGTTGACGATTGCTTCCCAATGTTGCCGATACATTGCGCGCTCAAGAACGGGATGAGGATGGCAATATCTATAAACTCTCATTTCCGAGATGAATGATTTTTGTGATTTTATTTAGGGTATTAAATGTAGCCTTATCACAAAGTTTGGGGTACGATGTCCTTTACGCCTTGTATGTTTTTTTAGGTTAATTTATAATTTTGTTATAAGGCTAAGTCACACGAATTTCTTCGCTTCTCCCCACCAGATCTGGAACATCTTCTTCGGCGGCCGCTACATAATCCTGCTGATGGGCATGTTCTCGATGTACACGGGCCTGATCTACAACGACATCTTCTCCAAGAGCCTGAACATTTTCGGGTCGTCGTGGCGCAACAACTACAACAGCACCACTCTGGCCACCAACAAGGACCTGCAGCTCAACCCCGACTCGTGGGACTACCTGCAGCACCCCTACCCCTTCGGCATCGACCCCGTGTGGCAGGCGAGTGCAAAAACAGGCAGATTTGGTCACTACTTCAGAATAATTCAAATTGTATTAGACCTTTTTACTGCCCTGCCATGTAAAATTATTTATCTTTTCATAAAACAAACGGCCTGTAATAGTACATTATTGCAAAGGCCGTCAAATAGGCAATTGCAGGTCGAGTATGAGGTTACTAGTATGGCACAGGCCAATTGCCATTTCCACCGAGGAATAAATAGTGCTGCATGGATATAAATTAAAGGTCTCTTGAAAAGTTATTTACAATTTAATTAATATTTAAAGTTATACTTGTCATACTGGGACAGCTGTTGAAAGATATTTATGTTTGTTTGATTTTCGTTAGGCAAAGGTAACACACCCATACAGCTCAAAATTTAAAATTATGAAGTAATATTATAACTAACGTACTCTTTTTTACTATTAATTTACATCCTAGGCTTAGGCATTTTTATTACTATTGTTTTTTTATTTTACCACGAGACTAAGAATATAATTAAATAGTGCCGCCATTTTCTGAATCACTTTTTTTTTAGATAAGTTGCCTCTCCTGTTCCAATTTTAAAAACTCTACAATAATAAAATTTCAAACAACTTTGCAGGCGCGTTTATTTTCTTAAATTTGAGTATTCGTAAAAGGCAAAATTTGCGTTCGTTTTTTTAAATGTAATGTCACTATTTCTATCTATCTATGTTTGGGAAAAAACTTCTTATTGCCATGGATTATTCGCAAAATAAGAATCTATTCTATAAACGTTATCTGTTTGCATTGCAGCTGGCGGAGGCCAACAAGATCATCTTCATGAACGCCTACAAGATGAAGATCTCCATCATCATTGGAGTGTATCTACAGGCCTTCTGGTCGTGCAGATGTCCATGGGCGATGGTAGGCACTTCGGTGTCTACTGCCTGCTCGTCTGCATTGGCAAAAATCATTGAATTAAACGCGCAAAGTTAATTCGAACGCGTATAAAGGAAAAAATGTTGTGTTACCAATTTCATATGATTTAATAACAATAACGAATTAAAGATTTTATCCTGACGCGGGCACAATAAAGAATAAAAGATTCAATCCCGACGCGGGCCATTTACGTCATAACGTAACCATGTGTGACGTCATACGCGTGAATTCAGTGATTATGATAAATTTTGCGAGCTTTCATTTTTTTTTGGTTTTTTTTTTTTTACTAAAAGTCAATTGGCCTTTATTATTTCCTTGTAACATCAGCTATCTGCCAGTTAAAGTCCCGTATAATGCTTTTACAACTCGACGCAGTCAATACAGGAATTCACTTTTTCTTTAATGTTACCAAGGGCAAACGAGAAGGCCCTAAGTAACTATAGACTGACCCCATGGTTATATGCACCACCAGAAGGCTCTCAGATGCGTTGCTGTCCTTTAGGCTTGAGGTTTAGGCCACCGAGAACTCTCACAAACGGAGCGAAACGCGACAACAATACCATCACTTGATGTGACAGCATTGCCGCCACTTCACGCCGATCTACGGTACACGGACGCGCCCGCCCAATTCGGCTGCAGATACAGTTGCCAACCATACTTTAGGGAATGGAATAAATTTTAATCCTCAAACTTAAAAGGTTTTTTTGTTGACCTGAAAACGTCTTATAAATCGATGAACGGCAGCTGCACGCAATAAAAAGTGTCACGTTCCGCCTGAGCCGACCGTGCAAGCGAGGGCGCGGAACAAGCCACAGAGATCCACGATCGTTCTAAGCATTCGGCGTTATCACCTAAAATTATTGTCGGACTCGCAACCAATTTTTTTTATTATAAAAACGTTATTTTTTCCAGAAATATGATATTTTTTGATGACAGTAGAGATTTGAGGACATGATAACCCTTATTTTCATTATTTTTCGTCATGTCTATTGTATGTGGGTTGCAGGTTGCCGGTTTTGGGTTAACGACCCGCAGGCGTGGCTCCGAGTCGAACACCCTGAAGGTGGTGAAAATGCCAGTGGTGTCATACAAGCGGTGCAGTGAGATGACCTCACCGCTGTTCATCGAGATCATCAGCGGTGATAAGATCTGCGCGGGATACGCCAACGGTGAGATAAACAACCCCCTAAAATAGCAATACTATCTGCTGCCGTCGACTTTGTCGCTGGTATTCTACGAGCGGTGCATCAGCAATTCAGAAAGATGTATTATTTTTAAGCTCTATGGAATCGTCAGTTTGAAACGCTGGGTAGAAGGAAGAAGTTCGTTTAGGTGTTAAGTCATAGTTAGTAGGAGGGTTGGCCCTTCAATCATAGAATGCACACAGTATGTTGTACTTAACCTCCATAATTAGAGTGAAATAATCAGATATGTATGTCCAGACGAAATTAACAGATTATATTTAGGTGTTCCGAATAGCATGTATATAGTATATTTAATTTATTACTTTTAATGGATATTAAAAGTAATAAATTAAATATCATAACGCATTAAAAGTAACAAAAAAAAATTATCACAATTTGTGATAATATTAAATCATTTGTGATACTTTGTTTACTTCTCCGTACTCCCTCCATATAACAAAAACTCCATATAACGAATAGAAATGAATGAATACACTTACGTTTTAGGAGTTCGGTCCAGACAGCACTCCAGTATCAGAGATGGTATTTACGCTGCCGTTACTGAATAGAAACAGTACCAGTGACGAGAGACGCTCGTCGCGACATCGACGCAGCCTCTATAGGGACAGAATCACGGTCAAGGCGACACTAAACAGACAGCAACTAGACGAAATCATCGCTAGATTGAATTTTACAGGTAATTAGCAAACACAAATAAAGGCATTATTAACTATTGGACCAAAAAGCGAATAAAAATATTTTTCAGGCTCTAGTTAATAGTATGCATTCTGACATTTGTCAGGACGTCATGACTAGTGATGTACTATAAATGACATTAATAATATTTAGTCAGGTTATTTATTGCATTCATTATGCTAATTTAACGATCGAGGAACTCTTCCTCGATAAATGAGAATTCCTATACATTCTCAGGCTAACATTGAATCTTTTTTTTATCTAATTTTAACAACTAGTAATCTATATATGTCAAGGGTAGACGTGATTGCTTTTGTAAAAAAAAAACATCTATGCACATTTCCCAATTTATCTTAACATTGTTCAGCCGTGTTTAATAAAAAAATTACTTACGAATATTTTTTGGGATTAATATAATAAATAGAAATACCGATAAACAAAAATTAAAATAATAATTTGTGTGTGTGTGTGTGATTTTGTGTTACTGTTTAATTTTTATAAATTTCTCAGTGTGTCAATATGTATGTCTTATGTTAACCTTGCAGATAACGGGCACATCACGTATTTCCAAAGTGTACCGGAAAACATCGAATTGGACTTCACCAACCCCATCCACATCTCTCCCGAAGACACTCTGCTAAGAAAAGTACCAAGACCAACGTGGGATTAAGTAAAAAAACTCTTTATGATTTATAATATCCCAAAACTTGATAGCATTGCTTTAATCTTTTGACATGACTTATTTAAGTACTAGCAATGATATATACAAAGATTAAATAAAGGACAAACATAAAGCATTTATGAAGATTGCTACTGTAGTAAAAACTTTAAGCAAACAACATATAAGTCAACGTCATCGGAATGGTCAACACGAACTTACTCTCCATCAAGCCTGGCTTTAAAAATTTTGGCTAATGTTGTAAACATCGAGAAGTTTTCACTTCATAAATTCACCTTTGGCTAATGTTGTATACATTGAGAAGTTTTCACTTCATAAATTCACCTATGGCTAATTTTGTATACATTGAGAAGTTTTTACTTCATAAATTCACCTATGTGTACAGTAAGGGCGTGTAGAGTAAGGGCGTGTAGAGTAAGGGCGTAAATAGTTAGAGGTGGGATTCTAAAAGAGATCTGATAACGTTTTGATAGCGCAAACCATAAAATGATCTCTTCTTGGCAACATTTACATGTAAATAATGTTTTGGTGTGTTTTTTTTATAAAGTATTTTTGAAATTCTTTAAAGAATCTCACATTTAAAGGTACAACGAAGAGAGGGAGAATCCAGACTTGCCGAGGAACATGCCGCCCGTCGCCGGCCGCGTGATGTGGATACGATTCTACGATAAAAATATTAAGTGTCCGATGCAAGAGTTTATGAAACATAAGGAAGTTATAACTCATATGGTAAATAAATTTCGTTTATAGTATGTAAACTGTTGTTTTCTATATATCGATACCTCCCACGTAAATTGCTGTAACCCTAAATTCCCAACTTCACAGTAGAGCGTTACAAACAACTAAATTGTAATATAACAATCACTTAGTAATATGGACGACGTTGGAGTTATCGATATATGATTAAGCTGGCTTGTTGGGTCAGTGGGCAGTGACCCTGCCTTCCGCTCCGGAGGACGTGGGTTCGATTCCCGTCTCGAGTCTGGGTGTATTATTCATATTTATATATTTCTACAAAAAAATGTACTTGTGTATAACAGGCGTCTGTTACCTATGACACAGGCATTAAGTTGTCTACCTTAGGAGCAGACGTCCGTGCGTCATATAGTCCTGTATATATTTATTATATTATTTATATGAAAATAAATCGTAGTTTGTTTAGTTTCGCTAACTCTCGAAAACCACCGTACGAAGTTTAATTTTGTTTCTTTTGCTTCATTCCCCTTATTACAGGGAAGGTTTAAAAGAAAAGAAAGAAAGTAAATGTTGAAAGATTATTTATATGTACTACTAAATGCAGTTATGGTTACTACTTCAAAATACTTCAAATAGATGACGTTCGTACTAGACCTTTTGACTGACGCGCTATATAATGATTATTTCATAAAACATTCGGCCATCGTCACGTTTTATGGAAAAGACTTACAGGAGATTGGTTAATTGTCTGTTAGCAGACGAGCAAAATTTCGGACAAGACAATGTCTGCCAAATCGGCTAGCGTTGGATAATTATTCACTACAATAAAATTAAAATCGATAATATTATTTTAGAATACGCAGCGTTGCATAAAGCTCTTCAACGTGATGTGCATCGTTTTTACGGAATTTGAGTACATTTATCACAAAGCTTGGACCGAAAATGTCGGACAGGTATTTACGTTATTTACATAATAAAGCTTGAAGCGAAAACTTTTGGCACCATTTTAGGAAAATTGCGCGGACGGAGGAGAATGAAATTTGACACAGCTTTAGTTCATATAGAGAAAGGTCTGCGAATGTAATTTTTTTTAATTAGCCTATACTGTCCCACGGCTGGGCAAAGGCCTCCCCCTTTTCTAACCACACCTTCCTTTCCTGACCCTGACCAGGAAAGATTCGCTATTTATCAACAAATTTAAAAACATATTTCAATCGTCTATGGATTAGTTTGTAATTAACATAAAACTAACTTGAATTTTAAAGTATTCAAATGTTTAACTATAAAAAAATTTTAAGATCTTATCAAATGTTTTAAGGAGTAACGGGAGGCGTGTTCCCATTGACAAATGCCGATGAATTTAACGCCATTTAGTTATCAAGAGATGTCCGACATCCACACGAACTCCTGAACATTTAACCATTGTGCTGAAATTATGTACATACATTAATTGTTAGAGTAGCTTTCGGTCGCGCGTGCGCAATGCATGACATGTCAACTGCGCATCAGCAAGTTATAACATAAAAGTCACCGCATCTTTCAAATCGTGATCAGTTTTAAATAATCATTCGTGATAAATCGTCGCTAGTCGCTGACGGGATAATTATTTTGTTTGTGACATTTCTATCCGCGTAGTTTAATTCATTTCTTTTTGGTTAAATTATTGTAAAAACGTTATTTTTTAACTGGTTATTTTTTTTTTTAATTAAAATAGGATGGAATCTGCCAGAATATATATAGGTTGTATACAAATATATGTACGATATCGCGCTAAAGCATTAGCTATTTGCTTGTTAATCGTAACATTTAGCACATAAATTGATGGCAAATAATGTTGCTATAAGTTTTGCGTCTGTGTTAATTTGTCCTGGGTAAGATATATACAAGCGTACATTTGTATATATATCTTGCATACGATAAAGTTAATTTTGATATGATGTTATAATTTGTACCGAAAGCACAGAAGCAATGATCCCTACACATGTGCGAACAAACGAGAGAATGGATGAATCAGTATTGCAGAACTTCATTTATATACTTGCTTGTGACACGTTTATATTTATATCTTGTATTTTATTCATTATAGCAACCGAGGCCAACCTATCCTGAGCAGTTTTAGGTACACTTTACTGAAGTTTTCTTTTTATTTTTAAATAAAAAGAAAACCGTCTTCAAAAACAAAAAGGCGAGGAACTAAAAAGCAAAAAATAAATAGTACTTTTATACGGTTTAGTAGACACTTACTGATGTGCTGAAGTCGTACCAAGCCAAATGGGTTCTCCGCTCTCCGCATTGATGCAGATGGCAACATAGTAAGTTAACATTATATCTAGAAGTGTTACCTGTCAAGAAATATATAGGTATAAGAAAAATAAGAATAGAAAAAGAAATTAAAGCCGTGCCGCATGCGACAATGGAACCGTGCCGAACGAAGAAGGAACGGTTGCCAAATATTTGTGTAGCAGAATCATCCGCGGGCTACGCGCCGTAATATCCTGATGGATGACGTCACTTATCTCGGCTCTCACACGAATTATTATTGTAAACCGCTTCTCTACTTACTCCTGGCTTGTTTGTTCCTAGGCTGGATGTCGCCATTACGATACGGATCCGTGACGGCCGAAAGCTTAAAACACCAACCATTACTGGATACTAGCTGTTTCCCGCAACTTCTTTTGTATTTTAGTAATAACTTCTCTATTGTGTATTATTTTAAATTCAAAGAATTACGTTTTGATTTTTTTTTCTCTAATTTCTTATATTTAAATTGTATTTTTTGAAAAACAATGTACATAGTTTAAGTTTGACATCTTGTAGTGTAATTGGCATTGTGCCATTCTATTTGATGTAAAATAATAAATAAATAAATAAATTCTGACTGACACACACAAAGAAATCGTAAATTGGGTTTCGAACTTTTTTTCTGAAAAATGGAAAGATTCGTAGTCACGTCACGATTTGTTTTAATTTTATCAATTTTGAATTGCTTATAATTAATTCAACAATTTTTTTTTAATTTTTCACATTAAATATCAATATAATGAATCAGTTTTAAGATACAAAAAAAATATCAATATTTTTTTTTCAAAATCCCTATTACACTAATATTCTATTATTTATTATTTTAAATTTGTCGCATTTTGTTGAATGAACCTAACGCTTCAGTTGCACGTAACAAAAATATTCATACGTCATATGACATTAAAAAAATTGTAACGCGTGTGATCTCATTTATTAAAACTTTATATTATTGCTGTAATGAATCCATACAAATTACATTACTAATTAATATGATGTATTTAAAGCGGGTAACAATAATTTAATTTGGCGCGGTCGCGACCACGATTTAGGCAACTGGATCGAATGTGCTGTCAGTATGTGACCTAAAAAACATGCCTAATGTTTCTTTTTGTCTATTATGGGCCTATTTGTCTTTTAAATTTTATGCATTTCTGTATGATGTTTAGATTTAGGTACAACTGGACCCAATAGGTGGCATTGGGAAAAAATTCCAGACCATAGTTTTTTCGTTTTTTAAAAACATTTATGTATCAATTGCTTAAAATGTTTTGATCTCAGAACACATACGCATGCAAACAAACATGACCAAAATTTCAACCCCCTAATTTCAGCTAAGATTAATATAAAACTCGATGGCTCATAGAACACAGCTTTTTTAGGGCACTACAAAAACTGATCGAGCTCACAACACCCAGCGTTCCATGTCTGGAATAATAGATGTGGGTAAAAAGCCGGCAAAGCTGAAGTGGGCTTGATTGGGCTGAGCATGTTGGAAGAATGGTACCACAAAGTTGGGCCCAACGTTACGACGTTATGGACTTCCACCAATGCATGGCTGCCGACGTCAAGGTAGGCCGAGGAACAGGTGGCGAAATGACTTGCACGCCTTTGCTAGAAAGACTTTGGATTCAAGTAGCAAAGGATAGGAGAAAATGATTAAAGGGGGAGGGGGGCTTTGCCCAGAACACTACAAGCTATCATACCATTGCCATTCAGGCAGGGGTATGTCTGTCGGGTCTGCTAGTATGAATATATAGTTCCTGCATACCGTAATATCTATAGGAAATAGGTAAATAAATGTAACGCATCTATAGGAAGAAAATTTATGTTTGCACAAAATTGTCTCAAAAGATATCTCTTTAGACAAGAGTCTAAAGACCTAAAACTATCCCTATCAATAGACAGTTGTCTTATCTTAAATAGGCCTATCAATCAAAATTATTAAAATGAATTGATTCTAGATATAACGCTTAATCGGTCTTGTTTAAATACTTAAATTAACAATAAGCAAGATAAAAGTAAAAAAAACTCCTGTAATAAAGAGTCTAATTATTTAGCGTCTAAGCGTTTTTACAAGCAATTATTTAGAGTCTAAGCATTTACATTTAAGGCCTGATGGGGCCCAAGATCGTAGTAAGTGTAATTTGCTCAAAAAGGACACAATCTAGTTCGAGACTAAATAAGACGCTGAAGAATGATTCGTTTTAACTTTTGAAGGCTAAAAAAATATTTGAACCCTATTTGAATAAAGTACATTTAAATATGAACTTTAAAGTAAAGATTGCGATTTAAATTTAAATATATCTTTGACATGATAACGTCTTATGAATCGACGAACGCCGGCTGCACGCACAAAAAAGCATAACTTATTGTTTGTATTTGTCACGTTACGTCTGAGCCTAACGTTCGGCGTTATCACGTAAAATTATCGTCTGTACCGACTTTGCAGACACCCAATTTTTTTTATTTCAATAGGTAGGCAAAAGTATCAAAGACAATACTACGCCTCAAAGACAATACTACATATAGAACCTACCTTCATCTAAATTAACTGTAGCGTATATTTCCGATGCGGTGTCGCCGCTGTCATGCCTCCCAACGGGATGCGGAATTTCCGGCAGACTGCGCTGGCTGTTTTGCGTCGATGCTCTTTATAAAAAGAAACAGAACATCATATATACTTTGCCCCTTGTTTTATAAAAATAAACAATTTTGTACTAAACTGAAGTTGCTAATACAGACTATGAAGAAAATTAGGTTTAAATAAAATATAGCACTAAAGAAAAATTATACACCAACCATTATTATTTTGTACATATAAGTATAAATTTTATGTATAGGTATAAATATATCAGTTATATATCATCTGTCTATTTCTTATAGTATATCTCTGAAATACATACACTTATTTTACAGCTTTTACTGGAAGAAAGGTGATCTTATAAGGAATAATAAACTATACTTTGAGCAAATAAAAGAAAAGAAGCACAAAAAAAATTTCAAAATTTACAGTTAACCATTTTAATGCAGACTTCACAACTATAATAGTTATTACAAGAAATTTAAAAAAAGGATTTAGAAAATAATTATACTAGCTAAAACCTGCAGCTCCACCCAAGTGAATTTAGTGCTTTTGTCAAGTAACGAGGATATTTATTTTTAAATTATATTTTACAGGTAAAGTATGGAAGATGGTTCTCAGAATACAGATTTTCCTAGTTAGAGGACTATTGCAACAATAATTTTGTTACTGAATTTACTTGCAAATAAACCTTTTAATTTTTTTTATAAAGTTGCCTATAATATTCATTGTAACATTAGCTTTCTCCTGGTAAAATCTGACTAGATCTTTCAGAGATACATGAAAATATTCAAAAATATTGTTCTCTGGGCATTTATAAAAGTTAAATTACAAAGAATCTAGGCATGCATTAAAATACCTTTTTTCTTTCAAACTCTATCACATTGATTGAATTTATCTTGATCTTAAATTTTTGGTTTATTATACTAAGCCCATGTGCCAGTAAGTGATAAAAAGAATAATATCTTTTGATCAGAAATCAAAATCCTTCATATTTTTTAAGTAATAAGTCATTGTTAATCCGTCAAGATAATGTCTAAAAATCATCATAACAACTTTTTTATCCACTTGTGGAAAAAGTTATTGGCCATTGTGATAAATAACAGCCGCTATTAACTTTAAAGTTCTAAATATTATTAAATCCTCAAAGGATAGTCACTGGATTATAAAAGGGGTCATGCATAAATTATGTTATATGAAATTTACGATTTTCTAACTCAGCCCTGTCCTTGTCCAATGACAACACATATTTTCTTTCATCATATAATACATATGTATTATAAATAATTAAAAGAAAATGGCAATTTAATTTTTTTTTTTAATTTTTTATGGATTGTGTGACAGAATACATGTGCATGAAATAATGTTCAATTTTTATTTCTTAATTTTGATTTTGCTTGTAGTGTGACAGAGTAGACAGTAAATAATATTATTTTTTTTATTAATAGTGCATTTGTATAAATATAACTGAGAACATTTCAGATTCCTTCATAAAAGAAAATCTCCCAATGATAGAGCACTTTGAATGTAAAAAAATTATTGAGTTTGAAGTTTAGTACATATCGTAGATGCTCATAATTAAGCTATGATTTTGTTAAATGCCTTAATTTGAAAATATACATGAATAATTACCAATTGCTTAAAATATTGCAATTATTAAGAAAACTAAATAAGTGTGTTATATTCAAGTGAAAGTGATAAATAAATGAAATTTTAACAGTAACCCTTTACATTACATTCCAATAAAAAAAGTTGACATATATAATACATGCAACTTATTTATAGCATATTATAATGGAAAAATAAGATGATAAAAAATGATTAGTAGATAGTGAAGAAAATCTAGCTGTATGTTTTTAACAATTTATTGGTAACACCAATACATATTAAATTAGTACTGTGTTAAAGTAATTAATGTGAAGAATGATGAATATGAAAGAAAGAAATAAAAACATTGTTAATCTGAATATAGCTAGCATAAAGAACGACTCACACTACACCGTACCATGTCTGAGCAAAGTGCCAGCCTTAGTATGGTCAATTAATATGACATATATATTGATTGGACGTCGCTTGGTTGCCGCTCTGTACCAATCACACATTTTTGTCCACAAAAATACAATGCAACCTCAATAAAACAAAACTCAAGGGACTTATAAAATATTATTTATACTGCATAATTTGTTAAAATGAGATTTGTTGGAAAGAAGTTAGATTGGACTACAATTTGTTTTAATAAGTTTTAATAAGTTAACATGTCTAAACTAGTTGAAACGTGAACAACTATTGTACAATTATGTGGGAATTATTGATAGGATGTTATGTAAAGGTTGTGGGTTGAAAAATTTGTAGAATAGAGGTAGGTGGAATATTTTCTATCTACATCCTGCATTTGTTATAAAAAGGATTTAATAAATATATTCATAACGTAAAGGTGTATGCTGCATTAGCCCTTATGGACAGTTCTAGGGGATTTCAAAAATTGTTAAATTTAGAAATTTGTTATATTGAGGCTTCTTATATTAAGATTAAACAGTATTTGCAACATTAGTTGAGCTTTCTATAGCAGACACTCAGCTCAGATCCAACACTGGCTAGCGTGAGTCATCCTTTGAACATCTATATTAGCCCTGTTAAATGTTTGTTATGTAGGGCATGCTTGTAAACAAACCGCTTGATGGAGGCTGGAGTGGTGGGGGCCGGGGAAGGTACTTCCTCCTCTAATCGGATTTTGACCACACCAGCCGTTCCCACTAATTCACTTCTGTTAAATACAAACACTTTTAAATTATTTCTTGATCTATTATGATTCTAATAAGATTTAAATAAGATTTAATATATGATATTAAAAATATATTATCATTAATACTCTTATTTTTACTCATAACAATTAATTTATGAATACTGAGTTTTACACTAAGATAGTATTGAGATTTTAGAGATGAATTACTAAGACAGGGTAAAGATTTTGTGGTATAAAAATTGTTAGGCTTATTACTATTAAGTTATTGTAACTTAAACACTAATACTTACTTTTGATTGGAGTTTTTGCAGCCACATACACAAGCCGAAAGAACAGTGACAAGAGTGGCTAGCACTCCTATACTTAACGCTATCTCTATTAAAGTATACATAACAGTAGATGTTCAATTGGTTTTTATATACCAAATATCAAACATATTTGCCATTGCAAAAGCTCATTTAAGTGATTTCTTCGATAAAAACCACATTAAACAGGCAACTTTCTTCCATTTGCGATAAAGTATGAAATGTAGGACACTTGTTTACGCCACGCCTTCTCAGAGCTAAATATAATGAATGGCATTCATTTGTTTATATTAAAAGATACTATACAGATAATTAAAATTATTTCCGTCACATAGCTTTAAAGAATTTGTTATTTACTTTAACAAATTTACAACGAGCACCGTCCTGTGCAACGATTAACATTGACATTAGAATGGAGTAACATAGATGTATAATGTCCCGCATTAAGTTTCGTATAAAATGTATGTATTAGATCAAAAAGGTACTGGCTGAAAAAATATTCGCAAAAAAATACGATGACACGTATTCTATTCCACTGTAAAGCTTTGATACTACATATTTAGCAAAGAAAGTTAAAATAATGAAAATGGGCAGCGATGTAGTTGAAAGAAAAGTATTACACAGCTTGCTTAAGTGTATTATTAATGCGTTGTGTTAATTTAGTGTCTTCAACTTAGCTCGGGTATCAACACGACACTCGTGCATTACTGACTCACTTTGCGCTCGGTGTAACAATCTACTATTATCTGTTTGTATCGATCCACTGCTTGCTCCACGAAGTCACAAAAACAAGTGATGATTCTAAACCTAGTCTTCATTAAAAATTCCTGTAGAATAGACTTCACATAACTACCACCTAAGATGGCAGCTACTCAACTGCCACTAACTTTTATGTGGTGCCGTCATATAATATGAATATTTCTATAGTTCACGTGTCCTCTACAAGCTAAATTACAAAATCAATAACCACTAATATTACATATGCAGTAAACTATCTTGAACAAAACGTGTGGGCGAGGAAAATGGATTCAAGCATTAACGATACCATTCCGAGTCCCGCAAAGATGCTGAGCAACGCCTGATAGTCGATAGAAAGCCACTAAAGGGACTTTAATGCGAATATTATACAGTTCCCACTTTTCTTTACACCCCGGCCTCCCCCTTTTCCTGTGGACCCCCTCTGAAATATAAATAAGTAACCGCCAAGGTCATTTAATGTTCGCGCAAAAACAATGGGTGTATCAATCTTCACTCGGACCATTAAAGTTGGAGAGGGCCTGACCGCACTCAATTTCAACTTTGCGCTCCGAGATTTCTTAAAAAGAAAAATAAAATGCATGAAACAAGGGCAGGTAATATTATTTTCACGGTGGACATTATTCTTGTGAATTACAAGAGCTGGGGAAAGGAAATTAAAAACTTTAAAACGATGTCGTTGAGAAAGAAGTGTGAAAACTTGTGATAGAAGTAGATGCCTCTTCAACCGATATGGGTTGGGGATCAAACCAAAAACTCAAAATTCAATTTTTTTTAAATCAAAATTTACGAGCGCTTGTGATCGTCATATATACCTACATTTTCTAATATTATTGCTTAGTATTTTGTGATAACGTTTATGACTTAAAAGCTAAGTTTACTAAGGTTTCTTAGTCCCTTATTAAGCATACATTAATATCCTTATTAAGCTAACGAATATGATGAGGAGGAGGTCATGGCCTAACGAGTAGTCGGCATTTGAGTCGATCGCTAGGTTAAGTTGCACTTGTTGCGACCGAGTGATAGTTGGGTGACCCATTCTAGCACTAGTTTATATTTGATATCCGACCTCCGAGTTTCAGAAGGCACGTAAAACAGTGGGACCCGATTAATGTCACTTTGTGATATTAGTCGTAAGGTTGTAGAGATCGTGGGGGTATAAGGACAATTTTATTTCAATTTACATATTTGTAGCGTTCTACAGTGAAGTTAGGAATTTTGGGTTACGACAATTTAAACGCAACGTACGTACGTGGAGGTATCGATATGTGTGTGATATATACATACATATGTATACTCCTTTCTTTGCCTATGACCGGCCTGGTTGGTTGACCGCACTAAATATGTGTCAATTTAATTGTTAAAAAATATTATTACATCAAATAAGTATAATTATTCTAATTTGATATCTAAATAGTTTATGAGCCGCGTCGTGTGCTGTTGATAGATACACCAAATATTTTTTTGTCAATAAACTTATTGTATCTTTGTAAACCGTATTCCTTACGTCAGCACTGATGTTAAAAAAAATTAAAATAATACTTTTATAAGAAGGTTCCGTGTTAGTCTCTTAAGGGCTACATAAGATATGGCCCCATAAAATTTTCTATGTAAACACACCTAAGTATTGAAATCAGGACCAATTTGAGCGTAATTGCTCCAGTCTCTTTGATCGGTAGAGGGTATAAAGGGGTAAAGCGAAAGTTAAAGGGTTAAAGGCTAATTTCCAATATTAGTTTCTTGTAATCTGTGATCTGTCCTATAAGAATCCTACTCTTCAATTTAAATAAATTTAAGAAATATTCAATACATAAATATATATGACTATATGATACAGCGACCTCTATTGCGAAGGTAGACAACTTAATGCCTGGGTTATGCGTAAGAACCGCCTGTTATACACAAATATTTTTTTGTATAAACATATACTTGTCATCAGAAAAATCGGAACAGCTTGCTAGTTTATGTTTTGTAAGGGTTATCAAAAAAATGTATGTATTTTGGAATATATGTCAAAAAAAAACCGAAAGTGTGTCGAATTTAACATTTAACACATTTGTGTATACAATTGTATATGCAATAATGACGATTTAATTATTGTATCCAATAGTATATTAAAAAGTGTCTGTTATATTACAATTTACTTGTTTGTAACACTCTACTGTAAAGGTGGGAAATTACAATAATTTACGTAGCAGTTATCGATTTGTGCAAAAAAAAGAAATCTAGTCTCAAACTAACATTACTAACACTAACATCGTTTAATCATCGGTTCTCTACTTTTTCAGTTCATCATCGGTTTCTCATCACCGATACCAAACGAAGACAAAATCAACCTCGCTTTTGCGGTCAATTTCCAGTACCAGTACATAGAATTCCAAAACATAACTCAGTTGTCCCAGTACTACTTCATAAAGACTGTTTCGAGAGAGCAAAGAGATGCCGAGCTTCTGTCGAGGAGAGATGAAAGAATGGTTTTCTACAGATCGGTGGCAGACATGCTGGAAATGTAGGTATTCTATTCTATTTTCATTCTTGAAGTTATTTAAATCGGTTACTTTATGTTTGTATCTTTGCATTATTCTATGTAGTAGCTGATGTTTGTCATTTATTCATTTGCATCATGCGTACACACACACATAAACCCACTACTGTGCCACCTGTGGGCCTATCGCATTTAATCCTAAATACAGTGGAATCTTCGAATTCGAACGGTTCGAAATGTACGTGCTGGGACCTCTAGTGGTTTCGGTGGAATTTCAAGTTCTGATGCCGGTTCGGGTTGTGAAATTAATTTGGTGGTATAAATGTCTCTTGGAAATTCTTGTGTGATACATGCGCTAAAAGACCTGGATCAAGGCTTAAACTGAGTAACTTACGGAGCCGTCCAATTACCAGCTGAACCATCGTGGCTTGTATTATTACTTGGAATCTATTTTTGGATCATTTAAACCCGCACTGACCTTACTCCCGAATTTTTCCACTGGAATAACCGCATTATCTCCGGCCCGCGTATACGCTCGGCCAACGTTTAAATATTTAGGTATAGAGTTGTAAAAACTTTGTTTAGAAACTAATCTCAGTTTCGGTTTTGTGTTTAAATATATTTTGTTAAAGACCCATTTTCGAAAATGAGCATCTATAGTTTGCGAATTATCTTTCGTCTTCACTTTTTTTGTGCTCGGTTGATTTAAAACACAAATAAAGTCCTATTTGCTGTATACATAGCAAAAGTATATATTATTCTGAGTTTCATATAAAAGTAGTAGCTGTTTCCCGTAACTTCACCCGCGAAAATTAAACTTGCGAGTGCCCTTGGACCTCCTAAATTTGGGTCAAAGGAAAAATTCCTTCTTAGCGGATGTCTATTACTAAAAAGTACCTCCTTGATAAGTTTCACATTTCTACGTTCCGCGGTTTTTGAGGTTTCCTGATAGGTGCCTTTTCGCAGTATGTATATGGTTGAATCATTATTTTTTCTAGTACTTAAAAAAAAATTAAAGTACTCAAAGACTTTGAATACAACACTAATTTAATTGATACACGACGTGGCCCCCTGTTTCCCCTTTTTTACAAATGTGGCCCTTGTCTCCGAAAAGGTTGCCAACGTCTGCTGTATACTTTAACTTGACAATAATGTACTCGTATTTAAGTCTCTAAAACTTGACTTGTAGCATTATTTAATTCATGCCTCCGTCTAATTCTATTACATTTTCTGACGTCAATTGATACAAGGTTAATGAAATATCCGTAACTAAATGTCAGATTCGACCAACCTTTCATATTACATGAATATTCAGTGTGTCATAATAAATTTAATATCACCTTTAAATACTCAGAAGTCTTCTTCGCCGTAGCGTTATTCCGCTCCACTACCAGAGTTTGTTGTTTGTTCAGGGACCCTGAAACTGTACGGCAGTCAGTGAGATGACCGACAGCCGTCTGACGGCATCCCCGGAATCCCCACTATCTCTAGAAGCTCACGAGTAAAATCACTCAGTAAAAATAATCAGGATTCACATTTTTACGTGCCTTCCTGAAACATGGAGGTGGTCGGATATTAGAAAACCAGTGTTATAATGGGTCACCCATCTATCACCCGGTCGCGGTAAAAAACTGCTTAACCTAGCGATCGACTAATTCTCAGCCATAAACCGATTTTAATCAAATTTGCACACCGCGTGCAGTTTGATCCAACTTGAAAGATAGGATAGCTTACATCTCAATGTATAGTCGCAAATAAAAATGAGTCGCTGAAATGTATGCACGTGCATAACTTCCGCACAACTGCACTAAATTAGGTAATTTCTTTTCTATTGTGTTAGTTATTGTTAGGACAAGGTATGTATAATAAAACAAGAAACGCAAAGCGAAAGGAAAAAGGAAATGGAACGGAAACGGAACGAGAACGGGGAATGATGTTATAGGATAATAGAATAATCGTCATGATCAGCCATTAATCGCTCACAGCTGGCCATAACCCTTTTTATGACACTCTTTCCTGTTTCTTGCTAGGCGCATCCAGTTTAGTGCAGTGCGTTCGGTTTATAAATGCGCGCTAACTGTTAAAACTCCACGAAACCGATCGCTCAATTAGTTGAACTTGCAGTGCGTGGTTGAGATTGAGTTTATAATAAAATCGCTGCAGACACACAAGTAAGCGTTTCAATTAATATTATTTATATGATTTCAGCTCGCCCCTGCTAAGCAATTGAAACTCTATATTTTATTCTTGAAACTAGCTGTAATCCTAATTTTTTCTCTAAAACTGATATAGCAACTGATATAGCATTGGAACATCAGCTGTCTGACAGTGAAAGTTCCGTCGAAAACGGTTAAGTCGTTTCGGTGATTACCCAGAACAGATAGAAAATAAAATTTTTAACCTTCATTTTTTGTTATAGATATCGTTTGTTTAGTCACATGCAGTTAGTAAAAAAATAGTTTCGACGTTACAAAGCGATTTTTTTTATTTCTTTTTTATATCTATAGGTTTTTCTAGATCTTTTTAAAGCAGAAATATATTTTAAGCCCGATATCCCTATGTATACCTACAGTGGCCGGTCAAATCAGCTATTACACAAATAACTGTGGTCTTATGTATTTCCAACATTACATCATCAACAACACATTATTTTTCTCTACAATGAAAGTCTTTTAGACCGACTTGTTAGTAAATGTTAATTTGAAATAATGTTATCTAATTTACTTTACTACTTCCCGTCTTTTAACATTGTCACATATTTCGACACGCTACTAATTAATTAACCTACTAGCTTAAGTTAAATTAAATAACGCTATACTATGTTTCATTAACGTTCGACGTTGTAAACTTCCAACCACATGGGAAAAAACAAGAAAACTCGCATTCACACCGTATCGTTTACCCGCGTCGAAACTTTGATGACTCCGTGTATAAAACTAATAAGTTTTTCCTCGCCGCCCAACTTTATGGCCCACAACGCTAATAAAACTTCATCAGAGGTACGTGCAAGGACGGATCCGCAGCGGCTTTTAAAAGCCTTTCCGAGGGGGGTGTAAGGCGTCGCGACGTTCAGTCGGGCGCCGCCTTTACTTTGTTGAGAATGCAAAGTTTCTTGTCGGCCATTTTAGCTTTAGCTAAAAACTTACACCTTATATGCCATTGATCAAAATTTATCTCAACAGAAGTCTCATATAAACTTCCATTCCTGTGATGTTGGGAATTGGGGATTACACCAATTTACGTGGTACCAATTTACGAGGTATCAATAAATAGATTTTTCAAATGGATGAAAGGTGGGAGCGATATGCTCAACAACCGCAAAGGAAGATCTTCGTATACGGGCTGGTTGGAGTGGCCTGGGGCGGCCGCGCCTCGCCAACAGTTGTTCGTCGGAAGGTCTATATATAGTAATCGTAAGTAGAAACTTCGCAAGCGTGAGTTGGTTTGTATAAAGATTGTCAGTGTTTGTATTGCGGTCGTCAGCATCCGTACAGCGCCATCTAGTTTGCTTTGATGTAACCTTTTTCCACTCGACATCACTGCCATCTCATTATGTAGCGGCGGCTACACGTCATTAAAAACGTTTTTAGGTAAATTACGTAGAGTTACAATTTTATTTCTACAATGAAAGGTCGAGAGCTATAAATAGTACTTTCTCTCCTCATTTAACTTTTATCTTAAAAAGGTTCGTCGTTTTGAAAGTAGTTAACACCTTCCGAAATTAAGTTGACCTCCACCGTAGGGTTATTGGAACCCTTTATATGAGCTATGTTTAAAGGTGTATAGAGCTTGTAAAATTCTAAACAATTCAAAAATTTCAGCTTTACAACTGCCTCAAAAGAAACTGCTATAATATAACTATTTCAAAGAATTTTTTTTTTTTAATAATTAATCGTTTAGATATCCATCTAATAGTAACTGTATAACGATGAACAAACAGAATGTCGTATTATAACTGAAAGAGTTGACTCAATTAGACAATTAAAAATAATATAGAACAAGGACAAAAATTTTCTTTTTCTTCGTAGTGTTATCCCGGTTAAATACCCGGGTCCGCTTAGATTGTATAGGATGTGGCTGTGGGTCGAGTTAAGATAACCGATTGCCATCTGACATCATCGTAGGAACCCCCACGATTTCTACAACCTTACGACTAATATCACAAAGTGACATTAATCCGGTCCCACTGTTTTACGTGCCTTCCGAAACTCGGAGGAGGTTGGATATCAAATATAAACCAGTTGTGGAATGGGTCACCCATCTATCACCCGGTCGCAGCAAGAGCAACTTAACCTAGCGATCGACTCAAATGCCGCCCACTGATTAGGCTACGACCTCTTCAACACACTCTAGATACTAATAAACAGAGAAGGTACGAGATTTCTCGTTCGATTGTTGGGTTGCCAAACTGGTACAGATCCTCTATCCTACAAACACACAACCAAACAGTGCTAATCTTGTAGTGATATGGTACAATAGTAAGCTTTTGTAGCCAAAATAAATTTAATGTTCATGTCATTTGTTTAATGGCCCGTTAGCGCAGTGGGCAGTGACCCTGCCTTCTGCTCCAGGGGTCGTGGGTTCGATTCCCACCTCGAGTCTGGATGTATTATCCATATGTATGTATTTATACATTTCAAAAAAAAATTTTGTGTATAAAAAAAAAATCGGATACACAAACGTGTTATGTAATAACGATTTTATTTTAATTTACATGTTTGTAACACTCTACTGGAATGTACAAAGACTTTGAGCTATGTCTGGCTCCGGTACCATAAAGATCTTATCGATCTGTTACAAAGAATGAATCCTTGTTTACCTTGGTTACGGCGTCACGCGTGAACGGCTGGACCGATTTCGCTAATCCTATTTTTGTTGTGTTTCTTACTGCCAGGAGAAGGTTCTTATTAAAGTGAAAGAACTAAGAAAATTGCGTAAAAAACAAGAAAATTTAAGTATACTTAACCACTATATTAAATTATTTCTAATGTACCCTAAGGGCGTTAGACATAACAGAGACAGAAACTAAGGAAAATAAAATAAATAATTTGTATAAACTAAGAAAAATATATACATATACTTAAATATAGAACAAATTACACATTTGGTTCGGAGGAAACAGTTGTCGTAAATTGTTAGGAAATGGAACCGGAACGGGGACGGGGACAGGCCGGGAACGGGAAAAGAAACGGAAACGGGGATTAATGTAGTTAATAGTAACTAACCCAGCCATCAGGCAGGACAACATCTGCCGGATCCGCTTATTGTATAAAAAATCGTCTGTACAAGACTGTCGCTCTACTCCTCCTAAGCAGCTGGAACGATTTGGATAAAATTTGTGTGAGTATTCCAAGGGTTTTGTAGGTGATTTGAAAAAAAAACTGGACCGGGCATGCAGCGTTTCTGTCGGAATATACATTACATCTGATCTTAAATCGGAGAAGACAACGTCTGCCGGGTCCTCTAGTATTATGTAATTTTCGAATATTTGAAATTATTATGGAAAGTTGATAAAGCAATACTATCGCAATTTTTATAGAACTTTGTCAAATAATAGCATTTCTTTACATATGTAACTCTGTTTTGCAACAAGCATGTTAGTAACACGATAATTGCTTCACTCATATTTTTGATAAATTAATCACGTATGTCTGTAATGAAAGTAATTTCATATTTGTAATTTGTATAAATGATAAATGTTACAATAGAATATTGTATAATTTATAAATTATATACATACTAGCGGACCCGGCAGACGTTGTCCTGCCCGAACGCTGGCTTTTGGGGAGGTTGGAGATTAATCAGTGGTCGGCCTTTGAGTCGAAAGTTAGGTTAAGTAGCTCGTACTGCTGAGTGATAGATGGGTGACCATTTCTTATACTGGTTTTCAAATTTCCGACCCCTTCCGCGTTTCGGAAGATACTTAAAACAATAACTTCCGATTAATGTCAATGAGTGAGATTAGCCTTGAGATTATAGGGATAGAGTAGAGATTGTGGAGATTCCGAAGATGACGTCAGATGGCAGTCGATAATTTTAACTCGCCCTACAGCCACATCCTCTGCATTTTAAGCGCACCCTGATACTAGACCAGGATAACGTTAACTCAAATTTAAAAAAAAAATCATATAGACTTTTTTACAAACACTTAAGACCTCCATACAAACCAACTCACGCTAGCGATGTTTCTACTTACGATTACTATATATAGACCTTCCGACGAACAACTGCCGCCCCGGGCAACTCGAACTAGCCCGGATACGAAGATCCTCCTTTGCGGTGGTTGAGCATATCAACCTTCGTTCCCACCTTTCATTCCTCGCCGAAACTTTCCAGCTTAGTGTGCCTTCCCACAGGCATTTATTTTAAAACTGCATAATGCTATTTCGGAAAAATATAGAATGAATGATAATAATAAAGGGCCAATATAGCAAACTCACTTCCCCTTCATCCGTAGGTTCGCTGTGGAAAGTCGTATTGGGATGGGACCTCGCGAACTCTTCTTGATCCAGAGTGATAGTGGCTTTCATCCCGTCCTCGCTCACTGTTACAATCCCCTCGTCTAATCCGAGACTAACGTCCAGATCCTGTTGTTCATCGTGAACGTCTTGCTGAAGAAGCTCGTCAGTAGCAATTTGGTCGTCTATATCCGGTTGTGGTATACCGCTTTGGTTTAGAATCGTAGGTTGTGCTGTGAGATAAAAGATAAATATATATATAAAGATAACTCCAAATAAGAATTAATTATTCTGTCAAAATGTTTGTAAAAGGAATTATTTCCTTTTAATCCAAAGATAAAGATGAAATATTGTGTGACCATTTTCGTGCCCTGCCCTGAACTTTCTCTATTTCCAAATCTATTATATGAATTAGATGGATTTACATTTCATATTTACTACGTTTTTGGTCTATTCAGAACCACGAATCAAATCAAAAGATTATTTCATTTAAAAATACTTTAACAATATGTTTTGAATTATACACACTTTTTACATATAATGCTAACTCTCCACTAGTTTAGTGGTAAGTCAACTTTTTATAAGGAATTGATAACACAAAAACATAAATCTGTATAAAAAATTGACTTCCCATGCATGCAACTAGTTTAGGACGAAAGAAACACAACAATTTTATAAAGTCAACTAATAAAATAAAAGAAAATAAAACGTCACAATGTGTGAGACATACATTAAAACTTCTTACGTGTGTGAGAATGCTGTGCCGTGTCATGAGCCGGGGAGGCAGCGAATAGGAGTTCCGCTTCCGGAAATAGTTCAGACGCCGACGGGGAGTCAACGCCGAGATCTTCGCACTCTTCCGACAGAGATTTCTGAAAAAAAAAATTAAGATCTAGGTATTCAAATTTCCTGAAAGAAAAAAGCAAGCGATACGATTGGATAACTAATTTTGCGATGTGGTTACAAACATCGTATATATAGGAGATCGTGGCCTAATCGGTGGTCGGCATTTGAGTCGATCGCTAGGTTAAATTGCTGTTGCTGCGACCGGGTGATAGATGGGTGACGCATTCTAGTACTAGTTTAAATTTAACATCCGAACATCTCCATGTTTCGGAACGCACGTAAAGCAGTGCTAAAGATAATAACGATCCAAAATTTCATCAAGAAGAAATATTAATAGGGGTTGGTAAATTATATTATCGATGTAACCTATTCTTTAATAGAGAAAGAAAGTGTAAACAAAGGGTTATTTTTTTTTAATTATCACGACTCCGAGGCCGGCAGCAAACGGTATTTCCTAACTCTGCTTCTACCACTAGCCTAAAGACTCCACGTTCTATCAGCCTCCATTCTTCTTCTTATCGATCCAATGACAAACTTCATAAAATTATTACTTATCCAGCAGCGGCTCAGAAAGTGGCCACATAGATTCCACTTCCTATCAGCCTCCATTCTTCTTCTTCTTATCGATCCAATGACAACCTTCATAAAATTATTAGTTATCCAGCAGCGGCCCAGAAAGTGGTCACATCAATGGCTCTATCTGATGCAGCCATTAAATCCTCCTGTGTGCTAGTATTAGGGCACGCAGGACACGACATGAGATAGGACCTCGTTTGCAGCGCACCACATAGACAACCCATTTTGTTATCGTCCGTAACCCCCCACCTGAACATGTTATCATTGCTTCGGTCAACCTGAGTAGCCAGCCTTCGTTGATATGTTTTTTCCCCCAATGAACTCCGGTAAATAAATGTTACCATCGTCGCGATTTCTCCTTTTGAGAGTACTAATCATGTTGCCTCAAACTAATATCGGAATACTGATCTTCAGAGTTTGAAATGTCGCTTACGGTACCGAATGTCCATTTCAAATTCTTGGCTGGGAAATGCTTTTGTGCATGACTTCGTTTATGTACGGGAATATTTGCAAACGGGACTGTGGAACGCTCTAGCATTGACGCACCCATTCGTGATGCAAGAGACGCGTCAAAAGTATCTATATATTAATTTGTGGAGCAAAAACTTTCGGTACCATATTACGAAAATTGCGTAAACGCGGAACGGCGTAGTATGTAATTTAGTACAAGCATAGTTTAGAGGATGGTGTGCGAATTCTAATATTTTATAAAATACGCATTAATACATTAAATTATTCAAATAATTATAACATTTAAAGTACACTTTACTACATGATTGTTTCAAAGTGTGCTCATGACGACCGTATGTATATGAAATGTCAAATATAACAATGTCGTTGTACAAAGAATTTAAATTCTGTATATAGCTTTTAATAATCATATAGTACGCAAATCTAAAGATTTATGGGCGAACTTCGGCCAGTCGGCGATTTCTAGTTTCTAATAATCTATCAAAATGGTAATGTCCTTGTAGTCATAGAACAATGACTGTTTCGATAAGTGTTGTAGTTAAATATATTATAGTAGAAAGTCTTCTAGAAAACTATATAATTATAATGAGATAATATTTTTCATTTGTGAACATTATTTTTTCTACGTATAAACCTATATAATACTACGTATAAAGTAGTATACTAACTTTCAAGATTAGAGATTTACATTAATTATGCCAGATATGTCACGTAATTATTTCAAATGACTGGCGCGTAAAATTCTATATTTGTCAGATCCGTCACTTTTCTACGACTATGACGATGTGTCATGTAAATATTTTTTGTCAAATACTCCGTCGTGAGGCCGAGCGTCGCGCGTCGTCGTGCAAGAGAATAACTTTGTCAGCTAAGACAAAGTTATTCTCTTGCGACTGACTGGAAGGATACCTTCATTCGTTCTTTTTGTAATGATAGAGGTCTACCTTTTATGCTAAAAACACCACTTTATATAAATAAAAATTATAGCTTCCCGCAAATGCTGTTTTCGTACCAAAATCACACTTTTTCAAAAACATAACAAATAATTAACTTGTCTGAATATCAAGACAATACAAACAAGATATTATCGGCAGATATCCAATCTGTCTAAAACCACAAAAATCGGCTATTATTATTAAAAATTTCATGTTATAGAGCCATCTTTAAAAAAAGTACCGAACAAATTTATACACCTCTGTACCAAAATAGTTTCGGTAGGAATCAATTGGAAGATTCGATTAGAAATCGCGATTCGATTCTTCATAGTAGGTAGGACCTCTGTACGGCTTTGAAAGATAAGTCCTTTGATCGGCACGATCCTTATACAGTTTAAGGTATTATCGAATCGTCACATCTATTAAATGACAAATCAATAGATCAATTAAATGCTATCAACGCAGCGATCTACCGTCAAATTAGCTCCGAAGTAAACAATGGTGCGATATCTAGTGGATTGATCCGTTGATACGGCTAACTGGAGCCGAGAAATGGGAAGCCTAGCGTAATGGAAAGTTTAACAAGTTATGTCAGGCCTATAGTTAACAACCAAGTAGGGTTACGCGTATGTTAAATCAACAGCTAATCAAATGCAAATCAAAACTTTATGTCATGAAAATACATACATGCTTTTCTCTTATTCAATTATAAGTATATTAGTGTCCCATACCTCAGTTTATTCATCGGTAGAACACATTAGCGCGAGCGAAGCTTAGGATAAAAGTAGTTCTTACATATTATATATATTAATGGAGACCTATAACGCACTGTCATGTAAAAGAGATATCGATATTCTCTCCTGTAGTAATTATTTAAGGTTCTTTAGGTTATGTTTAGACACTATTGAAGACTGATCTTTGGTTTTATCTCGTAATCTCTGCTTGCGTGTAATTCTAAAAAATGTTATATACACCTGTAATGGCGCGTCATACTGAACTATTTTCTACGCCTTTTAAATATTGTATTGTATATGACGATGTCGATGGTGTGTCTTTTAATAAAATAAATATTACGTTTAGTCCATCAGCTTTAGGTTAAAAAACGTATAAAAAACTCGATCATGGATCTTCGGACATAGGGTAATAATTTTATCACCTCAAGTAGCCAATACACAAATGTAAGACATAATAGGGGTCCAGTTAATATTGTTTAGGTTATTTTATACTGTGACGTCATTACATTTTTCCCATTCATAGGTAGCGGTAAGTGCAAAATAAAGGTTAAATGATTTTACACCTCATTTAAAGGCCTCGGTCTCTTTCGGTCAGATAAAGGACTGGCTTGTTTTCAAGCAGTTACTTCGTCTGCGTAAAACTAAACTTACCCTTAGAGCTCATTAATCTAGCCCTACAGAAAACTCCACTCTAAGCGGATGTCCACTAACTTTAAACGACTTTATTGCCATAATCCGTCTTTGCACGTCTCGCGGTTTTCAGGACTTCGTATTAGATTGCCTTTCGCTTTTATACATACAGATTAAAAGAAGAGCGTCATAAAATTGTTCCCTTCAAATCAGACTCGCTCATTTCATTACAATAAATATTGCAACAGTACGGTTGCAACATTTCGTAAAGTGAAACAACGGTTAAAAATTCACAAACAACTTTTATACCAAAGGAAAGAAAAGCTACTGACACTTTCTGTAGAAATTACTTGAAACTACGGAACAGACCGCAATACATATCTGTATAATGTTTAATGAAGCAGTTCTAGATTTTTATACCTAGTTAAACAGAGATTTAGATAAACTTAAAATTAATAAATTAACCATTATATTTTAAAACTTAAACTAATCACTTGAACTTGAAGAATTCGTTAAAAAAAATATCAACAGCCGCTGAAAACTAAAACAATCTACAGTTTGGCTTGGGTCATGGTTCAAAACCGTAAAATGACTTCGGCAATTAGCACGATAAGCACCAATATTCGCTAATAATGTCTTATATACTTTCTTGCACGATTTCCGCGAAGCAACATTTCACTTGCGAAAAAGTAACCTGTGAAAGGAGCGGATACAAACTTTTGACAGACCTCGTAACTCCTCCGTGTATGCAAAAGTATTTTGTTCGGGATGTCTTCGTAAGTAAGATAATTAAAATCACAAGTTAATGGAGTTGAGGCCCGAGCAATGTTTCACAAGAGTTCGAGACAGGCCGGAAGTTTTCCCTTGTAACGGAAATAAAGGGTTATATTTAGCATATTGTGTATGTAGCATCATAACTTTGCCAACAATTTCTACATAACTTCTAGGAGAGGTAATAAAACGTTCTAACAATTTACAAAATGTTCTAAAAATTTACACACACACACACTCACACACACGCCTTATAGAATGTCACTTAACACTTACACAATACACAGCATGATAAACTAAATTGGATATAATAAGGTAAAAATAACTTTTTAATTTAAATTTCTTTTAGTATAAAAATAAAATGTTCTTACCATAATTTGTTATGGAAGAGCGAGACCTTCTGACTCAAGTATTTTCATACTTACTAGAAGGTCTCAACCTTTACTTGTTCTTGTAAAATTGAAGCGAAAATAACATTTTTATATTTTTATATATTTTAACAATGAGATATCTAAATTTAAATTTTTCTTGTTTGATAACATCAAATTCATACGAAGATAATTGATTTTGCCATGTGAATATTTCAAACGACTTAGATCTCATCATTCTGTTTACAGTAAAAAGTCTGTATTTAGGTAAATAATATTTTTAAACTACCTCAACGAATGATACCATTGATATTTGCAAAGGCCAGTACTATCTGTGAACTTGTAAACGGAGCCACTGGACATCAGCGGCCCAAAATAGATCTTTGTGGAAATCCATGGAGGAGGCCTACGTCCAGCAGTGGACTACATAAGGCTGAAGGAAGGAAAGAAAGAAGGAATAGTACATACGTATACTCTGTGAAGCAAACGAGCCTTTCACAGAAACAAAATTAGTTGCATTTCATATACAAATCATGTATTTTAAATAGAGTTTTTGTCAAATATTAATATAGTATTTACGACTGTTTCTGAGCTTTTTGGCATATAACCTATTAATACGTAAAGCGAAAATATTAGGTACCATATTAAGAAAATCGCGCTTACGGAAGTTTATGACATTAGGCACAATTGTAGTTCACAATATAGAGGAAGGTATGGAATGCTAATATTTTTATAATATGCAATATTAATATATTAAAATTAAACCACGCGTACACCAACGCTAAACGATTTACACACACATGTATCGGATGATGTCAAAGCGTATGTCATATTAATTGTCAAACTTTATTTTTCTGTCAATACTACAATATACATATGTATGTCGTTGAATGCAAAAAGGTTTGAGGGCAGTATAGTTCTTATTATTAATTAATAAGACGCTCAAATTAAGGACAGTTATGGAATCTTAAGCATGACTTCATATTTTATTGTAACCTATATTTCTTCGCTTAAGTTACAGGCTATAAATGGGCATTTGGGCACATAGTCTTCTTAAAAATTTGATACGATTTTTTTACGGCTAAGTTCTGCTATTTTCAAGGGCCTGTTGGCGGTGTGGGCAGTGACCCTTCTCGCTTCGAGTCTGGGTATATTATGATATTTACTAACTCTTAATATGTACTTCGAGTATCGACCGTGCTTATTTCTCAAAGGTTTTCTATATATCTGCGAGCCTCGTGGTAGGGTGGCCCACGCGGCCATGAGCGTCCGTATTCGTTTATAATTAGCTAAATCATCAACTAGTTGGAATATTTAAAAAAATACATGTTAATAGTTATATTTATGAATATGTCGTATGTACGTAAATATAGGTAAGCTTTGAATAGACGTGTGGGTGTAAAAATACTACTGAACATTCAACAAAATGCGCACAAAGACAAGAGGTGTCACAATATCATACGAGAGTGTAATGAGAAATCTATTCGGAACTGTTCTCGGGAAACAGCGAATGGACGCTGGTACGCTCAGACCGCTCGTTTAGCGATTATAAATAAAAGATAGGGAACTCGGCCACTGCTGCCGCTATTTCTGACCGAAACCTGCCTCCGAACCAGCCACGACCAGGTCAACATGAGTCTCCAGTGTCAACGGGGCAAAAACAATTTCCGCGTAAGACTGACACACTTCTTTCGAATTGTAAGTTTTATTGCCATTTATTTACTTCTTCTTTCGTATAGCAAGGACCAACGGGTAGCCGGCTTAAATGATGATGAGTGACAACTCCGAGTGGCCAACGGATACCCTATGCATTGGCAAAAATTCGCAGATACATTGTCAGCTGGAAGAAGTAGTATGTCCTTGTCTAAAGATTCCTTAGACGTATCGGTTCAGAATTTTGCAGGCAGCTTCGGGTCCCCCAAGATGGTCTATGAGACAGGATATATTATGGAAATAACAACCCTCCAGTTTGTCTTCCTAGACTATCCGAGACAATCACACTTGGACGACAAGTGCTCTATCATCTCCATTTCATATAGACCTAGTTTTCTGATCTTTGTTGAGTTTCAGAGAAATTCGAACTGGAATCAACCTTGTTTCGTATTCCGTATTTAATGCCGTCACACTCCTTTCAAATGTTATTTTTCGCATTTTTTATGTTTGATGACCCTTGCTGCCGGGCACCTAGACCAGGCTATCGCTCCACTCTTTCGGTTTCTGGGCTAGCACTGCATAGAATCTCTTCTGTTTCTTCAACAAGGAAGATAACCAAAATTTACGTACATGAATGTTCACGTAATTAATAGAGTCATGTGACAAGACAGAAGACAGAGAAAAATAGACATACACATTCAAAAGACGGTACTTTCAAATGTTATAAAGTCGCAAAGTATCTACAACTGCAAAAGCAATTTTAAAATCCTATATTTCCAAGGTCGCGCTGATCATAATAGTATGATTTAGTTAGGTTATATCCTAATGCTTCAAACGAAATTTAAAATATTTTCTCAAGCTTTTCTGGCGTGGAGCCAGTAGAAAATGTCGGTATGTTTACTAGCCACAAACGACATATAGCGATTGTCATATGAAAATGTTCAACAATTATCATTAATAATTCTAAAAATCCCTAATTTCCATTGTTAAAATGTCATGTTCGATTGGGTGGGTATTTCATCTAGTTATAAACTGATGCATCTTTTTAAATAACATACGCAAATATTGTATCTTTTAAATAATATTGTATAAAAAAGTAACTGAACACAACACTTCTTATCTGCCTCATGGTCTTCTTGTTTAGACAGTGACATTTTTGGAACAGTTAATTGCGTTTTGATAGGATTTTTATCGGAAGATAAGGGAGGTTAATGGACATGGGTAACTTTATCCCTAAAATTTTTAGAAATCATGCATGAAAAATATTATTTTATCAAATGATGTAATGTCATAAAAATGTTTAAATAAGAAGCTGTTAAAATACAAGAATAACTAGTTTGTTTAAAATTAAAGAAAATCTGTTCATGAGGTCATTGATCTGTTGCTATCACAATATGGTGATAACACCTTAAGATGCTAACTGCTTAAATCATTATTTAGAGTTAACGCTTACGCGTCAAGGAAGAATGTCGCACTGACAGTACTAGATACGGTAGTGAAATGTGTTTGAGCTTATAATAAAATGAATCTATATTCTACCAATATTATACCAGTTAATAAACAATAAATGAAATATATAAACAAATACTACTTGAAATAAAAAGTGGTCAAGAGCGTGTCAAGGTTCCGTATCTGATACGCGATAAACTTATAAAGTTGTTGTCCGATTTCTTATAGGAAAATTTTCCTAATGAGTTTTTATCGTATTCTATCAATATGGAACATTTCAAGTCTATATCGAATAGTTCATAAATTCAAGCGAGAACCACCTTGCGGGCGGACAGACGCACGCACGGTCGGACGGACAGAGCGAAACTATTAGGGTTTCTTGTAAGACTACGGAACCCTAAAAATAGTATATACGGTGAAATATATTTCATAAAAAAACCTGACTTCACATCAGTACCTTTTCTGTCACCATCGTTTATGAAATTATGTATATTCAAATTAAGTGGATGCTTTATTCAAAGAGACTTTTACAAGTTCTTTTGAATCGTTATCACTGTAAAAAGTTATTACCGATTCAGAAAAATCATCGTGAAAAGCGTGTGAGATCTGTGCGGTAATTCCAGCGCACCCTGCTCTTGAAAGCATCTCTCAGAAGCGGCACGAGGTCAGAGATCATCGCACCCGCACTTATACCGCGCGCTTCCAATACCAGTGTCAAACAAACCCTCAGCTCTTGCCAGACAACTTGTAACTCTTACATAACGGATTCAGTTCCATTCTTAAACCCAGGCATTTAATTATATCATTTCGTAAATTTGCTTATGTGAAATGAAATGAAAATATAACCAAGATATACGCATCCCGGATATATATATATTTCATCAGAATCGGTCTAGCCGTTTATACAGCCTACAAGCATATAGACAAAAACATAATATAAAATTAAAATTGAAATTTCTATAAATACTTTTTTCTTTCAGGGCATGGCGACCACTTCCAGAAGTAGAAGAAAGGTAATTTTGTAAATAATAATATACTAGTATAAGCATCTAACTCTTCTTGGTGCTCTGGATGTGCTTACATGCATAATATAAAACTAATATATTTTTAATATTTTTTTAAGTCTATTTCTCAGGTATACCTAACATTCCTGCGACCCCTTCAACTAAAAATAAGCATAAAAGGTTTTGCTAGGAGTAGGTGCTACGTGTTCCTGTCAGGGTTTGAACCGGGTACCTTGCCATTTCACCTCTTCTACAGTTGAACTATTGAGAATTTAAATGAGTTTTAGTTTTCGAATTTAAATATCTGAGATCAAAAAAATAGGTAATTATGAATATTACAAAAATATTAAAACGCGAACAAAGTCGCGGGTTGCAGCTAGTTATAAACAAAACATAATTAATTTATCCGGGTCACTGCTGCCATGATTAAAATGGTAACAAATTAAAATTTAATTTCTGACTGTAGCTTTCCTACGTAAGGAGGCTTAGCTTTTAATTGCCGAATTAATTTAATAGCTTCATTATGCTAAATGAATTTATTACTTAATCTTGAGTCTCAGTAGCTCAATGGTATAAATGACCGAATTGAATCCGTTTGGTAGCCACTTCATTCTCAGACCGTGCTGCTCATTTGCAGACATCTGCAGGTGTATGACGTGGTTATTTACCATCCGGGGGTCGTATACTTGTTAAAAAACTTGTAGGTAGCAAAATAAAGTCTTTTACTATTGTAATACTAAAAATAGTTTAATTTTTACTAAATACTACGAGTACTATTGCATTACAAAAGCAACCTATGACGTCAGTTGAGAAATATCGCTGTATAAAAAAGTAATGACGTCACCCATACAGCCTTGTGGAGGTCAGACGGCAATCAATGTAAAACTTGTACCAGGAAAACGTTTCGTGGGAGAACTATAACGATACTGATATGACAAACTTAATCTATTCAATAAATAGTTGCAAGTACTTCAGTCCGATTTTATACTGAAATTGTAATCTATATATCGTTAGTCTCGCTAGAACTCGAAAAGGGCTGGGTCCTTCCCTTATTTTAGAAAAGATTTAAAAGAAAAGAAAGCAAGGACAAGTGAAAAGATTATTTAAAAATATTAAAAATGCAAATTTGTTCGATACTTAAGAATACTTCAAATTGATGACGTTCATTTTAAAACTATTGAATGGCGTTCTATGTAAAATTATTATTTCATAAATCACACGGCCACTGTCACGTCTTTTGGAAAATACATAAAGGTTACTGGTTAATTGGCTAATAACAGATGAGCCTAAAATGTAAAAACGTGTGCTCATAATGAAATCTTATTAAAATACGTTATATGTACCTATGTTTAAAGTCTGATGAAAGTTCTGTTAAGTCGTTACAAAAATGACCCTTAAAACAAAATAAATACAGTTTCTGAATATAGTTTAGTTGTTGATTTAAAAACATTTTTTCCACATTTCTAATTGATTATTCTAAAAGATTGCGGTAATAGGGTGATAATAAAAATGAATAAACTATTGAGTTTTAGGTATCTCGCAAAGGGCGTGAAAAACCCACATCAAACCTTTTAAGTCGAATATTTTATGACCATAACATCGTATAATACTAAAAAAATAGTTTTAAAAGAAGTTTAATAAAACGGCGAAATTGAGTAGTGATATTTTGGCTTTATCCTTTACCTACTGTTTTTACGCACTAAATAATTATGAAATATGTTAAAGAGTTGTGTTATTTTAAAGTATTCACTTGGTTTGGAATTCGTCCGCCGGTCCCTAACAACTGTTAAACAATTATGTAATGAATGTCTGAACATGTTTACAAGTATGCGCCTACTGTAATTGTGTTTAGTGTCCCCCTCGGTTTTGGCCACTTCATCGGGTTCAAATATTTTGACCAAGCGCTTTGTGAACTCGATTTTGTATTACTTAAACTCCACTGTCTCAGAGCGACTGCTATAAAATATTTTGCGCATAATTTATCCCTATGGGAGTGGTGTTTAATACAAGGAATAGGTTCGAAAAGGGCATATAATAAAAAGAAACAAAGAACATTGTTTTATATAGTATATTGTGTAGCCAGTAAGAAAGATTAGGGCACAGTCCAGTCGCGTGCGGAATTTTAATGTAGCCTTTTGTATTACTTAAACTCCACTGTCTCAGAGCGACTACTATAAAATATTTTGCGCATAATTTATCCCTCTGGGATTGGTGTTTAATACAAGGAATAGGTTCAAAAAGGGCATATAATAAAAAGAAACAAAGAGCATTGATTTATATAGTATATTGTGTAGTCAGTAAGAAAGATTAGGGCACAGTCCAGTCGCGTGCGGAATTTTGATGTAGCCTTTTGTATTACTTAAACTCCACTCTCTCAAAGCGACTACTATAAAATATTGTGCGCATAACTTATCCCTCTTGGAGATTTATCCTTGCAGAAGTCGGGCGTCTACATAATTTTGAAATTTATCGGTGGCGAGTGCCGTTTGTTTTGTTTTGTGTCGTGCGTTTAAATTTTTATTTTATTGTATAAAACTTGCGACGTTTAGGATTTATCTGGATTAAACTTTGTACGAATATATTCGTATTTCGTTGATTTTACCGCGTCACATATAATAAACTTTTGAGCTATGGGTATGGACACTTGATCAACAGGTAGAATTAACGCCAATCTAACGCGTATGAAGTCACGAGAAACAGCCAGAATGTTCTTCCCAGTGTTATCCCGCGTGCCGCGTTTATAGCGTTATCAGGGTCCGCTTAGATTGCAGAGGATATGGCTGTGGGGCAAGTTAAGAAGACCGACTGCCGTCTAGCGTCATCCCCGGAACCCCCATAAACTCATGCTTAAATCACTGAGTGACATTAACCGAGCCCCCAGTGTTTTTCATGACTTCCAAAACACGAAGGAACTCGGGTATTTAAAAACAGTTTTAGAGTTGGTCACCTATCAATCACCTGGCCGCGGTAATAACTACTTAACCTAACGATCGACTCAAATGCCGGCCTCTCATTAAGATACGATCTCCTCTAAATTATACAGATTTTTTTACAATTTATTTTTATGCCGGCAGCAGACATAGCTTAAAGTGTTTGTACATTTATGTACTTGAAGACTACAAAGTTCTACAAAACTTTGCGCAGCTACACAAAGTCCCTTGTCACACTACATGATCATTCAAATGAAGCTATGTCTGGCTCCGGTATTAGATTTGTATAATCTTTTTGAGTAATATAAAATTTATTTAGGAATCAATTGCCAGCGTCTGTATTTCCGAACGGATACGACTTAGGGACCTTCAACAAAAGAGCATACATATTTCTCAAAGGCCGGCAGCTCATCCGCTACCCCTCAGCAAAATCAAAAGGAGTTCGATTAGTTTCAGCTATTAATGAAGATAAAAAACATAATCTTGTAAATTCCACAAACACTGCATATTGATGTCAGACGCAGCGGTATGCAAATTGTTGATCCGCTTGTGTACAAACCATGCGTAACTCAATTCGCATACCAAAGTCCGTTATAAGAATGCAAGCTGAACTGATGTATGTAATATATTCAATGATTTTATCGAAACGTTAATTACTTTATTATTAAATTGAACAAACTCGACAGTCATAAAGGCTGGAAGTTGGTGTTCTCCTTTTGCGAGGTAGTGATTTAATTGGGCCGTGGAACATTGGTCAATTAACCAGTAATTATTATCGTTGATTTTTGATTTGAGTTTGGGTTGGCTTTTGTCCAACTTAAAACGCGTTCTATATCTTTATCACGTTTTTAAGTTAGTATTATTTATAGCAATTTAAGTGCCTGTCATGCGATAATAGCAAGTATTCAAAAGCGAGCAAGCCAAAGTTCTGATGATGAAATGACCACGGCAAAATTCAAAACAACTAGCTATCGTCAGTCCCGAGTCAATATAAAAAGCAAAAGGTCACCTAGCACTAAATCATGATAACCGCGGAACGTGCACACGTAAAGATGAAATTCGGAATCGTTCAGAGAAGCAGTTGTTAGTTACTAGACGTTGGCGGATTTTGCGACAGGGCCGGATTTAGTGTCTAAAGGGCCTCGAAAAATTTGTTTCATAGTTTTTTCTTTTTAGATATGGACATGAAATTGCAGGGTTTAATGACAGAAGAATTAGGAGAAAAATAGATGTATAAAAACTTTACGCGGTCTACGTCACGGGGAACAGCCAGTGTAATATATAGATAGATTTGAAGTAAATTGTTCAAAAAAGTTTTAAAAAATGGACTACTCCCAAAATCGATCGCAAAATTGCATTAAAACTTGTGAACAGTATCGTTTCATGTTTGCTGTACGAGTTACGAACTTTTACCGTGTTATATTTTCTACGGCTTTCCACGTAAGTTAGATCGATGAATTTTACATATGCCCTCAGGCTTAATGGCAGATTGTTAAAACTTTTCTGGTAGGTGGAATTTTAAAGTAAGTTTTTGTACCAAAATTCGCGAGCTCTAATATATTTCCAATTTGGTTGCTTTAACTACGTCCTTCTTTATGAACGTTTAAATGTTTGAAGGTTTTAAATTTATTTGTGCAAAATAAGTAGTTTAGTATATAAAAATAGCCTTTCCAAGCCTTTAACCCATTTAAGAGTCTTAGGGCTCTTAGCATCGAGGTCGTTCACTGAAATAATTATCGGCACAATAAATTTTGAGTTAAGTCCAACGACAGGCACAACCATAGTCAATATTCTTGAATGGACTGTAGATATTGATCTTGAAAGTCTTGTATCCCTTCTAAGCCTTTGATTCATTTAAGAGTCTCAAGATGCTAAGAGCATCGAGATCATTCACTGAAATAAATATCGGCACAATAAATTTTGAGTCAAGGCCAAGGACAGGCCCAACCACAGTCAATATTCTTGAATGGACTGTAGATAGGCCTCCCCCCGCACAGGAGGCTCCTCACTCAAAGAAGAGACGCAACGAGAAGGAACAAACAGATATGCCCTCTGACCAAACTATTATAATCACGAACTACATAACTATAGACTGAGTCAATCGGGTCGGCACCTCGGAGGTCCTTTTACCTCATGAGAAAAGCTGCAATTGACTTTTAATCACAGAAAAACAAGTGTGAAAGGAGATTTATTCTACTTTGTTAATCTAAAATGTTTTGTACACTAAACGATATAAGGCTGTCAGAAAATGATAGGTTTAAATTTTCATTCGCTGTACATGCCACGAGCGGTGTAGTGAGTAATAACCTTTAGTCGTTAAGCGTTTGTTACGTATTATTGTCACGTCTTGCATCACGATACGCTGCGTCAATGGAGCACGTACTAATGTCCTTGATGGCATTTTATACTTATGTGTTGGTTTAAGTGAGCTTTAATCTTATTAGGGAGTGTGAAGTTTCAGCGAGCCTTCTAGTCAGTATTGACCTTTAGTCGTTTAGTATTTGTTACGTATTATTGTCACGTCTTGCATCACGAAACGCCGCGTCAACGGATCACGTACTAATGTCTCTGATGGCTTTTTATACTAATGTGTTGGTTTGAGTCAGTTTTAATCTGGTATAAAACTGTGGCTCTTGGAGGTGAAAAATTTATTTCTAAATTTTGTACTCAGATTGAACACATTACTTCCATATTTAATTACAAGCTGTCGCCATTTTATTCTTGAGGGATTCAATGATGTTATTTCGAATGTTTAAGGTTTTGTATGGAACGTATACATCTTATCTTCTATATAGATAAAAGCGAAGGGTCACCTATAACAAAATCTGAAAAACTGCTAGACGTACAGTGATGAAATTTGGCTAGGATATACGAGTAGTTTAAAGTTAGTAGCCATCTGCTAAGAAAGGGTCTTTCGATGAGACCAGGTGTAGGAGGTATACGGTCCACTTATAAAATCAGCTATCTGCCTGTGGAAATCCTATTAAAATTCATTGTATGGTCACTATAATTGTCCAACAGTGTCTGTATTCTATGAATAAAGAATAAAGAAAAAAAAATCTTTTGTCACAAAAGAGAAAAGTAAAGTTTTAAAGCCTTTGCGACAAACAATTCTAAAAACTGATCTCACTTCAGAGAAACCAAGAGATAAAAGCTGACTCACACATTTTATCACTTAGCTGGCAGATAAGGGGGACAGTGACAGATCGAGGTTTCCACAAATGCTATTTTCTTTCCAATTCCAGATAATGCATTAGTGTTTCCGCAGTGCTAATAAGATAGTACCTGCATTTAGCACTGTGCAAGATAGCTTTGTGGACTATTCAATACCTAGTTAGCGAATTTTTTTAATAAGCGTATTAAGAATTCTTTTAAGGTATGTCTGACATTCCCGTATCCCACCGATCGGTGCGCCGTCTGGTTAAGCAATTATGATTTTAATATACATCTCTGCGAATATCTGAAGTGCTGAGACAGGTACCGCTAATATATCATTAGTAGTAAGAGTCAGCTAACAGTGAGACGCGATGTGTTTTTTTTTGCAATCAATAATTACTACTAACTATTAAGTCGACGATCGGAGAAGCGAACCAAAAAACGATTAGAAACGCACTGGTTTATTCCATGAATGAGAACATATGACAAATATAACAGTTCCTGCCCTTAATATAACATTAAACATTCATAGAAAAAAATGGTCTATAATTCACTCTATTCAAATAACTATGCGATTTCACAAAACGATAACGAGACGAGATTGCAATGAAGGACAAAAGGCCGAGAAGCGATATTCCTTGCCATGACTCACGAAATTCTACATTTTGCTCTCACCTCCATAATGTCCGCCTACATCTGGCTGGTCCTTGTCACCTTTCTCCCGCGCAATGCGGATAAACAATGGCTAAATCTTCGGGGATAGGGATGCGAATAAAGAGGTTAGGTTCCTCCAGCAAAACTGGAAAAGAACTATCCAAAACGCCCGAAACAAGCCAGTGAGTTTGAGAAATGGCGGCTGAGCGATATTCTATAAGAGTTTCACTACACTCTAATGAGAAGCGATCTTGTGCGAAATTCGCTCTATTAATAAACAAATTTCCCAAAACGTAACAGTTGTTAACTGACCCTTACACTTTACGGAAATGAGACTTCATTACACGAGACTCTATTTAAAATGAGATTTGTGATACAACTTGTAACATTATGTATGTAAATTTTATATGTTGTGTGTCTGTTTAGGTACTCTCATTTTTATGTAAATGTTGTAAGTACAAATGTGTGTAACCACCACATACCTAATTTAATGCTTGTCTGGACGTTGTTTGTAAAAAGTATTATTTTTATGTAATAAAAAAACAGCTGAAGCTTCACTCTTTTATTTTCTAATAACCCAATTTGCAGTACAGTAGCATATTAAATTTTCTTGATACTTCTTCCTCAACATGCTTAACAACCTTTCTGATTTAATATTTAGGATGTGCTTTTAAAAATATTTTATTAATTAATGTTATTCTTTATAAATCTTGATATTAACGGTTATAAACAAATAATTATCTATATTAAAAGTTTTATAATATGATTTAGCTAGCCTATATGTGAAATGGAGTTATTTTATATCTCCCTAGTCATATATAAAATAAAATAGATTTCCAAAATGTATGTAATCGCATACTTCTGAACGACTGCACCAAATTCGATTTTTTTAGTGTTCATAATTGTTAGGACAAGGTTTGTATATTAAAAATGCCTGTTTTGTAACTAGTATACTTCAAAAATTTGGGAAAGGAACGGGAATTACATTATAGGACAATAGATTATAGAATGTAGTAACTTGGTAACCAACGTTCCCGCAGGACAGCGCCTGCCGGCTTCGTTTGTAACGATTATAAGTTTGTCTATGGAAAAGAAGTGCTAAACAGTCAATCTATTTGCTAATAGAGCGGTGAATGGCTCTGCGACAACTAATTTATATACTAATAAAATCATAGATAATCATGATCATCTTATTAAACTATTAATTAAACTAATTTCACCTATTAAATTTAAAGAAGGGTCTTCGACCGTATCCAGGTACCAGTAACTCTTTTTCATATAAGATCGGCGTGAAGTAGCGGCAATGCTGGTACGTCAAATGATGGTATTGTTGTTGCGTTTCGTATGGTTTGTGAGACTGCCCGGTGTCCTAATCTCATCATCAAAGGCCGGCAATGCATCTGCTAGCCTTCTAATGATTTAGATATCCATGGGCGTCTGTTGTCACTTATTATGCGAACCTCGTTCGCCCCTTGCCGCTCTATTGCTCCTTGTAACATAAAATAAAATAAAAAATGCAAACAAAAAATGAAAGTATGATTTTTGATGTACTTTTATACAATGCGGAAAAAATAGTTTATTAGTTTAATTTTCGGTTAACATAAAATATGGTATATTTTATAAGTGTAAGCCAAGCCGTAGTCTAAACCTATCTCTTTAATACAAAACTACATACATATATACTTATTATACAGCACTCGCCCAAAAAATTTGGGAGATAGAAAATATTCTTTGACATGAATTAATAAAGGCTCCGTTTGAAAAAGACCGCTTTGATGCGAAAAAGGAATTTGAGCATAGGTGGGATCGCAATTAAATTTTGCAGAATTCTCATATTCGAGACGATGCGGTGCTAAACAAGTCATTTACACATACATACAAATGCAATTGAAGTGTGTGCCAGTAAGCCTCATTTTAAGAATGTTAGGTATGATTTAAAATTAAGTGGGTGGATGTTTTTGAAGAGTGGAATAAATTTCTAAGGCATAATCTCCTTCTGAGTTATTGTCGCGCTCAAAACTAGCTTTAACGGAATTATTAGGAACACCTAAAAGTATTATCGTGTGATGATATAATAAATGCCCCTATTTAACTAGCCCGCTGACGTTGGCCCGTTGGCAGTGACCCTGCCTTCCGCTCTGAGCGTTGTGGATTCGATTCCCGCCTCTAGTATGGGGTGTATTATCTATATAAATACATATTTATAGTCCTACAAAAATATATATTTGTATATATCAGGTGGCTGTTACCTGTAAAGAGGCATTAAGTTTTATTTATTTAATGTTAATTTATACTCCACGTGCCATTTTTATTCTGTTATCTTCTTCAATATATTTTTATGTGTTTTTACTATTTTCCGTTTCATTATTCTTCCATAGGCATTAAGTTCGTAATATCTTGTGTCATATAGTCCGACATACATAATAATAATATTATTTTATTCCATTACTAGAGAAACAGAGGGTAAACTTATCGCCGCAAGTACCTATGCGGAGAATATCTAATGGGGAGAAGAAAAGTAAAAAGTAAAAAAGTAAAAAGTAAGAAAAGACCTACAAAAAAGAATTAGTACTGTATATACAGAAAGCGCAAAACCTGTTATATTCTGTAACGCGTTAAGCCTAAACAATTATTTCCCTTTTGTTGTTAATGTTTTAATCTTCCTTTGCGGTGGTTGAGCATATTGACCTTCGCTCCCACCTTTCATTCCTCGCCGAAACTTTCCACCTTGGTGTGTCTTCCCACAACCTAATATGACACGGACGAAATCACGGATAAAATCTATACTATTGTAAAGCTTAGGAGTTTGTTTGTTTGTTTGAACGCTATAATCTCAGGAACTACGGGTCCGATTTGAAAAATTATTTCAGTGTTAGATAGCCCATTTATCGAGGAAGGCTATTATAGGCTATATATCATCACACTAAAATTGAATCTATTTTTTTACCTAATTTTAAGCAGACGATGTTGCGGGTAACAGCTAATATAATACATAAAATACAAGAAATAGTATTTTAATATTGTGTACACAATCTGTAATGCCAATAGCGCATTTAATATTTGGATATGAGCGGTATAGCCCATCCAGTAACCCGACCGGAATTACCGCTGTCCTGATATGCGCGCATTTAATCCCTGAATCGGCATTGTTGGGTGACCATAATTTCATATTCGTTTGTACATTTTATATCTATGAAATTATCTTTATATATAAAATTCGACAGTACGAACCTTTGTCACCCTACTCCTCCTAAATGGCTTTATCTACTTGGAGAAAAATTTATGTGTATCTTCGAAAGGGTTTCTAGATAATTTGGACTCGGTAGGTGGCGCTGCTATCGGTATGTAACCTCATTTATGTAAGTTTCTCGCTATAAAATAAAAATGGCTGAGCCTATTTGACTCCTGGCTGTATTCTTTTGTTCATATACTACGATTTTTAAACTGGATTTATGGTTGGTCCAAGTTAGGCATAAATGGAAGGAGGAAAAACTAGGTCTCTTAGAAGTCTTTTATCTTTAACCAGCTGTGGGACAAGATAGATTGATTTAAAATATATGTACCAGCTGAATCTACTACTAATATATAAAGCTTAAGAGTTTGTTTGTTTGTTTGAACTCGCTAATCTCAGGAAGTACATGTCCGATTTAAAAAATTCTTTCAATGTTAGATAGGTTATTTAACAAGGAAGGTTATAGGCTATATATCATCACGCTAAGTCCAATAGGAGCGGAGCACCAATGAAAAATGTTTCAAAATCGAGGGACCTTTATCCGCTGCATGCGCTGCGTAAACGGTTAAAGTTTCGCAAATTTATGTATGACAAAATTATTCCCCTTTAAAAGTTCTAAATAAAAATCTCCGACAGCATATGTCTACCTTTTAAGGTTAGCTCAGTATAACCTTTTTTATGCTAATCAAATTTGTTCTAAAATAATGCATTATTTGTGAAGCTCTTTTTATAAACGTATTATTAATCTTCACCCAAAAACTATTTTTAAACCTCTAAGTGATAAGAGTGGCACACGCGGACGAAGTCGTGGGGAACTGCTAGTATATTATCAATGCAAAAGTGCACATATGACAAAATCTCAAAATCCGCTTAACGTAAGCTACACTTTGGTAGGGAGGTAGTTTGCAGTTAGTAGACATTCTTGCAAAGTCTATTGAGCGAGAACCTTTTAAAATGTTTACGAAAATTCGTATATTTCTTACATAGTAATTTTAAATATCTAACCTAGTGTTAAGTGGTCACGTATCGTTAACTTCTCTAGACACACACTTTATATTGTTTCCCGCAGAAGTGCTCAGTAATGGGGTACAGTTCCTGTCTTCTGCTATGACGACCTCCACGTGGTCATCTTCTTGACTCACTGACTTGTATGAAGGTGGCGGCGTTTTCCGACTTCTCTCGCTGCCGTTAAGAACTGTTAGGGCCACTTGGCCTGTGAGCTCTGAAATTTGAATAAAAAATATCAAAGTTTCATCTATACACAGACATAAAATTGAAGTGTCTGTTTGATGAAAGTTAAAGTGATTTTTTTTTACTAATTGTATACACGATACCTATAACAAAAACGCCGGGTACTTTTGTTAAAATTCATTATATATTTTATTTAATCATCTCATCGTAACGCCATCTACCGATAATTCAATATATCTCGCACAAACAATTTGTATTCATGTAGTAGTAATTATTCCACAAAAAGAGTTCTGGCAACATTTGCATCAAAATATAACAAATACAATAATCTAGTAGACTATTTTCCAGAAACTGCTTTATATTATACCCTGCAGTCAATTACATCTTAAATATTTATAACCATTCCGAAAAAACAAACTTTAACCTGGTTTTTTTGAGTTCTTTTTAAATAAAAATTTGGCAAGATGTTACGTCTAAAAGGCACCATAATAGTTCAGAGCGTTTTGGCGTTAAAATTTTTATCCATTTAAATCTTTGCGCCAAAACGCTCTTTCATGGCATCTCGTTGACATAACATTTTGCTAAACAGAGTAATTGTACTTGAGTGTGATAGGAGTGTGTGTTAACAAAAATTTGTTTGGCAAGTTGTGACGTCATACCCTCTGATTGCTGTTCGTTCGTTGATTCATTCAGCATTTGCTTGCTTGGATTCTCTCTTTGTTCGGCAGCCGCCCGAATCATGATTCTCGAACCCCCAAGGGTTGAGAAACACTGGTCAAGGGGATAACGCGATTTTCCATCTCCGTCGCTGTCTCACCTTGCAAAGTAGCATCCAAATCGGCAGCTGCCATGACAACAATGACGCTAGATCCCGCACCGGTGAACACTGAAGCCACGTTGGTTCTCGGGGAGAGGAGCACCAGAGGTTGCCCACGGGATGATAGCGAGTTGGACAGTGCGCATATACCTTTAGCCGCTGTGAAGTCGGCACCTTCAAACATAACAAAAGAGAGTCTATGCTATTTAAATTATCCGCTGTAATACAATCTTTCGAGTTAAATAAAAGTGAGCAAAGAGTGTGTCGAGACACGCTTTATAGAAGGGTTTCGCACCACATTACATACATCGCTAATAATACTCATGTATAAATAACGCTAACACTATATAATTTTATTTTGGATATCGATGAATTCAATTTATTAACTTTTCCGACAGAGAATCCATTGGATCAAATAGAAACCAGTGTTACAATGAGTCACCCAGTATCACCCGGTGTCCTCCACTAATGCTTAAATAATTAGTCTATAAATAGTAAAAACACAGTATACATAATATATTCCGCGTCTTCTTAAAGAAATGTCCTTCACGCTATATCATTTACATAGAAGTGTTATTACATTTTATGATCGTGTTTTTGAGTAAACTCACTGAGCATATTTAATGATTGAGGTAGAGAACACAATAATAATGTAGACGAGAGGTTGTAAACTTTAATAACTTTATTTCATACTCTCTAGTATAATATCATTTTAGGGTTCCTTAGTACTACAAGGAACCCTTATAATTTCGCTCTATCCGCCCGTCCATCCGTCCGTCCGTCTGTCTACCCGTAAGGTGGTCCCCTCCTAGCATTTCCAAACTATTAGACATAGAGACTTGTGACTTGCCAGGTTGATAGAACACGCTAAAAACTCACTAGGAAAATTATTTTGAACGAAATCGGACAACAACTTTTGAAGTTATTTAACAAATACGTTTATAGCGTATCAGATACAGAACCCATCTATGCGTGTCTTGACACGCCCTTGGCCATTTTATTAAGAAAAAAAAAAGACAATTATGTAACTGTGGTCCTGTATAAAAGCCTACCTACGCATTACAATACTTGCTACAAATGAAAGCCTGAGCAACAATAAACAAATGGAGAACGATAAACAAGCCCAAAGTACAACCTTACATAATAGACACAACAATAATGATTACGCATTATCATTAAGGACTCAACGAGTAATAACGCTTCATTGACATAATGACGTGTTAATTTTGTAGGCTTTCGTAACGTTATCTATGCGATAGTATATAAAGAGGTTAAGCAAGGTTACTTACTATCATAATATTACACGAAAAAGGTGAGAGAATACTATTGCAAATCAGAACCGACACATACGATTTTTTTATAAGAGACTAGCGGACACGGCAAAGGGTATCTTGCCTGAATTTTGGCTCGTCTGTCAATTGTCATTAGCAATCCTCTTTATGCATTTTCCATAAATCGTGACACTGGCCGTAATTGTTAAGCCGGAGGCAAACATAGCTTCATTTAAATGATCATGTCTCGTGGCCGAGGACTTAGTGTAACTTCATAAAGTTTCATAGAACTTTGTAGACTTCAAGGTCTAAAATGTACTTTGAGCTGTCTGGCTCCGGTATTATGAAATAATAATTTTACACTGCACATCCCTTAAAATGTCTACAGTTTAAACGTCATATATTTGAAGTATATATGTTTATTTATTTAATTAGAACGGTCTTACATCCACTTACATTAATTAAAAACATAACTTACAAGTAGTTAATATATAAAGATTTAAAAGTCCGTTATGACTTTCGTCCATTCGTCTGTAAATATGTCACTGTGTGGAAATTTTTCTAATAAATTATTTATTGCCGATAATGAGCGCCAAATCTGTAATATTTTTTTTAACAATCCTTTGTCCTTTCATCGAATACAGCATGTTCCTAACTACAAAACATGCTTAAATTATAAATAGGGAAATAGATTGCTTGATCATATAGACTGCGAAAAATCAATTGACTTAACGTGTCCTATAAATATATATAATTATTTATACACGTGTTTCTCAGACTGCTATACCAAAGCGGAATACAAAATAAAAATTACTAATAAAAATCTAAAGAAAAGTAACGATTGCTTTAATAAAAAGGTTATTGAAGCCTGCGAGTACAGGGATAAATTGTTTCAGTCTTGGATAAAAAATGAAAAAAAACTAATATTAAAGCAAGAAATCAGGCAAATAAAATAATAAGTAAAAATAAAAATAGATGCATTAAATCAGACATAATTGCCAATAAAAATAATCCTCGTCAGCTCTGGCTAATCTTAAACAGAATTACTGGAAGAATTAAGCCCTCTATCGATAACGTTATAATTAGGGCCTTTGAAAATTTTGGTATGACTAGTAAACACATTGCCGATAACTTTGCTCATACGTTTAAAAAAAATGTTAAAAGTATAATTACTAAATGTTCTAAGCCGCTACTTGACAAATCAACATATATCAGGACTGCTAGTGTTTCCATGCGCTATATATAGCCCACGAATTCGAAATTTGTAGAAAATATTATTAGTCGCTAAATAGCAACAAAGCACCTGGCATCGATGGTATAAGAGCGGTTGACGTCAAAATGTTATGTAAAAACAATGAGATCTATCTTATCTAACTTAATCAATGCAAGTGTAACGACCAGCAAATACCCTTCACTTTTAAAAACTGATATTGTTAGACCGATTTTTAAAAAAGGTAGTCATACAGAGTATGATAACAATATCGTAATAGGCCTATAGCCTATTACGATATTGTCAACTATTGATAAAATCTCTAAAAAATATATCTGTAAACAAAGTTATGAGTTCTATGAAGCAAATAATATCCTAACAGATAACCAATATGGATTCCGACCAAATAAAAACACTACCCAGTTACTATCAGCTTTTACAGATAAAATTTTCATACATCTTATATTCAATTTTAGAGTCATGATATACATATAGACCATGGCCTTCCGATAAATGGGTTAACTAACACTGAAATAATTTTTCAAATGGGGCCAGTAGTTTCTGAGATTAGCTCGTATAAGCAAACAAACAAACAAACTTTTCAGCTTTATATATCATTATAGATATGAGAGAGCCACCAAGAAATCTTATTATTTGTAGAGCATTTGATAAGAATGTATTTTTGGACTACTTTGATATCTTTCCACCTCTGCTGGATTATATTTTTTTTGTAATTATAAGAGAGTTGATCTTAACTAAGTGAACTTGAAAATGTTATGTAAATTATTTTGATTTCGACGACTAATATAGCGATAGCGGTAAAAACAGTTGCGGAAATCAAGTAAAAAAAAAATCGGTCTTTAAACACTCTCTAACATATCGATACCTCCCACGTAAGTTGTTATAACTCCAAATTTCCATGACATACCAAAAAAGTGTTTCAAATATTCTTTTTTTTTTTTAAGAAAGAAAAATATATCTACTTCGGTATAAGAACGATTTGAAATATGTAAGGTACTCAGTTCATGGTGCTATCGTTATGGTCACTTCTACTCAAGCTTTCAAAAAAGCTTAACGGCAATGAACAACATTAGCTCAAAGTAATATGTATTAAAAATATTCGAGCATGATAATGATGATGGAGAAAGTGAATACGTTTTTAAGTAAAACTAATGATTCTAAGATGAAATGTACGATTAATTGCCATTTGATCTATTTCTATGCAAATAAACAAAATGATGTTTGGTTGTAAGGTCGAAATAAAATTATTATACTACGGTGCACTGGCATAAGGGATAATTAACAATAATTTGTCAAGTGCGAGTCAGACTCGCCCAATAAGGATTCCGTACCATTAAGTAATACTTTACCAGGTTGTTTAGGATTTATACTTTTCATAGAATGTACTTTAATTTGATAATTTTTTTGTTATGTTACTACAAATTTACGGTTTCGGAATTTTTTCTATACTCGTACCTCAAAATATATGGCTCTTGCTAAATTGCGTGACTTTAGATTAACGGGACGAACACTATAGATTTTCATACTGTACTAATATAGGAAATGTGACTTAAATGGTTATATTGATTGCCACCCGTTTCCTGCGACTTCGTTTGCGTGAAATGAAACTTGCGAGAGTCCTTCGACCTCTACCGCCCTTTTAGGGACGTACCGTGCAAAGGCTTAGTACTTTGTTTGGTACAACTTCTATACTCTGTTTGATACAACTTCTAAACTTACAAAGAGGTCTAGTTATAATTTTTTGTACATCATTAAAAAATATAGTTTTAATTTAATGTTAAAAAAGTTTAAAAAATTATATCGAACACTCCCGAAATCTCATATTCTATGAAAACTTTACTTTAGATAAAATAATTAAAAAAAAAACAATTTTGAGAAAACACTTAAAAAGGCATTCTTTTTACTATTTGTAACAATGTTATTTATATTCAATTATAAACTCAACATAGTCATTCTTTGACCATAACAAGCCCATAACTAGGAAATAAAGTGCGACAGGCAAAAAAATGTATATACGCTTTCTATAGTAACACTCACTCTCTTTTTCCTTGTCTGCTTGGGGTGAAATGTCCCATATATATAAATAATAATCTTTATTACAGAAATTTCTTTCCATATCGCAAAAACAAAAACATAAAGTGACAAAATAATTAACTATTTATGCTACATCCTGGAACTTAACATGTACATGTGACCAGTGTTTTAATAAGTGACAAAAATTATCTGTACTGTCGCCTTAATCAATTCATTGCTGCTCGTGCGATAACGATACCATGCGCTTGCAATTCTTCTTCTCATTAATGCTCAGAAACTAGGAATGCGACCATCTACAAACATTCCTGAGGCACTGCAGTGCCGCGGTAGACCAAATAGTATACGGTATGCGTTATTGTATTTTTTATTTACAACACGTCCACTGTAGGTTGAAGAGGCAATATGTCGCGCTATTGCGTCGAAAATCAATTTTACGTCTCTCACCATATATGTATATCTTTTCGTCCAATGCAAAATAGCTTCCTCTTCCTCTATAAGCTGCTCTACCTATTTCTACATCACTACCTAGTATAAAAAAAGTCGCTGTCGCAAAACAAAACAGACAGGATTCGAATAGCCCCAACAGTTTTTAAGTTAAAGCGAGAAACATAACTAATTTAGGTAAAGTAACGACAGCAGCGACCCTTGGAATACACACACAAAACTTTATCCAAATCGGTCCGAAGTTGTGTGACAAAGGCTTGTACAGTTCATTTGTGTACATGTATGTATATAAAGGTTATTGAAATGTTACTTTAAGTGCCACGCTATTTTAAACATTACCTCCGCATTTTATTCAACCTTGATGGCTCTATATACCACAGTGATGTAATTTAGAGTTGCAGGTTAGCAATCTTCCTCGCCTGACCGCTCGCCCACGTAGTTTTCTTGAGAGGAAATAAAACAGAAATGCGGTAATCATTCAGGCTATTTCCCCCTCATTCCTTTTCATATTTATTCTTTGTAAATCGCTTTTCACTACTCTAAAAATACTCTTAAAAGTGAGTTAATTGGATCCGAGTTCTATATCTTTCCTTTGACGTCATGGTTGTTACGACCCACGCTTAATTTTGTATCATTTCTATGGGGAAATTAATTTACACGTATATGGCTTTTATGAATGGTATAGCATTGAAAGGCTCGCTTATAAAGCGCGCACCTGGGCGAATAAAATTTTCCTATAATCAATGCCAGTTTTAGGGGCTATTTACCATTTAAAAATATTTATAATCTGTTAATATATAGATATATATAATAATTCCAAATCTTTGGATATTCATACGTAGCAAACAAACAATAATAGCGACTTCTACAAAATAAATTTAACGTGGCTTTGTTTTTGATAATGTTTGAGATTAGTATTTTAGTATATATCCTATAATATTGTCCCCGTTCCCGCTTCATAAACTTTCATAATTTTGGTGTTAATGGCTTGAACATGAAAGATAATTATATGCTGTTGCCGGTTTTTTTGTAGAAATGTGTAAGATGAACATTTCCTTTGTATACTATATACATGTAACTTTAACGATTTTTGCATTGCACGCCAAAATAGCTCGCAGATAGCAGAATTTTCTCCTACTTTCTTGACATATTTTAGATAATTCACACAATATCCTTATAATTTATAGCCTATGTGTTGTTCTGACGTATAAACTATATTATTGTAAAGTTCTTTTGAAGCCCACTCAGTAGTTTTCCCGTATAGAGCGTCAAACATACATCCATGAGTATAGACTTTCACTTTTATCATATTAGTAGGATAAAAGTGCTTTCTTTGTGAGTGCACGTTTAAAGCTAAAATACGCTATGTGAGCCATTGAAAAGCACATCAAAGAGCCGAACATCGTGGTTTTTCCAGCCCAATCGTGTCCCGAGGCACTTTCTGAAACCGAACGCAGCTAGAAGGTTTGATTGTAGAATTTTATAAAAGTAAATTTTCTTATGCCGGAGCCAGATATAGTTTCATTTTAATGATCATGTAGTGTGGCCGGGGAATTTGTGTAACTGTACAAAGTTTAGTAGTACTTTGTGGACTTCAAGGACAAATATGGACAAACACTTTGAACTATGTCTAGCTTCGGTATTAAGCAGTATTGAGTGCTAAATGCATAGAAAACAAGGTATAGACAAATTATATAGCCCTAAATATTTATAGGAACTGACGGTAGTTTCATTTTATAACTACCCTCATTATGAGAGTGAACGAATGTGACAGCTGCAATAGGTCATCTCGCTATCCAGAAATAGTTCAGTTAAGTTTTGTCGTTCGTTGGGAGCACAGGTGTTCACGGCGTGATTTGGTGTAGCGTCATTTGTGTGGTCTAGTGATTTCGTCATCACTGTCGTCATTGTCCTTCGTATATCGTGTTCACTTACTGAAACTACGGCCTTTATTAATCTCACATCCTCAAAGCCTTTAATAACCACCAAATAAAGTAAATTAATCATCATTACCACAACGGTATCGGCCCCGTGCCTTTATATTTATTTATTTCGATGGTACATTGTTACGAGTATATCGAAAAAAATTATGGCTGAGATTCGATCTATTGAGTAGATGATTGTAATAGGCAATTAGATGTATTCCGTTAAGGATGACGAAGTTCTCGGGAAAAAGTAATTAAGACAACGATTACCACTGTTAGACAATAGTCCTTTCCATTCACCGATGTGTAAGAGATAGACAAGGGACGTAACTTATTCCCTAAAAGGTTATAACGGAAGAATGGAAATGTAGGTTACATTTTCTTCATTACCTCTACGCTATATTATTTTAGTGTTTCTATGTATAACTTGCAAGTAAAGTTGGTCTTTATGAATAATAATGTATTGAAAGTATTTTTTTTTCTCGTAATATTTATTTTTAGATATAACTTGCGAATCAGAAAGACGTCTTGTCTGAATTTAAGCTCGACTCTTATTAGCCAATAACTTTACATCTTCTGCATAAAACGTGATACTGGCTAAATGTTTATAAAATAATAATTTAACATGCGGCGTCAGTCAAAACGTTTGATATTAACCTCGAATTATTCTTAAGTGTCGAAGAAACCTACATTTTTTTAGTATTTTTTAAATTATCTTTCGACTTTTCCTTTCTCTCTTTTCTTGTAAACCTTCCTTGAAGTATGAGGAATAAAATAAAACAAACTGACGACAGCAACAAACAAACTGATGACACTGAATTTATATCGGTCTAGCTATTTTCGAGTTTTAGCGAGCCTAACAACCAACGAGAAGTTGTTATATATATATATAAATAATTTTTAAATTGTAAGGATATCATTTTTCTTCCAAGAAACTTTTATAGATTATGTTTGATTTTGTTACAACAAAAAGCCCCTAGCTGTTTTTTTCCAGATTAACTCATTGCATTCAAGTCAAAATTAGTTATATTCATGAAATTCAAGAAAAGTGGCGGGAGTCTATGCCTGGTTGTGGTCTACTAAGGGCTGATAGTACAAGCAGGAGTAGTAAGTAAAGGCCATTATTATATATATGTGGCTGTCATCAAACCTTCTTCCTAGCGTTATCCCGGTCTAGCACCAGAGTCCGCTTAGATTGCAGATTATGGGGCTGTCAGTCATTAAACCTGATTTATACAAATTGTATGTATAACGCACGCCCTTTTTAACATGGCGGCGGATGTTTTTGGATCTAGGAAGCCTGAAAACTTGGATTTAAACTCCCTTTATTCTCCCCAAAACTGGTAAAACAGAAAAAAAATACAATGTTGCGTATTATAAACCTCGATTTAATCAAAGCGCTGATAAGTTGCTAAAGCCAATTCAAGTTTAATTTGTTAGTTCAAATCAATGAATCGTTCATCGGATTATCGGCTTAGTGCTTCTTTCTACAAACAGTATTTGATTGCTTCGTTATAAGATTCAGATTTATTCAGTTACAATGCTGCAATGTCGTATCGAAAGTGGGTTAATTGTGATATTGTGGAATTTGTTTTTAATTAAAATGTCTCTATTCAGACAATAAAGCACTATCGAGAACGTGACTCGAACTATCGATGGGAGATTCAATACTAATTTTTCAATCATATCTCTCTAGGGGTAAGAATACTAATTTTTTATTTTTTACATTCTCTTTCCACATCGCAGTTTCAATATCGACAATAAACATAAATTTCCATCCATCAACCTGACAACATACAGCTATTTTCTGCAAGTAATCCTTTGTTAATTTTAAGCGGACTTTTAGTTTTACATATATAAGGGTCGATTTGCGCTGAATTGTAACGTAAAATCTGTTTAGTTAATAATGCGTTTCTGAGAGATGAAAGGAAAACACATGATTGATGAAAGAGGTAATTAAACATAGGTCATCGTATCTTACTGAACGGAAGACATTTTGTGATCTATCTTTTTGCAAATAAAAACTGATTTCTGATAACAGAGCTGGTCACATTCATTCAATAGGTATTCATTAAACATTTTATCTTTTAAAATCATGCGCGATTAAAAATATTTTATTAATTAATTTAAAGAAGAAATTCAGACAATTTTAAGCTAATTAAAATTAATTAACTTAAATTGTCTCAAAATTTGCATAAATATAACAGCTTATTATGTTAGTAATTCTATCTGAATCTATATCTATGTTTATATTTACTCAATAAACCTGTACTTGAACGTGACAGGAATTCCATCGAATGACGGAAGACCTAATTATTACTTCGCTACAGTACCTTGCTAAATGAGGATGTTGGCGTAAATTAAATTATGTTCGGTATTTTCCAAGACATTAAATTATGTGACATGATTATTTTACCTAAAATACATGTATATTTACGTAATCAAATTGTGAAAACACCAGAGAGCCTGGCACGAACTTTTAGAACCGAAATGAGTCGACGAGTCTATACTTACGATGAAAATGTTCGTGCTAGACCCGCAACGCGGGTTGCATTATTATTGATTTAAAACGTGACACGATTAAGACTTGTCTCTTGTGGTCCTAAATGTTCGTGACATTTCATCCTAAGTAAAGTCGACTCGTCGATTTACTTCGGTTCGAAAAGTTCGTGCTAGGCCCACTGATAGAGATTCGGACGCTCGATTAACGGGGGAATTATAGGATCGTCTTATTATTTAACTCTGGCGATATAAGAGTATCATTAAATGCGCGGACAAAGTTGCAGTTTTTAGTTAGTGTTGAATATACAGACTCGTAGCAGTTGTATTGTGAACGGGTGTTGGCTATGTCAATACTTTAAATGAAGTATCCACGCGGATTAATCGGCAAACAGAGCGGACGCCTATCAAAGCTAGTGACAACGCCAACTTTTTATGACAATAAAGACTTACTCTTTGTTGAAAATAATTCAGGCTTAACCTGTTTTACTGGTAAAGTATTTAAAGCTTATTTTTATATTGATGGTAGGTATACTCTTTATCGGGATATGGTTGAAGTTGAACTCCTTTTGTAAGCTAGTTTGGTTTTACTCAGATGGGGGCTGCCTCAAATTTGTTCTATTTGTTAGTTGACTTTGACTATTACATTAATAGGATATTTCACGGTTCGTTGATCTGTCCACAAATATGAAAAATTTTAGTTCAACACAAATAAATGTTTTTAAAGAAGTACATTTTTAACTTTATACCGTTGATAACTCTATTTAGAAATATTATGCTTATTTACTGTCAGACCTTTAGGTATTTCTATGTCAAACTCACAAATAATATAACACGATGTATTGATATTTGTTTAAGGCGTAATGTTGGAGCCCAATCTTGTTATTATGTCAATATACTCTTATTTGTTTTGGAAGCTTCAATGTACATTAAAAATGAAACAAACAACTTTATACAGTATAGTAGGGTTTAGTCTATTTTTATTTTTAGGCCCATGAAGATGACACGACTTTAAGTCTTCTGTAAATATCGATCTAACTCTCTCTACTCTCTCTCGCACTCTGTACTATACTTCTTTTTCCTGGCGTTATCTTGGTGCAGTACCAGGGTCCGCTTGGATTGCAGAGGATGTGGCTGTGGGGCCGGGTTAAGATGACCGATTGCCATCTGATGAAAAAAAACCGCAACTTCTTAATTACATCTTCACAATAGAAAAGTATCTCTAAAGACAACACTAAAAACCAAAAAGAAGAAACCGAAAGATAGATTTGAAAAAGTGTTGTTTAATTAATTAATTATTAAACAAATTACAAACTGACATTTCAATTTTATTCAAATATAACGAGAGTAAAATATTAGATCCCAACGTGAAAAATATGAAATAGAAATAAACTTTAGAAATTTCAGCGCATTGTGCCTCCGAGATTTGAATATCGACCTGGTCCCCCCTCCGGGTCCAACCCCCACCCGTCGCATATAGTTTCAGGTTTCAGACGACCCAGTCCAAGGTCGCAGACAGACGCACGATGCACGCAGTGTATAGTACACAGACGTTATATCTACTACAGTAATACTGTAGTAGTAAATCTAGGGTTGTCAAATTTACGTTTTTACATGTATTAAACTGGTATGATATTATTTATTGGTATGATACATTTAAAGCCGCAGTAGTAGGGTCATAACAGATTTGAACAGGCAGGGGAATGAACATTGGCAGTGAAGGTGAGTGTTCGTGGTCACTTTAAAGTGTTAATCCTATACGTGGTTCGCAAGTCTCAGGCTGATATGATATCTCCCTCTGCAACGCCATGGACCCGGCACCCGCACTGTGAATCCATGGGATGTTAAAAAATTCGTCTCTTTTTAATGTCTACTTCTCTTTAAATATATAGAGTTCTTCTGTACGTGCTTATATCATACAACACATAAGTCTGAGGCCAATTTTAATGCAATTTTAGACCTTGTTAGTGTGTATTTCTAGATAATTTAGAATTACAAAGTTCGTTCGTTCGTAAGTGCTCTTATGAAGTCTGTATGAATTAACGATTTTGATTTTGACTTTTAAATAGCGGCTGAAGACTGAATACAAGGTAAACTTGGTTTTCTGAGTGAAGTAGAACAGCCAACATAGAATATATAGTTCAACGGAGGCAGTTGTTTCAATTCCTTTGCCAAAATTTTATTTTAATGTTGGCAACCCTGAGTATCCCTGACCGTTCGCACGCAGACCGTTACTGCTGAAGATCTTTGTCTGTTTTAGTGAGTTTGGTGGGCTTATTGATTAAAGATATTAGGTTTTATTGACCTCACCCAACAAAGGAATGGCTGACTTTGCAGATAACATAATATAAAGTTTGTTATGTCTAGCCGTGATGCGTGTGCTAAAAATATCTACAAGTTTACGCAAAAATAAAAGATCGTTATATAATATTTGATACATGATTTGTTCATATCATTTCATATATGAGTATCAGGCGTTACTTTGCGGGTATTTATAGTAAGTGAAGAAATATATTTTTAAATTGATTTCCAGAAAGGGAAGAGATTTTAGAACTTAGACTTTTGTGACGGGAACAGTTCCCGCCGCGACACCGCTTCGTAGCGAGCTCATGAAGAAGGACCCCGGACGGGTTCGAAACTAGTCGGGCAATCCCGATATAACATACACCCTCATTTCAGTCATTAATCAGATTTGTTTTAACATTAAGCTGTTGGTTTTAATTAATTTGTGCCTCGGTTTGCAAGATAAATTGTGAAGAACCACTCGATATAGTACTTCTTAATGATTTTGTTAACAATCAATTTATAATTTTCAGAATATTATTTAATACTACTTAAACTTTGTAGGATGGACCGAAAATGTAACTCAAAGAATTTAAGGTACCTGGGTGCATGAGATTCATGTTTTTTTAAAACCTACCTATTAGAATTCTTTAAGTTTGCATTGGTTTGGGTATAGAATGAAATACCACGGTGATTGTTCGTATTGATATTGGTGCAGTATCTAGAATGTTCCTGGAAGTCATGGTGGCAACTGTCTTAATAGAAGAGGAGATATGAATAAGGTTTAAATTGATTTGAAGAAAACTAAAGAAAGGGTTTTTATTTACTAAAGGCGTGATAATTCCTGTATGGCAGTATTGATTAAGTTTTATGCACCAAGTACTTACTTTTATGCATGGGAAATGAATGGGCAGTACAAAAAATTTTCAATTAAGAAACGCCACCCAGTACAGCATACATTGTATCCCGAATGAAATATTAAAAGCGTTGCTCTAAGGCTCTACCTATGCGGTTATTCCACCTGACCCACTTACCTAAAAAGTATTTTAATCTTGAAAGTTTTTGTACATTCCTGCTCTATGTGGGGTAGCTACGGAGTAAAAAGCAGCGTGAAAAATAAACAACATCTCTAAAGTGCTTCATTCAATGATTAATATTTGAGGATGAAAGGCGAGAAATAACAAAATGTTTATTTATATACTCTAACTTATTAGTAAAAGAAAGAAAGTTTTAATTCGTATAATGAAATTCCTTTTATTAAATTCGTTAACAAAAAGTACAAATTTGTACAGACCTGTATTTCGATTGCTACAGCTCTGATTTTCTGTTTCTGTCTTCGGTCAAAATTTTCTAAACCAGAACACATTAGGAGTTACCATCTACTAAAGGTTACCTTACTCTAGTATGGTTGTGTTGCCTAGCCTAGCCTTCGAGTTTACAGTCCTGCTTTCTCCCTTTTTTTTCTTTCTCTTTTTTCCTATTTTAGTTCGTATAATATATGTTGTTACTGGCTGGTGTTTGTAGTAATAGCAACCTGTTTTTGTATTTAGAAAAAAACTGTCTTGTCAATAAAATGGTTGAATAAGCTTTGTTTTAATTATACGAATTTCTCAGTTCGCAGATCTTTATTTTATCTGATTGTCAGTATTTCCACTAGACAATGTCAGATTCTATAAAGTAAATACTAGAAGAGTTAAATCATGACTTTATAGCACTATAGTAGCATTTCACAGCTATGAAGCAATCAGCCAAAATAAACAGCAGGCGATTACTGACGAAAGACACTCGCAATTTGAAACATGTTTCGCATCATGATGGTCTTTGTAGCATCTGAATGAAACGCGTTCTGTGGACGTGAGATACAAAGCCTGGTGAGGGGGCGCCGCGCCTCGGTTGGCCGGCGCGGGCCCCCCCCCGGGCGGCGCGGGCGGGCCCGCGGGGGGGGGGGGCCGTGGGGGGGGGGGGGGGGGGGAAGGAAGTCCATGCGTAAGAGTATTTCCCAGCGAAAACAAAGGTGATCTGATCACTAACTTTAAGATATAATATGTTATGACTGTGACGTCATACTGTTTTTATCCGGTCCCCTGAGCCGACAAGTCCGGTCACGCACGACTGGCAGCCCAATCAAGCGAACGCGGTTAGTCATACCTGAACACCTTCCTAAATTGATAGAGCTAGACCTATCTAGCTATTGAGGATTTTTTCTTCATTGGACATTGCAGTTTTTCCTCCGCAGTTGAAGCACAAATGGATATTTCAAATGCGTACAACTTTTGGCTTGCTAAAAGAGAAAAGAGCAAATATATTACCTTAAATATTTCCGATGAAAAAAATATTCCTTTGAAAATATCTAATAATCAAATAAATATGTATATCGCTTAAGTTTTAGGTCACAAGTAAGTTAAAGATACAGACAGCTTCCTTTAAACCTCCTATATTTGCCAATCTAAGAATTATTTAGATAACTTCATCCAACACCGAGATACGGCCATTTTTGTCTTTTAAACCAAAATAAGTTGTTAGTTGAAATTACAAAAAATAATAATAAAAATTAAGATAACATAATAATATTATTAATCACTTCATTAACTATTATTAAAATACATAATTTGTTATTATACAAAACATTTTTTGAGTTAGGTCAGTTTATAACTAGGCGTGCGATATGTATTACCTTAAAATAAAACTAAAATAGAAGTATGTTTTATTAAAGCTTATATGTCAATATGTACAAACAACAATTTTAATTTAATCTTACAGCAAGACTATATAGTTAAAAATCAGCCGACATCGGAATCGATTCTCACGACAACATCCGCCCTTATCTGTGTTTGAATTATTTAATCTTTAAAGACATTTTACTAACAACGGTTAAGTTACTTTAACGTTTAAGTATTTTAGCGAAAATGATAACTTATCAGTATAAACTACTAGCTTTTACCCGCGACTTCGTTTACGTAAAATTAGGTGTTAATGCCTAAACTTTTAGTGGAATAATTTTTTCTATACGTTACGCAGAACCTTGGGCCAAAAATAGATAGTAACCCTATGTTTCTTCTTATAAAATAAGCTAACTGCCTCTAAAAGTTCCTTCAAATTGGATTTTGCCGTTTCGAACAATACCCGTAATATAAAACAGACAGGCAAAATGTCTTAAAATATTTTTGTTATAAGTGCCGCATATTTTCTAGCATTATCCCGGTCTAGTACCAAGGTCGATTGCAGAGGATATGGCCGTGGGGCGAGTTAAGATGACCGATTGCCATCTGACGTCATCCTCGGAACCCCCACGATTTCTACAATACGTCTCAACATTTCATCAAACTGTTAAAAGCCCAAGCTTCAATAAGCCATCAAAATGAAAAGTAAGCAGAGCCTTCAGCGATATGACGCTCTCACTGAAGGAGGCAACTGCTTGCCATCCAGCGTAGCTAGCGAGCATGACGTCAAAAAGGCTCGCTAGCGAGAGGTTATCACCAATCTGGCATAAATAGTGGTATTCAAAATATATGTTGTGATGTCAAAATATTTACAACTAGTTGTTACCCGCAACTTTATCCTCGTAAAATCAGATGAAAAATTTTAGCGTGTTGATATGTAGTTTTAAGTACCCTTTCTTAGCTTTAATAATGGTTTTTTTTCTGTATTTGTGTTTTTTAAACTAAAACTGTTTGCCTACCTAATTAGAAATAAATGTATTTTCGTTTTTTTCCTTTCACATATAACCTTCCTCGATAAATGGGCTATCTAACACTGAAAAAAAAATTCAAATTGGACCAGTAGTTCCCGAGATTAGTGCGGTCAAGTAAACAAACAAATTCTTCAGCTTTATATATTAGAATAGAATGATAGATTAGTATAGATTTAAAACAAATATTATGTAACGATGTGTACACCGTTATATACAAAACTTACCTGTACTTGTGGTTAATGGAGTCTCATTGATATATTTCTTTTTAAATAACCTACATTGTACCACTGCTGGGCAAAGGCCTCTCCCTTTTCCAACCACACCTTCCTCTCCTGACCCATTTGAATCCTTTTCTTTCCAATAGATCCCGCAGAAATAACTATAGCCCTAGAAAGCTTAAAATATAACAAAACTCCTTGATATGCTCATTGAAATTTTGGCAGATTTCTAATATGAAGGAAACAAAATTTAGAAAAAAAAGATCTGCCATGATATTACTTGTCATCAGCTTAATTGAATTCTTCTTTCTCGTTCCCTCACTGCTGAGGATCGTGACCACGCATGAAAAGGAGTGGACCGCACGAGGTATGCTGCTGGCTGACGCCTTCTTGACGGTGTCGGACCAACGTGTGGGCGCTCTTTCTTGTGCACGTTTGCCGGCAATTTCTCCAAGAATTATCAGTTTCTCCAGAAAGAAATTGAAGGCTCTTCGTCGGCAAATCGTGGAGAGCCGTGAGGCGATGTTAAGCTCCTTTAATATGGTGTCGTTAGTGCGCATGGCAGTCCGAGATACACGTAGTAGCTTCCGCTAACACCACATCTCGAAGGCGTCAATTTTGTTGCTATCTCGGCTTATTACAGTCTATATCTCGGCATCATCTAAGAAAATAGAAAAAACGAGAGTTAATCGAGTTATATTCATGTAATCATAACTCTTTAGAGTTTTTTACTTTTAAAATTTTTAAGGCAAACGAATATCGGAAAAAAGGTCATTATTATATATTTAAGATTTTTACGTTTTGGGGTCCGTCAGGAGTAAAGCTCTACAAGTAGCCCTGAAAAAAAAAAACCTTGAAAATCCCGATTTTTACTCTATTAAATGTAGGAGTTGTTCGGACTAATACCGACAGCTGTATTCCACCACAGGACATCTCGCAAGAATCTGAAATTTCACCCTCACGATGGCAATCAGTCACCTTAACTCACCCCACAGCCAAATCCTCTGCAGTCTAAGCGGATACTGGTACTTAACCGGGATAACGCTAGGAAGTAGATGTAGATTTTATTTTATTTATTTGTTTATTAGATTTTTGTTATCGAGGTGTACTCAGGCGAGTCATGAAATGAGGTAGGGAAAATCCTCTGATTGTCATATCAAATTGTTTGCGCTACTCGTCAATAGGAAAAAATATAATTAATTAAAAACTATTAAAGAAAAAATGAAAATTCGAAATGAAATTACCGAAAATTTCTAAGATTTTTAAGGGAAAGAAAAACATAATACCTATTGATACAGAGTATACAATGCATGCAATATAATGCACCGTCTATTTCAAATATATTTTTTTAATTTGATTATTAAGTTTTTACCGAATTATTTCCTGTCGGCTAATGGTGCCGGGCATGCGTAGTAACGCAATAAAATCACGCTGACAGGCGCCGGGCATGCGCAGTAACGCAACAAAATCACTCTGACAGGCACCGGGCATGCGCAGTACCGCTATTAAATGGCCACTGTCATATTTTTAGTAAGAAGTGACTTTTGTAATATAGATTTTAAATAACTATAATTTTTCTTGTTCACGTTTAGCTGAAACATTTTGACACGATAATCAGTATTTTTCACGACCCATTGATAAATGTCTAATAGACCGGGTCTTAGCTTAATACCGGAGCCATAGCTCAAAGTGCTTGTACATTTTTTGTCCTTGAAGTCTACAAAGTTCTACAAAACTTTGTGCAGTTATACAAAGTCCCCGGCCACACTAAATGATCATTCAAATGAAACTATGTCTGGCTCCGGCATTATGAGAACACATATAAATCAAATCTATATTGACTGAATTGTAGTCAAACTTATAGATTTGTGTTGTGAGGGGAGGAAGTTACTTTCATTCCTTCTTTTCTGCCATTGAGCTATTAATAATTAAAATAATAAAGAATTTTTTGCAAAATATTTACAATAAAAAGCAAATGACATGATATATTATAATTTTCAGATCGTTTTTCTGTAAAAAGCCAGCTGCACGGAGGCGTATTGTTCTTCGATAAGTTAGAGTATACATCAAGTGGAAAACATGCAAGAGCCAAAATACGTCAGATCGCTACTTCACACATTTCATAGCCCAGCATATTTTGTAAACCCTTCAGAATAAGAATTATTTAAATATCTATATCTATACTTCTATACTACTATGTAAAGCTGAAGAGTTTGTTTATTTGTTTGAACGCGCTAATCTCAGGAATGATCAATTAAATAAATAAATATATACAGGACTATATGACACACGGACGTCTGTTCCTAAGGTAGACAACTGTTATACACAAATATATGTATTTTTTTAGAAATATATAATTACATACATATGGATAATACACCCAGACTCGAGGTGGGAATCCTCTTTGTCACTTTATGATATAATTATAACTTATAAATATAATCTTATCAAAAATAAACCATTCGCTAAAAATATATCACCTGGTGGAAAGTGTTTATTCCTAAGGTCTATTCCTAAGTATCCCGTCTATTCCTAAGGTAGACAGACAACTTAATGCCTGTGTTATAGGTAACAGACGCCTGTTATAGACATTTTTTTTAGAAATGTATAAATACATACATATAGATAATACGCCCAGACTCGAGGCGGGAATCGAACCCACAACTCCCGGAGTGGAAGGCAGGGTTACTGCCCACTGCACCAATGGCCTAGTCTGTGCAAATAGTAGTGATAAAATAAAAGACATCAATTTCACTAAGCCAGTAGTCTGCAATGAGTATCCTGCAGGCTGCATATAGTCTGTAACCCCTATCTTTATGGCCCAAGACTGTTTTTTTTAATGGCAATCTAATTCTTATAAATAAATAATAATTACATCACACAAGCGCAAAGCACACAACATCTATAACAGATGATTTAAACGACGCTCGGATTAGTTGGGCATTTGGGTGGCATTGTGGCACTTACTAAACTTGAAATAAAGTGACACATGATGAAATATTGAAATTAAATTTCAATGACCTCTATTATTTAGTGACAATGGCAAGATATTCAAATATGCCGAATAAGTGAGAAAAATAATTGTTTGGCTAATGAAAATGTATGAAAAGCAAATAGACTTTTAAAAATAACCGTTTATGTGTACTTACATAATCAATATACTTTTAAATTTGTTCATAAATGTAATTTTTACAGGATTAAGAATAACACCATTTATATACTATATTGAAGTGGTTGCACTTTTAATAGAGCTTGAGAAAAGCTATGACACAATGCCCAACTTCACTGCTGCCGATTGTAAGTGCTTTGTTTTTCTTTGTAAATTAATAGTACATTATTGCACCGAGCGCAAAGTGAGATATTAATGCATTAGAGTTATGTTGGTTAACTCACTAATTTAACATGAGTGCACTAGTACTCACTAAATTAACATGCGTAATCTAATCTTTCAAATTATTTCCTATCTATTTCTATTTTTTGAAGTTTTCTTGCTAAATATGAAGTATAGACGAAGTTTTACAATGGTGTACTACCAAAAAGTAGGCGCGCATTCGTATCTTTTTGATCCAATACATACATTTTACATGAAACTTAATGGAAGACATTAAACCAGTGAAGCAAATTTATATTGAAATAAAAAACACTGCAGTAATGCCATTTCATACAACATTACTATACCGTTTTGGTTCTTAGTAAAGGAGATATACTTTCTGATCGGTTATGTAGTGATTAATAATAACATTACTGTGTGGTTTGAAGAAAAAATAAATTACCTTCGCATAAACCATCTTAAATATTATAAATAGGAAAAATTGGCAAAAGGTGTACATGCTCTACCCTCACGTTTTTGGGCACAAGAATCAATTCTCACGCCAAAAACGTGAGAATCTTTTTTTTTTTTTTTTTTTTGTTCCAAGGGGGCGGACGAGCAGGCAGCAGTCCTCAATGAAATGCTCATGTGAGAAAGAGGTACTGGTACCCGGACGCGCCGGCCCAATTCGGCTACAAGCATGGCGCTACCTCTAATTGCATATAACAGAAAAACGTCTCAATATAAAAATGGAAGTGAAATGCATCGAAATACATCAGCAAAGAAATATGTTTCAGTTACCATTATATAACTGCATGAGAAACATAATAAAACCAACACTAACAAATAAAGACCTTAATAATAAAGTCACTAAAATACATAATTGAATACATGTTACCTGTACACATATTGCACACGATAATTACTCAGACAAATAACAAACTGTATTCATTTTCTGTAAAACGTCGCATTACAAAAAATGGCAGCGGAATGCATCGGTGTACATTAACACAAAAAAATGTGTCTGTATCACTATAATTATGCAACAAAAAGTTGTCATTGCGGTTACAAGGATAATAAAGTGTAAATTATCAAGTTATTATAAAAAGGTAGATAATGACCGACATTAAACCGACCACGCTCCTCCTTGCCGATTCGAAAAGGACTTCTCATTTTATCGTAATGCAACTTGACAGTTTTATCCGGTTTGATTTTTATAACATCGACAACGAGACCAAGGAGCCGTCAGCGGACCTTTTTATAACTGAAAGGTGTTTAAGCTCTGCTACAGACTTAGCAATGCTTAAAATGCATTTAAGGCGGACCTTTTTATAACTGAAAGGTGTTTAAGCTCTGCCACAGACTTAGCAATGCTTAAAATGCATTTCAGGTATATTTAGGACTCTATCTCGTTTTAATATATAAGGTTAATCGATAATCGTAAAGTGACCCATTACGTTTTAGGTCTGAAGTGAGTTAATGATACAGGCAGCAACATGTCTTCTATCAGGTTATCTAAGAATTATTTCGAAGTCTCCATCCAACACTGAGATACAGCCATTTTTGTCTTTTAAACCAAAATAGGGTTTTGTTAAAGAGAAAAACAAATAATAATCTATCATTAAAATAATATTTCAATGTCATTCATCGCTTCATTAAGTATAATTAAATAACATAATTTGTTAAAATCAGCTTTTTGAGCCAGTTCATGCTTAAGCGTGCGAAATGTACATATGTACAACTGCCGTCAAGGTCGTGCAGCAGAATTTATTAAAGTTCTTAAAATATTCACATGGTGAATCTAAATTATCCATATAGAGTATATTTATAAACTAGAAAAAAGTTGAACATTGCGAGGGCTTGCGTAATTTTTCATATATGTTTTCGGCAGATAGCAAATGTAGATAGGAATTAAAATTACTATGTTAAAGCGTAAATCTATAGGCATGATAGATTTTCCGTAAAGTGCACCACAAAACTGCTAAGGTTGTGGGACAGTGTTAAATATGAAATTGGGTGGGTGAAGCCCCGATATTGCTTTTAATGCTAAACACACTGCGCGAAATGATGATTCAATCTCAAAATTTAATGAAGTCACTGAAGTATAGCTACCTATATTTACTTTACGTCTTCAATATGGCAAAGCGTCGGTGTAACAGAAATATAAAATACATTTGAAAAATCTATTTCAATCGTACTTAAAGATTTTTTTTTTGCACTTGGAAAGCGCATGCGACAATTATATTAGGTCATAAAAATTGTAATGTCTTTAATTTAATCTCAAAATTGTACTACTTTATAGAACCAAAATTTTATAAGTAATTATCTAACTCCGCAGCATAACGCTGGAGATAAAGAATTTTTATTTTATTTAAAATAAATAAAAATAAAACATGTTTGCGACTAGAGTCCGTAATCATTCTGTTGGTATCAAAGCCTCTAAGGTGGGTTACAAATGTGTCACTTCGCAAAATCCATAGGAGCTGACAAGAATTAATGTTCGATGTAGGTATAAGTTGACCTTGTCCGCGAAATCATTCCGTCAATTGTTCAAAACAACATCGTCTATGCTACGTCTGTTATAGAGAGAAACGCTTGAATTAGCATTTCAAATGTTGTTATTAAATTGTATAAAGGTCGTCTCTCATTGTATAATTAGTTGCATATAATTCTATCAAACAGAACACTGTTATTATAGGTACGTACTTGTATACTACGGTACTTACTTGTATATTGTACTAGCTGTTTCACGCGGCTTTTTCGGAGTAAAATTAAATTGCCAGAGCTCTTGTGCCTCCTTAACCTGGTCCTATCGAAGAATCCGTTCTTAGCGGATGTCTGCTAACTATGAAGTAACTTTTTGTCAAATTTCATATTTGCACGTGTCGCGGTTTTCGAGAGATTATAGATAAACAGAACCATCTTATGTATGGGTCCTTCGAAAAACAGTCAAATTTCTCTATTTACATCTCCGATAAAGTCCTCTCTTACTGGAGGTGTCAATTGATATTTAAGTTTTACAATCTTATACAATTGTTTGCAGATTGATAATGTCATTATTTCTCTAATACCAGCTCAGTGCAGCATTTACTGAAACTATATATAACACAGCTGTTTCGAACCACTTCGTGTTAAACCGCCATTTTGTTTTTTTATCAGATACATCACGCGTGGATTTTATGGGCCTACTTCGTGTGCAGATCTCGTAAAGTTTTACTTCATTATGCATGTAATGATAAAATGAATAAATCAATCAAGCATATTCTCGTACATTTTTACATAAATCTCATATACGTACACCAACTCTTTAAGTACTCATAATAAGGACGTTTTTATTCTCAAAAACATAAAGGAATTTTGTATTTTCGTTGCGTTTGCGGCATCGTGACCGCCATGCGGGATTTAGGGTTTATATGTGCGATAACCTTGACTTATGCTTATATTACAATATTACATATTGTAATATAAGCATAAGTGGACCGGTTTCAAATTTTAATCAAGTTTAATGGTTCGTATATATCTATAGATTTATATTTTATTGGCCCATTTAAAGAATTAGATAATTTAAGAAATCCCTAAGCAGTTCTACAAAAAGATGTTTGAGGCACAGTTGGAAATCTTTGAAATGTCAAACAGATGTCAATACTTTGTTACTAATTAATAATAAAGTAGCATAGTCGATATCATTATTGGTTCAGAATGAATTGGACTATTGTGATAGATGACAAGCGTTGTATTTATTTACGTGTGTTCATTTATTATTATTTTTTCTGAGGAGGGCGATGGTAGCTGTTACATAACTTTTGCGTATTTGACCAGTACGTGCGGTCACATTGGTCGGTGTTATGCGAGACCCAGATACATGGAGGCATTCATGCATTATTGATAACAATTCCTTATGCAAATCCGATGCGAACGATTCACTCGTTTTTTATAATTAAGCACAGTATGAATTTTATTTGCATATATATTTATAATACCTACCATTCTGGTTAGAAATAAATATAATCGTACTTTTATAAAATCGCTGACGAGCTTTTTCATTATAATTACGAACTAATATTTACTGATCGTTTGCTGAGACCGCTATTTGTGTGTTTTTGTTTTTATTCGCATTGTTTAAAAATTTGCTAACCCGATATTATTTTTCCTTAGCATAACAATATAAAACATCACTCAGTTCTTTACTATACATAGTATTATCGTTATTTGTAAAAATTTTGTCATATTTTTAACTAGCATCTGCTAACAGCTTCATTCGCTTTAACGTATCTTTTAATTTCTTAATGAATTATTGTCCAATGAAAATAACTACTCTTTGTGTACATCTTGTTTATCATGTTTTAACATCAACCTAGCGGACCTGACAGACGTTGTCTTACCCGAGTTTGGGCTCGTTTACTGTAACCAGTTAACCTTTTATGTCATTTCAATAAAATTTGACACTGGCCGAATGCTAGAAATAATAAATTTATAGGGCATATCAATCAAAAGGTATTGTACGAACGTGATATATTTAAAGTATTCTGAAATAGCAACCAAATCTGCCTTTTTTTTGTATATTTAAATAAACTTCCTTTTCCTTGCTTTCTGTACTTTTAAACCTTTCCGGAAATAAGGTAAACGAAAAAAACAATCTGAATTCAAAATTTATAACTATAGGTTTTGTTTAGTTTTGTCGTATGTCTTACATACATCGCATATCACTTTATATTAAAAAAAATATTAGGAATATTTTGAGATATGCTTAACATTATCGTTTCTACTCCTGTTAAACAATTTTCTTTAAAACCTTGAGTTAGGAGTGACCCTGATGATAAGCCAACTGGATCTGAGCCGTGCTCTTCGTGGATAACACCCAATTCATTCAATATTATCACTTTTCCCCCATTTCTAGTAAAATAACAGTTAATGTCTCTAGCTTTAATTCTAGAGTAAATTTACAGACGGTATGTGATCTAGCGACCAGTATTGATGTGCAAGAATTCCCCGCAGCTGTTCTAACGTTTCTCCCGACGCTCGGACTTGATAATTACTTGCGGTACAGTTGCAGAGCACTGTAATACATACAAACACACATTCTAATACAGTACATACTTTTGTAAATTTACAAGATGGATGTAAACGGGGAGAATCTACACACCCCTACTGTACACACCCTTACTCTACACGCCCTTAGTCTACACGCCCTTACTCTACACGCCCTTACTCTACACACCCTTAGTCTACACGCCCTTACTCTACATGCCCTAATTCTACACACCTTTACTCTTCTTTTCTACCTTCACGTCGTAACTTTACTGGCTCTACACCTTACTCCAATTATGTAGCTTGGCCAAAGTTATTTACTGTTCGTTACGTTTAAGTTATACAATAGTTCTTGTAGTTCCAAAACAGCAACTTCAAAAGTTGTTAAAACAGCAAATCGTTAATTCGAGTCCCGGTTTCCAATTAAACAATTTATAGCCCGCGAACTAACCGAAAGATAAATATCCATTGAGTTGGTTAAAATTTGCTCTTCATTTCTGGATTCAAGCCAAAACCTACACAAGTTTAAGTACGCTTTAAATAAAACAATGAAATTGTTTTAAATTAAGTTTTATGCTTTAAATCCATCAAAACCGAAACAACTTTGCTTAAATCCGCAAACGAATACGAGAAAAAATCGGTGCAACTCTGCAACCCGAATGCACTGATTCTTCCTCGTATCCGTTCGCGGAATTATGGAAATTGGTTGAGTTTTCATGCATGTCATGGTTTTCCGCAAAGTAACGCCTGATTCTATCAATTATTTAAAATCCTTTCGCATCCTCAACATAGCTTCTTTTTAACTCGTTTAATATGGCTTCTTCTCAAATTATTTAAAATTGCTCGTTTTTAAATTGTTTAATATATAACTCCTTCTTCAGTACAACTAAAAATGCTTTTAGTATGCTTAATAATTTTTAATGCCTAATAAAGAATACAACACTACTGTTATGTTCTTAATTCCGTCGGCGAGATTTACGCCCAGAATGCTACGCTCCATAGCCATATATGCATTATTATTTTTTGATATCATCTGCTACTTATCTCTTAAAAGTTATTAGGAGCGTAGGCTCCAAAACACATATCGCCGATGTGTTAAAGTACGATTGGGCTGGACATGTCTGCCGCATGTCGGATGCCCTTTGGGCCAAAGTCTCCACTTTATGGACCACAGATCGGAAATGACATCGCGGCAGACCAAGAATGAGATGGAGGAATGACTTGGATCGTTATAATGGAGATTGGCAACGCATAGTCTTAGAAAAAACCTTATGGAAAGAATGTAGGAAGGCATTTGCCTTGCAGTGGGAAAAAATAGGCTCTAAATAATAATATACAAGTAACATAGGAGGTCGTAGATTAATAAGCGGCCGGCATTTGAGTCAATCGCTAGGTTAAGTAGCTCTTACTACCGCAGGATGATAGATGGGTTATCATTTTAATACTGGTTTTTAGATATTTGACTTCCTCTTTGTTACGGAAGGCATCTAAAATAGTGAGTCTCGATTAATGTCACTGAGTAATATTAATAATGAGTTTGTATCGATCGTGGGGTTTATGGGGATGACGTCAGATGGCAGTCGGTCATCTTGACCCGCCCTTTTAATATGACATTAAAGGTCATTTCAATACCTGTTCGATAAATGATCTTCAATCTGGTATTCAAAATAATATATTTTATAAATAGAAAAAAATATAAAAACATTTCACTGAATAGGAGTAGAGCGCCAATGAAGACTGTTTCCAAATCGGAGGTTTTTACCTTTTAAGAGCTTCCGCTGCGTGCGCTCCGTAACCGGTTAAAGTTACGGAAAAATCACGCATGACTGAATTGTTTCACTTTAAAATCACTAAATAAACGTTTCCAACTGCATATGTCTATCTTTTAAGATTGGCTCACTATAACCTTTTTTATGCTAACCAAGTTTCTTCTAAAATTATTTATTATTTGTGTAGGTGTCTTTAAAATACAGTAAGTTCGGCGGCAATGCTGTCACGTCAAGTGATGGTATTGTTGTCGCGTTTCGTTTGGTTTGTGAGACTTCCCGGTGGCCTAAACTCGTCATTAAGGCCGGCAACGCATCTGCTTGCCTCATTTTCGTGCAGATGTCCATGGGAGTCACTAGGCACTTAGCGGCCAGCTGCCTGCTCGTTTGCCCCTTGTAACATAAAAAAAAACATAATTTCAATACTTATTCAAAAACTTTTTTAAGCCTCTAACTGATAAAAGTGGCCCACGCGGGCAAAGTCGCGGGGTACATTTAGTTATCGAATATAACTTAAACCTAATATCAACATCGATCGCCCGGAACTTCCTAACCATTCTCAATTTGCTCCCAGTTCAAAGGGATGGAATATTTCTGTACTTCTGATAATATAATTTAATAACGAAAGTTTATTGAAGTTGGGAGAGCGTGCGTGGTTGGCGAGCTCGTCGCAAAAGGCCAAAAACTTTGATTCAATTAAAACAGAAAGTTGGAAGAAGTCGTAATGCGGCCAAAACTGCTTGACGTAATGATGCACAAAACGAGGAACTTCTGAAAGGAATGAATAAGTCCTCTTGTAACTACTTTACTGGCTTTTTATATATGTATATGTACTAAAGACTTTAAGACGCAAATTTGTCCGCGTTGTTTTCTCCGGTTTTCATACATACTTTCAACCCCTATTTCTCAATTTTAAATTTCATTTTCGCACCAAAAAGTAGCATATGTCCTTCTCCAAGGTCCAATCTATTCATACATCGAAATTCATCAAAATCGATTAACCGATTTAGGCGTGAAATTAAAAGAGATGATTTCACGTTCATAATATAAGTGAGGATCTGCGGTAAAACGTGTATATTTTAATATACTTTTTAAATATGCTATACTATCTATTCTATATATCTATATATATATATGTATGTCATATGACAACGGTCAAACGAGCATGCTTCATCTGAGAAAAAAAAATCCCGACTGAGTTTGTTGCGGGCTCTTCTAACTACTAGGGTTCTACTAGGATTTTACTAGAGTTCTAGGCGCGTTCCGACGCACCCAGCAGTGGGCCAGTGAACCCTAGTAAACTTAGCTTTTAATTCGTAAAATTTATCACGTTTTTCTAAATAGGACCGAAGGGATAGCGTGCACGGTACAACTTACGTATACTCAGCGTTTCAAAAACTTTTGAATTAAAACTTTTTTTACGCACGCTCGACTTGAGCAGTGAGCTGGTGAATGTGTAACACGAACGGTGGCTTCTTGATTATTTCGTAATTTCATTTCGTTCTTGAACAATTTTATAAATTAATATTTTGTTCATTATAATAAATATTTTGCGTTTAAAGTGAATAAAATTGTAAATTCATTTAGAAGTTCAATTATACATATTATGTAGAAGTTTTACATCAGTCGCGTGGTCTTAAGCACACTCGATTTTTTTTTATGGCCCAGTTACTTTTACACATTTGTTACGTGACACTAAAAAAAATTTATGGTATTTTTTTATACCTACGGAAAACTAGTTCTCTAGATGAAATAAAAGACGAACTACCATGGAGTTTTCATTGAAATAATAAATTATTAAAAAGAATAATTCTTACAGAAATATGGAATGTAGATATAAGCGATGGACTTAATAGACCTAATTAAAAATCATGATTTATTTTATTTATTGTAAGTCTGATTGCATACATCATTCTGGGTCAAATTTCAATAATTTTCGATTTATTTCATACTTTTTTTATTTTTGTCTGAACTGAAAAAATTGAACGTATATTAAAAATATATGATCTTCGCAATTTTTTTTGCGACCCGGGAGTTTGCTAGCCACGACCAGCCTGGCCGGTCGCGGCCCATTATTACGGAAGCGCTGTACTAAGTTATTCCCGCGGCTTTTTTCGGGTTCGACCGTATTGAATACTAGTTTATAATTAAGTTAGTATGACATTCGTTTATTTCAGGCAACACATATATACATATACAATATAAAATTAAAACAAAATTTAATATGGCAAATAAATAATAAAAGAAACTACAACATTTATAACCTTAAAGTAAATATAGAATAATAATTAATTGTTATGTGACTACTAATTTTTTTAATTTTATTTTTTGTTTTAGCGGTCGTGGTGCGGTACCTCACAAAACGCTACATCGGTGAATACAGCTCAACAGGAGGTTAGTAAATTTTATCCCATTAAAACAAAACTTGTAAAAAAAACTAGCATCTCAGTTCTTCTATCATAAAAAGTTGTGGAATCCGTGTAATACCAAGTGGGTTAATTTATTCAGTCACTTAAGGGACCTTCTGTCTTAATTTTTTACGTAATGAGTTTACCTAACACCATGTTATAGTCACCATATCTATATTTAAAATCATTTTATGTTTTAAATGAAACGAATTGACTTCTCTTCTAGATTTAAAGCTTCTATGTTTGCTGGAAGTTCCTTAAGGCCTCATTTACGGAAACGCGGGGCGTTGCGCGTTGCTTGTGGCGGCGCAGCTCGCATCAAATTTATATACATTATGGCATTGTATGAGTGCGTTTACGGAGAAGCGATTATATTTTTATGTAGATATTTTTATGTCCCTTGGGAAAATTACACTTTGCAGAACGTCTTTCAATGATTTTATAGTGAAACCTTTTAATTATACATACCAATACTGGTGTAAGTGGAGCTGTGATTGATCCAATGCGTCCAATCATAGAAGAGAAAGCGAGCAAGGTATGTCGGAACTCTGTTGGGTACAGCTCTGATGTGAAGAGATAAAGGGCTGTCATCACTATTGAAATGCCAAACTTCCCCAGTAAGAACACTATAAGACGAACAGCTGTTAATTCTGAAAACGATATAAAAACATTTTAAACATTAGAATAAATCTGCAAAGCGTAAATCCTTGAAGAGGTAGATAAGGATCTCAAGGTATGTGCAAGGTATGAGTTAACACAGTTAACCCTAGGTTCAAAAAGTTTCGCTAAGTTGGAACGGCTCAAGAATAAATGGAGCAATCTGGAAGTAATCTATGTCCACCAGTGTAACAAGGCAGTATATTTTTTTTAATATTCCCAAACTTAAATGGAGTTGTAAAAGACACATGTCTAGAGGTGGTAATGGTAGGTGGTCTACGTATCTGAATGGCGGCCTAGATTAGGATGGGGAATCCCTGGTCGTCCCATGGCTCGATGTCCTGATGATATAAAGAGAGTAGCAGAAGATGGCTTGATGAGAATGGCAAGGAAAAGGGGAGAGTGGCAGAAGCGAATAGAGGTCTATGCTCAGCAGTGGGCTATCAAGCGATGACAATGATGATTTTGATTTCCAAACTTAAGGAAACTTTATTACATTTCGATCAACATATTAGAAACTATTGTCATTTGATTATAATAATAAATAATTCGGGTCCAGATGTCTATTGATATGATAATAATCAAAAATGTCAATTGAGACATTATTATGACAACAATACTTTACGATGATTGACATATGATGCCGGCGGTCGCACGCGTGTACCAGTATAATCTTATTTTGTTGATAATATGGTTTTTACAGATATTATTTGGCTGTACTCTCTTATCTTTAAGATCAGCTGTAAGCCCAAATTCGCAATAAAGACATTTGATTTGATTTGAAAATATCTTCGATATAAGTTTAAAAGTATATAACTTAAAATTAATGCAAAACTAACTCCGCCCCAAAATGAGTTCAGTATTTTTTTAAAATCTGCGAAAATAACTAATGTGGTAAAGAAACAGTTTATAAATAACATTTTTAGTATTTAACAAAAGTTATCGACAATACTGGCATGAAAAATTATTAACTTTTTTTAGTAAGTTATCAATTTTAAATTGAAAATTGATTTTCGAAAGCATACATACCATTAGGAATAAAGACGAATACGATATTGCATGCTGCGCTGAAGAAGAATCCTAAAGATAAGGTAGCTTTTCTGCCTATCCTGTCCAAGACCAGGATCGTCAAAATGTTACCAGGTATTTCAACAACGCTTATTAGGATATAATTAAGATGCATGGTGTCAGAAAGACCGGTAGAGTTGATGGACAGTCCATAGTAGACAAAAGTTGTAGTTATCCACCAAATGCTCCACTTAAACTAATGTTTATATTCTCGTTGGTACTTGTATCGATAACATTTTTTTTTCGTAGTCTAAAGAGTGTACAGTCAGTATAAGCAGGAGGTTCTTTTGGCACAAAAAACTCCACATCAGGCAGATACATTTTGTCACGTCTGAAGAACTTACCACCCTATAACAGAAATCAACATTATTTACATCGAGACACTATTCATAACTGATGTAAAACTATAATGAAATCCACTTTTGGAGAGAGGGGGTGGTACCACTTCCCTCATACACGAACATTAATTAGCACGGTCTTAAACCAGTTCTTCTTTTACGCTTTACGGTTATCATTTTCATCTCCAATAACTCAACCATCATATTACAAGATTTTACTCAAGAAAGAAGTGAAATCTGACTAGTAGCTATCACCGAACGTCTATATATTACTAACTGTACCCCGCGACTTCGTTCGCACTTATTTTTTTTTTAATCCGACTTTCAGACGTGCAAATATGCACAACAATTTCAATACTCTCGGTTAATTTGTATCACAATTTACGTGCAGATTAAGTGACTTTTCAAAAAAGATATGCTTATGGGGCATTCTCTAAAATATTATCAGGTAATGATAACTGAGTCAATGTAGTTTCAAATACAATCGTGCAGGTGCTGTTTGTTATACACAATATTTATTAATTATTTTTTTCACTATAGTTTTTACAATGCTCACATATTAATTGAAAACAATAAGTGAAAGTAATACATGAAAGTTATTTACGAAATTTAGCTCTTTATTTTAAAATTTTATCGAGAAAAAACTCTATATTCCTTACCTTACTTCTACTCTTACAACTAACCTTAAATCCCGAATTACGTTCACCCAATTCGAAAATTCCAAGAGTGTCATCACACAAAAAGTATTTTAAAATGAAGTACCGTCGCGAATCGATGGGGTTATCGCTAATCAGTCTTGCGCCAAAACGAAGTGTATGAGAGTCGAAACCGACCCTGGGAATAAAACCGAAATTAAACCTTATTCCGATATTAACCGGAGCCAGACAGAGTTCAAAGTGTTTGTACATATTTGTCCTTGAAGTCTACGAAGTTCTACAAAGCTTTGTGCAGTTACACGAAGTTCCCGGCCACACTAAATGATCATTCAAATGAAGCTATGTCTGACTCCGGCTAGCATAACTAAGTTGCTACCATGAATGCAATTAATTTAATTTACCAAATAAAAAAAACCAACATTCGATATTTTCATTTATTGTTACTCGATTTTGATTATTCTTTTTAGTATAAAAAGCATATCACTTCTCCATTTAACTTTTATCAAAGGAAAGGTTCTTGTTGTAAATCCTTTTTTACGTTATTCATATATAAAATTTATTGATTAATATTCATATAAGTTACACAACGGCGTAAATAATATCGTAAATATTTACTACCTGTCCTTATGAATGAATTTCATAAAATCTTTATGCGGTGGTTTAGGGTATTTGAATCGCACAAAACGATAAAGCTGTAGCTGTGAGAGGTTTCCGTTTGGGCTTAGAGTACCGCGTTACAATCTTCAGCTGTCCATGCTCCAAGATATTCTTTTTCTTGTGTATTTTTAAGGAACAGTAGGAATATTTGATACAGGTCTAGTTAATTTTTTTTAAAGCTTGAGTTAGTATTGCTTACGAAGATCATTTCAAGGATTTCATACCCCTCTTCTCGTATTTTATCTTCTATTTTAATGCTAAGGAGCTGGCAATAAACTATACTACTACTATATAAAGCTGAAGAGTTTGTTTGTTTATTTATTTGAACGCAATAATCTCAGGAAATGCTGGCTCGATGTCGAAAATTCTTTCAGTGTTAGATAGCCCATTTATCGAAGAAGGCTATAGGCTATATATCATCAAGCTAAATGTTTTCACCTAATTTTACGCGGACGAAATCGCGGGTTACTACTAGTGTAATATATCCGTCAATGTGAGACAATGAAAAGTAATGTTTTTTTATCACACCAACAGTCTAAAATATCCACAATGTAATTAAAATGTCGTGGTGTAAAATTCACTGAAACGAGTAGAAATAAATTCGGCGAGTTTCAAAAATTTTCGCTCGTTTATGTTTAAAAATTTTGGTAGCTGTTGTTAACGAACGCCCGCGGGCTTCATTAGCTGGCCACGTCTAACAGTCGTGAATTTACAATTTCAACAGTGATTTCTGAATGAATTTTGTATATTAATGAAATTAATTTTCAGTTACAGAACTTTTTTTGTCATTTATCTCGCCTCATCGCGTCAAAAGAATGTATTTAAAATATAATCCCAAGTTACGAAGGTTCAAAAAAAGATGGAATTAGATTTTTTAAAGAAAAGATAGTTAAATAGTGTCGTCGCGTTTCGCGTGCATCGTCGTGAAGGTCACTGACCCTAGATTTTTTTATTGTGCGAAACAAAATTTTTAAGAGATATGGAAGATACCAACATTTGTCGTTCGTTATGCAGGTTGCCGACTGCAAGAAGTTAGTATAAAATACATTAACAGTTGAATAAAAACCTTAGTTAATAGATTATTTGTATTTGATATAATGTCCAATCAGTATATCCGATCAAAACATGGAGGATTAGTTATAAAGACTAGTCTACTGTAACGCAGGTCTCACTCCAATCTAAACGAAGGTCGGGACAACTAATTCTAACAAAATTAACTCGTATCACCCACCCCAGGTAGTCAAACTTAACTAATATCACACGCGAACAAACAACTAATCTAATCACACCTACCCCTAATTTAACGTTTCTGTATCTAAATTAAAGTTTATCCTTTTGAAATTTGTCAAATAACAAGTTGAAGCGACGTGTTAAATAATTGCAAAACTTTCCATTTTCGAGATGATTTTGATCTCTACCTATGCGTTAATACTTTACTATATAAATATAATATAATAAATATATACTGGACTATATGACACACGGACGTCTGTTCCTAAGGTAGACAACTTAATGCCTGTGTTATAGGTAGTATTAAAGATATGCATTTGACGTTTAGTTTCAGTATTAAAGATATGCATTTGACGTTTAGTTTCAGTTTAGTGTTCAATTTAAACTAATAATCATTCCAATCCATCAATTAATATTTTGTATTAATTCCTCATTTTTTGATCACTTGTATTTCATTTTACTACTTTTGAGTGGTGTCTATGATCGAACGAAATACTTATTTAAAAATAAACACTGAGTTTTGACGAATTATTTTATTACCTTTGTTTTAAATAAATTATGAAATGAATTAACGAATCTCAATAATTTCTGTTAATAAAATAAAGAACTCGAAAATGATTTGTGAAATAATATCGACTAGTATCGTTGGATATCGTTGGCACAACTCACATTACCATCATGAATTAATATTTTTGCCTTAAAATTTGGGCTAAACTTATCAATGTTAATTAAATGGGAACGAAATATAATATTGAAGAAAAGAGAATAGAAGCTTATACTTTCATGAAATAATTAAAACAGACGCAAGCATTGAAATGGCAATTAAGAACAATTTCATTGTTTACTATATCATCTAGCTAACCTACCTTGTTAAAACTAACATATACCTGTTTTTTTCCTGGTTTACCTACAATTAAGCAGTTGGTCCTGAATAATTTATCGCAACATAAACTCGTTGTACAAGGATCTAAGTGTAGTTCTTAAAAAAAGAGCCAGTTTTCACACTACTCTAAGTAAACTTGTAATCAAGATATAAAATATCTGAAGAACAAAAACATCCTTAACGACACGACGGAGATTCTAAGGATGAAACAGTCGTATAAAGTATAGATGTACTAGCTATTTCCTGCGACTTCGTCCGCATTAAATTGCGGGAATCCTTAGACCTGCTTATTCTGCCCCTAACGAAAAATCAGTTCTTAGCGGCAATAACTAAACAACCACCTCCTATATATATACATCAATCTAAGACCTATATATACAACTATTAATTAAAGCAATATTACTTTAATATTATTTTAACATTTAACAAGAAAATACGAATAACAATTCATCAACTTTTTTTTTCAAAACCTGTCCACATCTTTAAAATATTTTACTAAATGCTTATTTTTATGTTAATATACAAAAAGATATAAGCACAATCTAGTATCAACAGTTTTTTTAAAACAATTATGTGAAAAATCTCTCAAAAATCAAAAATATTCTTGTTTAGCGTTATTTAGGAACTTTAGACTTCAAAGTTTTGTCGAAATTTTTGCTATGGTACAATATATACGTGTTTATTTAAAGTTAACAAAAAACACCCGTGCACGAATTAAATTTATTCTAAAATGTAAATTATCTGTACAACCTGTTTTGTCTTTGGAGATAAAAACACGTTAACAGCTAAGTTTGATATAATAGACGCATTTATATTCGCGAATTAGTTAATTTAGGTATTTTATTTCATACTAGCCATTACTTTTGACGTCACTCGCGCAGCCTGTTTACTGTCGATCTCTATTAATTGAATTAAAACCAATTTCAACGACGCGACATTTCTAAAATCAGAAATAAAAGAATCAAAAATGGAGTGCACTCGTTTTTGAAAGTGAAATACTTGGCGTTTTGTAAACAATTTGCGCTCGCGGCGGCTTTGATTGAGTGAAAAAGCGGGGAATTTCATTTAGCTTTTCAGCCGCAACTAAATATCGTGTGTAATTTCGTTAAATTAAACATTTTAGAGCCTTGTTATGAAATGGGTGGCTAGTAAGGATATAGTCAGATTTGACTGCATCGTTACTCAATTATAAAACGACCACGAATAATTGTTCTCGAAAAAATTAAAAAGCACTTCATTTTCGGTTGGCTTATCACGAAATTGCCACTTGCGATAAAAAAGTACCTTCGTTTGAAATACAAAGCAAGAATTTAATTAGCGCCAAACGCTCTACTGATTATAACACGACCACGAATAATTGTTTACCGAATAATTGTTCTCGAAAAAATTAAAGAGCACTTTATTTTCGGTTGGCTTGTCTTGAAATTGCCACTTGCGATAAAAAGTACCTTCGTTATTATTTTTAATGTTGACGTTAAGTTCAATAAAAAAGGCACGTTAATTGTGAATACAGTGTTCTTTATGTCAATTATTTATCTATATTAATAATAGCGCATTTCTTTTGCAGTTGGAGTCTCGTGAAATTACAATTTAAAACAATATTTATGTACGTTGCTACAGATTCAGTCAGATTTGACTGAAACCTTACGAATTTTATCAACTCTTTTTATAACAAGGCTGCAAAATTGAACCGATCATGGATAATTGTCGCAGCCACTAATATAATGGACTATTGTCACCGTGACTGTTGCGACTTTATAATTTCACATGAAGCCAAAAAAATTGTAGAGCACTTTATACCGCATAATAGGTAGTTATTTCAAAAAATGAAAAGGCTTCAATCTTATTTTTAATATAAATATATTTATTTCCAAAACAGGTTAATTATTCTAAATACAGACTGTTGGGTGCAACCCTATAAGTTATTATTAGTGCATAAGGCGAGCGGCCCCGTTCTTCTACATATAATACAAAGCTTAACATAGTCATTTAGAAATTGATAAAAATACAATAAAATAAGAATGCTATTTAATTACGACTGTGTTCAATTTGTGTGTGTGTTTATAATATTATGTGTCTGTTTGTGTATGTGCTGTGTGTCAATAGGCTATACCTAATATGTCAAGCTGAAGAGTTTGTTTCTTTGTTTGATCGCGCTAATCTCGTGGACTACTGGTCGGATTTGAAAAATTATTTCAGTGTAAGATAGCCCTTTTATCGAGGGAAACTGTAGGCTATATATAATCACGCTAAAAATTTTCACCTAATTTTACGCGGATGAAGTCGTGGGTAACAACTAGTGTTTAATAAAACGACATAGCTGAAAATGAATTCAACGTATATACGTTTTGTTTTAAATGTTAATTTCATGAGACTCCAACTGCAAAAGAAATGCGCTATTATTAATATTTCTAGGATTTGCAAACAATTAGACGTAGAGACTTGAAAATTTCCATTTTGATAGAACATGCTAAAAACTCATTAGGAAAATTATTTTGAACAAAATCGAACAACTACTTTTGAAGCTATTTAACAGATACGTTTATAGTGTATCAGATACGGAATCCTTCTATGTAACCGTTTTATATGAACCATTTTTAATATTTAATTAATACATACTTATCAAGGCCGGTACTATTAGTTTGACATGAAAATAGTTACAAAACTTTGTCTGATATAGTAAGCTCAATTGTTGAACAATGCTGAACAAAGTCCTCTTATAATGAGCTCGCTCATTATCAAACTAAAATTTAATACCTCTTACGTTTACTTAAGTGCTCATGAGAGTTGCTTTTCTGATCTTATACTTAGATTAGCTAAATTTCTGAAGTAATAAAAAGGTTCGAAATAAATTAAGTAAATACTAATGTATATTTCTATCTACTTCGAAGTTCTTTTATACCAGCGTCCCATAATATTTAAGAACATTTGAAAAAGGAAAGAGTACCTATAAGCAATGTTTAATACTCAATAATTTTCTTTCTTTTTATTATAAGTATTTTTTTTTTCTTTTAAAGCATATTATATAAAATTTTATTATTGTCTGACAAAATATGATAATAAAGTGCCAGGAGAAATCACGAGACCAGCATAAAAATCAATATCAATTAATCTTGTGGCAGACGCCAAGCAAAAAACTGGCGCTGACTCAAATGGTGTTTAAGTCAAAACGACTAAAAGCTTGCGAGAAAATAAATTAACACAAAGTAAATGTGACAACGTCACGTCCAAATATTTTTTCAATACTGTTAATGCAACCCATAAAATTTTTGATGGTTTATCAATTTTTTTGTCCAAATAACCCACGGTAGTCGTCACTCGTCCGTGTTCGACCCTAATATCTTCTAAATTGAAATTGAAACTTCACTCACCAGGAAACTCATCTATGTATAAATAAATACGTGAAGCGAAAACTTTTGGGACCATTTTACAAAAATTGCGCTAGCGGAGGAGTATAAAATTTGGCACAATTATAATTTATAAAGAAAAGGGTGCGCGTATGCTGATTTTTTTATATACAATATTAATATATTAAATTACTAAAATAAAACCACAGAGCTACGTGATTTATGATTTACACACATATTATTTTTTGCTATAAGATTGTGTCAAATCGTAGAAATGACGGCCGTAAAAATAGTAATTGTCAAATATTACAACGATTGAAATATAGCTATAAATAAGCACATAGCACTTAAATTAAAAGATTTGTTTCCGAATTTAGACCGCCAGACGATCTCTAGTATAAATAAATGTACAAAGAAATGTAGTTGCATTTCAGTTTTTCCTTAAACCAATAGAAGTTAAAAGCAAACGTCCCAGAGTAGAAGTAGTTGTAAAATAAATCATCCCCATTAAGTTCTCGGTGAAAACATTCCTGGAGCGAAATAGACTAGGAATTCTAGATTGGACAGTATAAGGACTGTTGCGGAACAAGGGGATCGTAACAAACAATCAGCCAAACTCCCATCCCGTGCACACTTACCGGCTGTGAAGTCAATAAAAGCCAGACAATATTCAGTTTTGATCAAATGGCAAATTTCCTAAAATTGCTAATATAATTAAAACTAGAAAGAGAAAAAGAATTCAACAAAAGAAATACAAATAAAAATACGAAAATGAGAAAATTACAATTGTATAATATGAAATTAAAAACAATAACAAAAAAATCAATTTATGAAATTAATCTAATGTTAATTACTAAACTACGAAATATAACAAAATATAATAAACTTATTTTAAAATTAGAACATAATAAAAACAAAAAAAAATACTATTAAAGAATACATAAAGCTTTCTTAGATGAGATTTAAGTCTTTAAAAAATACTATTCAATGAGAAAAAAGTTTTGTACAAAATTAATTACTGTTTTACTGATTTGATGATAGAGACAAAGTGTGACGGCCGTTCTGGCTTTCGTAATCGAAAGGTGAAGAAAAATCCGTCTAATTAATTAAATCGCCGGTCACAGCAAATAAGGGGGTGTAAATAAATTAAAGTGAAAAATAACAAGAAGATTCAATTGAACTCTATTGATTTATTATAAACATATAAAATTAAAAAAATAATTATAAAAATCATTAAATAACATTAGGAGTGTCCTAAATGACTGAAAGGAGGCTTATTAATATTTATGCAAATAAAAGAAGGAAAAAAAAAGATAACTTGATAGCCTGGGAATTGAACTCGTAAAATTCCATTTCTATTAAGACGCACTGACCACTAGACCAGGCAAGCCACTGATAAGGAATTGTCTATGAAGGACTAGTTCAAGTTTACTGCCGATCCCTTCAGGCAGTAGAATACACCATGGGTGTTAATTAAATATATTCCTAAAACAATATCAATTATTAAACAGTTTTGACACTCACGGTTAGCAGTGGGGTTCCTCAGGTAACGAAATAGAGCAGATAAATAGAAGTTGGGCAGGTTCCGGTACACTATAAATGCCTGTTCTTTCTCACTTCCTTGGCACCTGATGTCTTCTCTGGAAATGCCTTATTTATCATCATCTTGAAGTTTCAGATCTTGGATGACCGTGGGCTTGACCTAAACACTAGAAACTTTCCTTGGGCAAATAATAATGGCCACTTTCACCATGTGCAACTCACACGTACTCTAACAGGTGATAAAACCGAATAGTGCCGAACGCTTCCGAGCACTTCCGAAAGTTCCGACAATGAATATAAACTTAAAAATATTTACAGAACATATATACAAAATATAACCAAGAAAAAATGAATATGTGTACATACAAAATAAAATAAAATTATTAAATAATAATAAATATTAAAAATTAAAGGTGTCGTCCGTGACACAAAGTTTTCTTGAAAATAGAATTGATGGGTGAGCTAATTCAACGATAGAACTGATGTGTGGGAGATATAACCAAATATAATGTCGGCGGGAATCCTACCCACGACCCCTGAAGCGGAAGGCAGAGCCACTGCCTACAGCGTCAATGGGCCACTCCAAGATTAGTTGGTTAATTAATAAATATTTCTACAATTCCATAGGTTAGCTTTATCTAAATTTATAGGTTTAGGTCGCGTACCTTTATGATGGAAGATTTTTGAGTCAATCACTAAGTTAAATAGCTCTTTTGTGGGTGACCTATTCTAACACTGCGTTTCAAATATCCGACCTTCTCCGTATTTCGGAATTTATGATTTGACTGATTAATTTTACTGAGTCGTGGAGAATGTGGGGAGATGACGTCAGACGACAGTCGATCCTCTTAACTCGTCCCACAGCCACATTCTCTACAATTTCCAAAATCCAAGCGGAGCCTGGTACTAGATCAGGATAAGGCTTGGAAGAAGAAGATAACTATGAACAGAACTGACCAAAATACTAGAGCTATAACATCCTTTACTCTGAAAGTTTGTTTTCGTATCGCACCACGCCTTTTTAGGGTTCCGTAGCAGTACAAGGAACCCTTATAATTTCGCTGTGTTATATTTTCCTTATAATTTCATTCCGCCCGTCTGTCTGCCCGTAAGCTGCTCCCCCCCCCCACTATTAGACGTAGAGAAATTTTCCATGTTGATAGAACATGCTAAAAACTCATTAGAAAAATTATTCTGAACGAAATCGGACAAGACCTTTTGAAGTTCTTTAACAAATACGTTTATAGCGTATCAGATAAGCTATAAACGCACTTGTTACGGAACCTTTCTATATAAGCGTATTTTGAAACGCTTTTGGCCATTTTTAACTATATATATATGTATAATATTTGTAAAATATAAGAATTACCCTTTACCTCCCACTGAGATAAAATTCAAAAGTCCCGCCTATTAAAAGGATAATATTATTTTTTAGAACAAAAGGAGTTTCACAGAATATTAGAAAGCAAGTCTGTGTTAATTAAAATTTACAACGTTTCTAATGAAAAGGTTACAAATTCTATTCATAACAATTTAGCAATCCATGTTATCGAATAATGGGTTGGGATATTTGTAAGAAAATGTAACACGAATTAAATGAAGAAATAATAATAGGTTCGACGAAGGTCACGTAATCCCACGGGAAGCGTGTATATTGGACAAACACATTCATTTAATTTGATCAAAAATGAAGTCTCACATGCAATAACACGAGACAAATTTTCCCGCGCCGTCCCTTTTAACAGGCCATTAAAAGTTAAAAACCTGACAACATATCAAATCCCACGGGAATCGGTTTAATACATAATCCAATTATCCGGACAGGGTTACCATATAGAATTTTACGAATCATTTTTCCCAGAATCCTGTCAAAAGCATTTTCCGATACGCTAATGGAAGGCTTTTATCCGTACGACGCTAAGCCAATTTTTAAACTGATACAATAGGGCACATGTTGGGCCATGTAGGATTTAGCGTCCACGTTTCATCACATCATCAAACATTTGCGCCGCAACTCGAAAGCTACACCACCGAATCCGCCACCAAAGCACAGCACTACACTGACTTTCCGATGTGCCTCAACGCACCAACGCACAACCTCAAAGTGCACTTTACGAATAACCTTTGTAGAGTCTATCTCCTGATGATGCATCGGTGTCGAAGCGAAAGGTGTACGTAATTAATCACTCTTACACGTTCAAAACAATTTTGAAGCTTATTAAAAGCTGCGTTTGAATTTCAAAGCTCCTATGAGTTGAATTTTGAAAATAAATTGTACTTCTGCCGTTGCACGTTGTACTAGTAAACAAAGGCATAATTCGATACCGAGATACGGTAGGGCACTTATTCCCGAGGCCTGCAGGGCTGAGCTGAGATGTGGCCCAGCCCCTCCAGCCCCTCCAGCCCGCGGCTCTCGACCTCCTCGCCTGAAGCGCTCCTGTACTCCGCGCGGAGTGTTGTGATTGCAGTTGATGTAGGGCTGCGAGTTCTCTAATGCCGATAAACGTTCATTTATTTTATTGCATGATTCTACACTCTTCCCATCTTTTTTATTTTCATCATTAAATAAATAATGCTGTGTGTTGAATTTAATCTGTATATATAATAACTAATAATATAATTTAACCTACTCCTCCAACTTCCCATTTACACATAAACGAAAAACATGAAATATTATTTAAGTTTTTTATAAATACGTTTCAGTTTTTGTAGTACGCAAAAACCTCAGGTTTTTTTTTATGTTCCAGTAAAATGCAATATATATATAATTCTAAAACTATTTCTGTTTGTATCACGGTTATTCCTATTATACTTTATAAATGCACTATTAAATATACAGTTTTGTGTATAAAGTATTTAATAACAAATGAGGTATAAGATCTTCTTCTTCTTTGTCAGGCTTTTCCCATTTCTAATTGAGGTCGGCTCTCCCAATCTTCTTTCTCCAGATACTACGATTCCGGGACGTTGTCGGGTTTATACTTTCGTTGCGATATCCATGTTGGTCGGGGCCCACTACGGTTTTTTGGTCCTGATTGCAGCTTTAACACTTTTTTCGTCATATAAGATAAAATATATGAAACCTACACCTGAGTCACAAGTCCCTGGCACTGCTATGTTTCCTTCCTCTGCAACGCGACGGACCCGGCACCCGGAAATCGGAATCGGAATTATATTATTTATATCTTGTATATACATTTAAGGTCCTGATTGAATTTCTCATTTAATTTTTTAAATTAATTGATAGCGCGACTAAGTCAATGCTTGTAACTCTCATAGGTAGGACTATATTTTCCTACAGTTCGTGAGTAAGTCGTAGCCCTGCCGGTGGGGGCTGTTTCGTTAAGCTTTTCAATTAAAGCTCGTCACACGCGGGAAAGCTGCTTAAAGGACGTCATCGTGATTAATTTTTAATGCCTTACTTGACGTGAAATACGAGCTACGTACTTGATGACTCGCTGGTACTTAACATATGTAACCGAATAATATAATTCAATTGAACCTTATTTTTATCTGCACTATCACGATACATTTACAGCTTTAACTTCCAATGGTTACGTCAACGTTCAGTTTAGAATTATATGAGATAATCATCACATAATCACCACACGACTAAAGTTATTATTCCTTGGTACAAATTTAGTGGATGCGCCAACATATTTGCCGTTTGTTACTATCAAGCCGAATCTTCGTAAATAGCTTTGATTCGATGAGACATCCAACTTTCTCCCTTAAAGCATTCGATTGTGGTAGCTGACAAAGGTAGCAGGAATAAAATATGTCGATTCAACGACTCTCAAAATTCTTATAAATCAGTAGAAAAAATATTTGTCCCACAAAATGTAAAGTTCAATCAACTTTTTGTAAGGGACAAAGTTGGACGTCTCATCGAAACGAAGCCATTCACGAAGATTCAGGTTGATGGTCATAAACGGCCAAAGTGTTCCCGGGATCCTGTACCAGTATACGGATTTCATTTCCAGAACGGCATCATGCTATTTCATATTCACGCATTACTTTGTTATTTCGAGTTGGGACCTCGGATGTCTCATTTTACCCAAAACCCCACGGGCTTCGACCGTGGAGATTGAAGGCTCTCTCCACAAACCTAGAGAAAGTGATATTAACGTTACAAAAAGTAGAATATGAAATAAGGTTATATTAATAATACTTGTTTTTTGACTACCGTAAAATATATTTGAAAACATGCTATTTAAATTTTACCGAAACTCTCTGTTAAGTTCAAGTAATATAATTTTATCATTTAATATTTAAAGACAGGTTATTGTGGTTATTATTTTGAACTTGCCTACATTGGTTGAACGACTATCACTGGCGTGTGATAAATATCGTCGTCGTAGGCCCATAACCACCCCACAACGGCACGAAAAGCTACGCAGTTGCTAAACATTAATAAAGAAATTTCTTCGGGACTCTTCCCGGTTTTGCTTTCACTCGCGCGTCCTTTTAGTTAGAGAGTGCTACGAATTATTTGATCAAAAGCTTCACGTTTCGTAGTAAACTTACAAACGGAATATTGCATATTCAGCGACACCGACCGTTTTTTGAGAAGTGATTACTATTTTTGACGAGAGGTTCGTTTTTGCTTCAGTACCGATGAAATTAAAATATCCCGCAAGGCTAATTTATAGTAATATACGTATCTGTAACACAAACTTCTTCATTAAAGTGATAAATTTTTATTACTTGTTTACATAAAATATCCTTTGGATAGGAATCAATATACGATTACTTCGTTGTCCATCTGTCTGTGAAGACCCTTTGTCTCAGGAAAGCGTAGAGTTATAACGTTGAAATAAATACCAAACACTGAGGTCCTTGGTTCCTTGATGCTGGAAAAAAATCAACCCGAAGTGTACGCTATCACATTTCCCATACATTACAAAGGGAATCAATACCTATATAGGATACTTCGTTTTACTTATTCCTAGAATAATGAAATTTTTCATGAAGCTCTATCTTGAATTACAAATATAGAAATAAATCCGGAAACCTAAAGTGTGTAGTTACATGAAAAAAATAGCGAATTAAAAGAAATCTTATGCAAAATATAAATCTTAAAAGAACCTGATAAAATCTTCCACGATAGTACAAAACCTTTAGTGCCGGACACTGACTTGCACTTGCCCGGTTTATTTTTAATACGTAAAGTAAAGAACGCAATAAAAATTATAATATTAATCCACAATCACCAAAGGGTCGCCTCTTTGTGGTCTGCGACGCCTTATACACGCGTTAAGATAGTAGTGAAGGGTATGAAGTTAGTAATGAGTCGTAAATCAAAGACAGGCTTTTGACTTTGCGGGTTGTCTTAGCGACCCACTTGTTCGGTGAGCAAAATTGTATAATAAGAACGGTGTTACTGTTGAGTTGTGACATTTAAGTTCCAAGATTAGATTACCCAACATATAGTGACGGTGTATTAAGTAATTAAAACCATTAAAAAGTGGCAATGGACGTACTCGTTGTTTCTTCCCGTCAATAAACAGTGAGTGGTATAAAGTCCCTGAAACAAATATGAGACATAGTCGAAATATATTACCGCACGGTAGACTTAATAAATTAGGCATATTTCGATTGTCGGGGCACGAAGTCTACTGTAAAATATAAACACAAATACGAAATTCACGAACTTGCGAGGAGCTCGCGGCCCGAAACCGAAAAGGTCAAACGTTACTTGTAAGGGTACATATTTATAACGACAGTGTACTTACTGGTTTGCAGCATAGCCGCGAGCGTTTCTAAGCTGTCGACGCCGTATTTAAGCGGCGGAATCATTCAAACTGCCTGCGAGGTACATATACACGTTAAAACCTCTATGATAAATATATTAATACAATATTTTGGTTGAACTTGTACCGAAGAATTTCTGCGAGATGAGATCAGCACCTACTACCTTATTTCATAAAGTTAGTTTCTCCGCACATAACTCCCTAACTACGTGCAAACGTGACGTACGTGTTGCTGGTAGAGTTAGACGTGTTGAATAATACAGCCTTAATATACGCGCAGTACGTGCTAGAGGCTAGACCAAGTAGGACGCCGGAAGGTCACACCCAGACCTGCCCAGACCTACTGGCCGTCCCTTCTTTATTATCTTACCAAAAATATATCACCGACGTTTCTAGCCGTACGGCTACCGTAGTACACATACCACTAGCTATCAGAATAAACCAAACTCGTGAAAATCTTTAATAAAGCCTCCCTTCCCCCGCTCTTCCCCACACCACCATCATTGCGCACCGATTGGATTAATAAATTTAAAGTTGTTCTGCGGCTTACCAAGTTTAGATTTAATGGAAATCACGAGCACCCTAATTAAATTGCGACTCACCTGTATACTGCCATTTTATTCATGAACGGAAACGGAGTAAAGTATTTGCAACAACTTGAAATAATTAAGAGGTTCGTGCGAAGATAACATTGAGTCTGATTAAGTTATACCTTAAATTCTCATTTAACAATAAAATGTAAAATGATTCAAATGGAATATTAAACTTCACCTGACACCTTTAGTTCAAACACTTACAAAAATTCAGTGGATATTCAGTTAACGTTCGTTACACGTAAACGCCGAGTCCATCGCGTGCTGTCCCGTTTCTATTCAGCCTCTAAACGTGTTGGAACTTTCAGATAAAATCCAATCGGCTTGGATATTGGAACACAATGGTACGCCAATTGCAGACAGGATCGACTGCTTTCAGGACTCTTGACAGCAAAAGTTGTTCAAGGAATTGCTTCCTATACTCAAAAGTATAAAGGCTAAAAATAATTAAAGCCTGAGAATAATTTCTACTCAATTGAATCTAAATATACCGATTATTATCAAATATTAGTTTTGTACTTACTGACTGAGATATGCTCAAATTAATACAAAAACAGAGCAGAACAGTAACTAAGAGGAGGCTGGACACAACTATTATTGTCTCATCAGTAGATTGTATCTCGGAGTGACGTAAATGAGAAAGAGATTTCAACTCAAAGCGAACTCTGAGGAGGTAATGGAAAATTATGCAAAAAGCTGCCGCCTATTTTGCCACAATTGATACACATCATAGAATATGATTATTTACTTTAATAAATACGTGTATCTCTCTAGATCCATTCCATTTTTAGAAAAATATTTCAATCATATATAATTGGCCCATTTCCGCAGTCGGCAGTGATCCTGCCGTCCGTTCCGGGGTCGCAGGTCTTATATATACATTTATGTATGTATATACAATATTTCTACAAAAAAATGTTTGTATATAGCAGGCGCCTGTTACCTATAACACAAATAATAAGTTGTCTACCTTTGGGACAGACGTCCATGTGTCATATAATCTTATATTCATTATTTTTAATATTTATGTAGATAAAATTTTTAACAAGCGTATTATACTCTAAAACCTTAGATTTATAAATAAACACCTAATCGTTGTCACCTTCTAAATTATTAACATAAAAAGATGATTCTTATATGGGGAAGGCACACCAAGGTGGAAGGCTTTTCGGCGAGGAATGAAAGGTGGGAGCGAAGGTCGATATGTTCAACCACCGCAAAGGAAGATCTTCAAGTCCGGGCTTGTTGGAGTCGCCCGTGCGGTCGCACCTCGCCGACAGTTGTTCGTCGGAAGGTCTATATATAGTGATCGTAAGTAGAAACTTCGCTTGCGTGAGTTAGAGTTCTAACCGTAAATATGTCATCTAGCGATCCGCCGACGTTACTACAATGGCTCGGCGGGCAGCTTCCGGGAAACCCGAACCAATTGTCATCAACAGAATCATCACCGATGTCTGTTCAATAAACCTGGTCAGCTGTAATAGCCAAAACCTCATCCCTTTTGTCTCAATTGAGGGCATCCTTAGTTGTGATATTACCTAAAAAAAAATTTTAAAAAATATATAACCTGCGATCAGTCCCATGACTATAATCAGGTGGGTTGTAAGGTATGGGGTTTAGGCGAGCTAGAGCCATTGCTCCATCTCCCGTTAATTCGAGAGTATGTCATCCCTCTTCAGTCATATTACCTAAAATAATAACAAAAAGTGCTACATTATACTACTTTTACACAAATTTTGTACAAAATAAGCTGTACAGTTTACGGGCATGTGTGGTCCATCACAAGTCATAAATATTAAGAAAGTTCAATATTTGAAAGCAAATTTATGAGATAACAGTCGTTAAGTGAGTGGCCAATTTAGTGACCACTTTGTATGAGACCTCCTATGAAGAATCAAAACCATTGACAACTGCATCTCAAGATGACTGGCAGATACGTTGCCAGCTGTTAGAAAGGGGTTTAGGCCATTGGAAACTCAAAAACAGAACGCAACATCTAAAAGTAACTAACCTTATCCTAGTGACATTTTAGTGTGAATTTGCCAGGAAAGCTTTTTATCATAAGGTCATAGCCTACTTACTGTTATCATGTACAGGAAGTGTGTACACATTCCTTACTGATAGTGGTAATCCTGAGAGATAAAATATTTCATTGTCAATAACTTCATTGTTTAGTCAAGGCTGTTTGCATTCCACTCGCAATAAAACAAAGATTGTGGGAAATATCTCCATATTGCTGTACTTGAGTGCATTTTTATAAAGAAAAGGGTTGTGTGATGTAAATTAAAGGTACTACAATAACTGCATTGTTATAAATCCTAAAACCCACTACCGTGTAATTCTCTAGACACGTCTTACCACACACCATTCCTCTCTTTGGAATCAATTACCAGCATCAGTATTTCTGAACTGATACAACTTAGGGACCTTCAAGATTAGAACATACTCATGCCTCAAAGGCCAGCAACGCATCTGTAAGCCCCTGGTATTGCAATTATCTATGGGTATCGGTAATCACTCAAGTGACCTCAATGCCTGCTTGTTTACCCATGAGATGAATTTCATAGCATTCCATGGATTCACTGTGTAGGTGCCAGGTCCATTGCTTTGCAGAGGAAGGAACCAGAGCAGTGCCCAAGACTTGTGACCCAGGTGTAGGTTTAAGAGCGCACTCTTTATAGTGATAACTAACACTCACCTTCACTGCCACTGTTCCCTCCCCTGTCTAACCAAATCTGGTATGACCGTAATAGTGTATCTCTAGATGTCCTTTCTAATAATGAACTTATGATAGTTCTTGACAAGCCAAGGTCTTTTAGTAGGTTGTACAGGGATTTTAGTTTATATATATATATATATATATATATATATGCATTTATATTTATATTTATATGTTTTTATAATTTAAAAACCCCGCGGCAGACTAAGAATGAGATGGCGGAATGACTTGTATCGTTATTAAATAGAGTTTGGCAACGGAGACAGAACCCTACGGAAAAGTGGGTAAGGAAGTCTTAGCCCTACAGTGGGAAAAATAGGCTCTAAGTAAATAAAATGATATCGCCTAAGAACTTTGTGGATGTAGATCATTCCTAATTGAACGCTGGCCCTACGAATTTCAGCCCTACATCCGCTGAGCTAATGAAGCACGTCCGCGATATTTCAACCAATAAACAAAGAAGAATTATATGCACCTATTGTTTGTAAAACTGTTATACAAATTGTAGTACTAAAGATCATTTTAGAAGTTTTTATGTGTTCTCATGTAAATTATAATAGGGTGTATCTTCGTGAATGTGTTGTGAATCCCTCTGGTTCATTTCTATTTATTTTATTATTCTTCTCGGCTCTATGTACAATCATAAAGCTATTCTCCTATACGTATTCTCGGGCTCAATTTCATCCGTAACATTTTCAGGGTATGTATTTGTTTTTAGAGTGGTCTTCTATAAGAGTATAGAAGTTCGTACTTCGGATGTCTGATGCAGCGGCATGTTATTTCTTTCGACCGTCATTCTCGCCGTAGTCTAAATAATTATAGTAGTCATCTAAACTGGTTTTTGTAACGAATTAAACGCGTACTCGCTTAACAAATTAAAAAGGTAAGGTCTCGTAGCGGTTTTAAGGTTATTTTATGGTTATATACCCATAAGCGTGGAACTAGTTCGAAGCTGACATGGTGGTGGAAGTTTGGTACATACAGATGCGTAGTAATGCGTACTTAAGTTCGTCGCCCACTAAACAAATTCCAAAGCTATCCTTCGACACAAAACAAATACTGTGTACTCTAAAAATGATTTACACTTCTAGTGACGAGTCAGTCAACAAATTGTCAAGTTACGTAAAAGACTACTCCTAATAAGGGTTTTGTTATTTCATTGCGTTTTATTTCCCGTTTGGCCTTTAGCAATATATGACAACTTGAAAGGATGTTTTGGCGTAAAGTAACAAAATTCGTACGACAGCTACATATTGGCCAATTCACAAATTATAAGACTTATTGCAAACACAGAGGTGTACGTTACACGCTGCTAAACTGGAAGTGTAAATCATTTTCATTCGTTTATTATACGATCAAGAGAGAAAGCTTAAAGCAACAGGTCGACGGTGATTATTTTTGGTTGCATTAACTGCGTTCATTGAATTCATTTAGAGTAAGGGAGCATATTCGGTGGTTTCGGGTCTTGTTATAACACGCTCACGGTAGCGGGTTATGCTTCTCCGTGAGCACCTGTGTGCTGAGGTGGGCGTCGTGTGCATCCTCATTTGTAAAGTTTGAAACTTACACAAGTCACTTTTAAAAAAATATAAATATGGCTACAAAAAGTACGGTTCGAACATAACAAGGTATACGATCAAGCAATTTACTTGGTAAAGTGTTGTACAAACGCCCAAGAACAACTGCAAAATACAAGGCCTACAATAAGCGGAGAGATTTAGCGTGATTTTTTTATTGAACCTAACCTATATTAGCTTAAATTATTGCTTTGTGCTAGACAGTATGCATAGATTTCCTTACTTATAGTCGGTTTGGTATTGTAGGTTAAAAAAATAAAAACAAACAAAAATATAAAAGCAATCAAACTGAATTTGCACAGTTCAAGTAGGCGGAGAGATTTATGAACTATGTTAATTTTAAGTGATATCTCTCGCATGAGGAGCGAATGGTTGCTTCTGATGAAGCAGTCATTTTGGCCGCGTTCTAGGCCGCGACAATTTAATTTAAAAAAAACAACGTGTTTGTCGTCGAATCGATAAGAAGAAGTGAGATCTCCTGAAATGAAATATTGTCTTCAGCTGGTCTGAGTAGCTTTATGAATTTCCTTAACTTAGTTCGAGTGGGCGTGATGTTGTAGCGGAATCTATGTGATTACATAGTGCAAGTAGGCGGAGAGATTTGACGTGATATATCGTTCCGTATAGTGAACGTCATATGCGATGTTGTTGTAAATTATCTTATATATGATATAACAGTTTATTCACGAATCAATATTGTTAAGGATTGATGACGGGATGGGTTATCTTACTGTTTCAAGCAACATTACTTGCCTTTACGATTTCTCGACCTCAATTCGGTTTGGCTTTGTGGGGTAAAGTAAATCGCGAAGTGCAAGTAGGCGGAGAGTTTTGGCGTGATATATCATTCCGTACAGTGTAAGTTACACGTGATGTTGTTGTAAATAGTCTATTTATTCATATCCGAGAAGATAGTCTATTCCTAAAGCAATCTTTATGGATTACTGTCTTTTACAGGCGGCATTACTAGCCTTTACGATTTTTCCACTTTAATTCGGTTTGGCTTTGTGGGGTGAAGTAAATCGCAATGTGCAAGTAGGCGGAGAGATTTGGCGTGATATATCATTCCGTACAGTGTACGTTACATGCGATGTTGTTGTAAATAGTCTATTTATTCATATCCGAGGTGACAGTCTATTTTCGCCATCGGCCCCGAGACGTCAACACGACTATGGAAAGTAGACTTGATGTTTACTTTTACCCGAATTAAATTTTGCATACCGTTTCACCACATGTCTTTTAAGAGTCTTTATAAATAGTCGGTTTTTATAATACATCCATAGGACTATAGGAGTACACGGATGTCTGTTCCTAAGGTAGACAACTTACTGCCTGTGTTATAGTTAACAGATATCAGAGGCCCTAGCACGAACATTTCGAACAGTTCGAATTCGAAGATTCGACTGTATTTAGGATGAAAATGTACTTGCTAGGTCCACAGGAGGCAAGTCTTTATCGCCTATATTCGTATGTCTTGTGAAAACTTCAGGCCGATTCACAATCATTCACTGATAATTCTAATCTTGTTTTTCACGACGTTGCCGATCATTGCCGACTGTTGCCGATTGTTGCTCTTTTGGGGCCGGCACGTGGCCGTTATTAAGTTGACAGATTCTATTAGCTTTACTCCACCGGTCGATTCCTGTCAATTTGCTCGCCCATTCGTACACATTCGGGACAAATTGGGGGAAAAAGTTTACTTAGTTCCCCCCCCCCCCCCCCCACTACCACCGCATTGTTCAAATAGTCGCCCTGCGATAATATTGACAATATAAATTATTAGGAGGCTGAAAAATTGATTCGTAGAAAATTTTGTAATACATAGTCATGACCGTGATGTAACAAAGATTTTTTGAAAAAAAATGTGAGAAGTGGAAGTCCCATCATAATCGATCCAGCCATTCCGGAATTGATCCGTGACAAATAGACAGACGAAAATTATTTTAACTATCAATTGTTACTACAGGTATCGTTCTATACGTTCACAATTATGCATTTAGTAGATAATATTTTTTTGATATTGGTATAGATGTGTAATAAATGAGAAACTAGAAGCACTGCCTTCTAAAGTAATATTATACGATTTTTTAAATAAAAAATATTTTTGTATGACAAGAACTAATAAGTGACTATTTTTGTGTGGCAAAAGCACAAAATATATTAAGAATGTAATGTATTCTATAATTAGTCTATCAAGGGTCAATGCCCTTATTAGGAAAACATTAGGAATAGATTCGTAACCCCGTAGGTGACAGAGATGTAAACACTACGCACGCCAATGAGTCGACCACCTGCCAATCTTACACTTATTTAAATGGAGCGAGATAGATATACTCTTTAATCTGTCATTTCGCAGGCGAGAACGAGACGGGGCGACTGCAGCGCGACACCATTTCAGGCGAAACTCAATGCAATGTACCTTTATAAAATAGCTTACATTGAACATTATTGATAAGCGAATTTAAAGTGTGTCACTATAGAAATAGAAATCATTTTTCATTGCTGCGTTCTTGTTTAGTTATTCCTGGATTTACACAGCGCGGAACAAATTTCATTTCAACCGCTAAAAGTTTAAAGTGCAATTTAAATATTGTGGGCGCAACGGGGGCCGAGTAGATTCACAATTTAGCTGCTCCCAACTTTAGGCAGACTACGTTGCTATTCGAACGTCGACACGGCGAGACACCGGCGAACACCGTGTCGATTTCTGACAAGTTATTCTTACACAGTACCGCGCTGTTGGAAAACGCCCAAAGAACTATGAGATAAAATTTATAATAACAGGCAGGTGGAGTACGAGAATTGGTGTTTGACTGCGATGTGTTTTGAACTCTCCGCAATGCGTTTAGGGTGTACATTTGACTGATTTGTTACGTTTGTTAGATATTAATAGAATGTTGCAGAATGCGCGCGGTACTGACTTATTTGGTGAGAGCGCTTATAAAACTCGCGGTGTAGTAAAGGTAAATCTATTGACTGAGATTTAATACTAGCTGTACCTCGAGACTTCGCAGGCGTAATTTCTGTTGATTGGATGGTCTTTTTTAAGAAGGCTACAGTAGTCTTCTAGAATAATATATATTTATATCGATGTTTATGTTAGTCAGTGGATAATATTTTTTGCATTCGTATATTCATTTCCGTTAATAAGACGATAAGAGAAACATTCTAAAGGACTATTTCTACTTCTTAGTGTCCATAAACTTCTGAAGGTTGGTCAAACATCTTTGATTGTGCTATTTAAGAAGGCGTAGTAGCTTTCTAGAATGGCAATAAACCAAGAGGTCGATTCTCTGAAAGCATTAGAAAAGTTTTCCTTTAAGGTAATGTTGTAGAATTAAACCCTCTACTGTTAGCTTCTTCCGTTTACTGGGAAAAAAGCATTAAGTCGTAAATCCATAAAATTACATGAAACTTAACTATGTCAAATAATGTAGTCAGCTATCGTAATCGCTCGCGAGAACGCCAGCGGTAGTCCGCCGTCCTGCCCAAAACCCCTGAGACCTTAATCCCGGCCTGTCCATTATAGACTGATGACTGTGTTCACAGATTGATGATTTTAATATACCTTCCTTATTTTACATACTAGCTGTATACCGCGACTTTGAGGATTTTAAGGCTATATAAATGTTAACCACACTACACGGACAAGGTCGTTGAAGCCCCATGTGCTCAACAGTAGAAGATCAAATCAAACACATCAATCATTAATGAACTCGGCATCAAATAGCGTCTGTCCTGTCTTGTTCAATCCAACGTAACGTACGTCGTAACGATAATGTATCCAGTGAGCGCTTGGTAATCCAAGGCAGAGTGGAAGGCTGTAGGTCTCAGATAGGTCGCCCATGCCATGGACCAATCAAGTGAAGGATTGGACGTTTGGACGTTTTTTGCATGACTGCGCGAGAAGAGCCAATAATAGGGAGCAATTGTGGCGCATGATTAAGTGCATCACATCTAAATGATGACCACGACCAGTCTGCCAAGACTGACACGAGTAAGAAGAAGAACATACCGAAATATATATCACCAACTCTGGAATACTATGGTTCCCATTCCTAGGACAAGGTTAAACAATACTTCATTCCTCAACAACTCGCTACCTTTATATATAGTGCAAATAAGACCGGGTATGGGGTATTGTAGTCACCTTTGGGACGGTTCCGCCAAATACCAGCTCGAGTCTTTAGGAACAGTTGATCGCCGCGTCAGAAAACTCATTGGAAATAGACCACTGGTGAAGCGTAAGCTTGAATGTCTCGAGCACTGGCGTAGGGTTGCCTTATCGTCGGCTTTGTTGAGGATATACTTCGGAGAGTGTTCGCGGGGATGACACGACCTCGTCAGTGCTTCTACTTTTTACTTACCACCAGACGCCGCGAGAGTTTCAGAAGACGATATAAAGAGACGAGAGAACGGATGCGGATACTACTGTCACGGACAGAATAGGGGGAGTGACAATAGCATCTAAGGTGCTCTAGGGTCGCACAGTGGATCTGACCAGTTATTGGACAGATAAAGAAAGATCCA
>JANCMC010050399.1:7010-20647 GCA_024363005.1 Charaxes varanes | reverse complement strand
GTTGCCAATATCATGTTTTTCTATCAGATTTTATTTTGCACATTCTATATAATGCACAGTTTTAAAATAAACACAATTCCCCACATGGACCCCACATTTGATAGTTAAGGGGGGCAATTTAAAAATGGAATCGACACGAATTTAATTTTTCGTTTTGGGTTATTTAAACGCAATGCTACTAGATATTGGTGACAAATTTAACTAAAAAGGCAAACTCTTAAAACAATTGGTGCAAATAATTATTAGGTATAACTTGTTTGACGTTCCCAAAATATCAATTTCCTAAAACTTAACATATATATTTATTAAGAGAACAAAACAATTATTAAAGGTTAAAAATTGAGTATGGGGAGCATATATGTTTGTTGTTGTTTGTAATGTTTTTATTTCTATTTTTATTATACTACATTTACCTTTTCTGATATATTTGGGTTTTATATGCCTTGAATAAAAAACTTTATTATTATTACAAAAATTTTAAGGTTATATATTATATTATAAAAAAGGTAGGGAAACATTGTCTCAGAGCCTATGGACAGTGTAGTTTCCATTTATTTAATAAATGCAGTTTGACGGTATCGTTTATTAAACCCAAAATTCTGGCTCGCCTTACAATTGGAAGTATTACAAATATAGAATATAAAAACTACAAAGAAATGATTATGTATCACCTAGTAGGATTATAATAACCCTAGGCCGTTGTTATATTTAAAAAAAAATCCGTGTAATATTGGTTATGCCGGAACCAGACATAGCTTCATTGGAATGACCATTTCAATGATGATGTAGTGTGGCCGGGGACATTGTGTAACTGCGCAAAGTTTTGTAGAACTTTGTAGACTTCAAGGGCAAAAATGTATAAACACTTTGAGCTATGTCTGGCTCCGGCATTATATAAATATCTAATGCGCCATATATTATGAACTACAATACGCTTTGTTCTTTCTACATGCCCTTTGAGAAAATAACATAATGACAATAATTAGTGCACGACTTTCTACTCGTCCGTTAGTAATATTTAAAAATGTCAAACGATACGAGCTCTAATGAGGTCGTCCGCTGTAATAGAACTGAAATAATTAGTGTAGTTACTGCTGGACGTTAGAATGTACTGAATTTTTTATGTACATTCGAATATTTTTGTGCTCTGTGTGCTATACTGTTAAGCTGGACGCGAAAATGTAGTAACATTTTAAGTTAAAAAGCACATATATGAAATGACAACGGGATAAAAACTGTGTCTTTATAGTACACTAGTTGTTACCCGCGTAAAGTTAGGTGAGAATTTTCAGCGTGATGATATATATATAGCCTTCCTCGATAAATGGGTTAGCTAAAGTTGAAAGAATTTTTCAATTCTGAGATCGGCGCGTCCAAGCAAACAAACAAACTCTTCTTATATAATATTTAAAGGGGAGCTATTCCGTCATACATGATTTTTGCGAAACTTTAACCGTTTACGCAGCGCACGCAGCGGAAGCTCTCAAAAGGGGAAAAAATTTTGTAGTAATGTGTATGAGCTTACATAAGATTTTAAAAATAATAGGCAATAGAGAAGATTAAACTATTATTGGCAACTGGGCAGTGACCCTGCCTTCCGCTCCGGGGTCGTGGCTTCTATTCCTGCCTCGAGTCTGGGTATATTATCTATATGTAGGTGTTTATATAAAATATTTGTGTATTATAGTCGTGTGTTAATAATACACAGGCATTAAGTTGTCTACCTTAGGAACAGACGTCCGTGTGTGATATAGTCCAGTTTATATTTATTATATTTGTATATTTAAACTTGCTTCGCCGCTTCACTGAGCGTGGGGACATGTTCTAAATGAAGCAACCTGGCAATAGATAACAGCTGTTTTATTCTTTTTTTAATTGGCCTATAGTGTGCCACTGTTGGACAAAGGCCTCCCCCTTCTTGATCCATCTTCCAAGAAGAAGATGGATTATGAAGGGGGAGGCCTGGGCCTATCTCATCCACAACTTCCCCACAAAGGTATCCAAATCGTCTGCGGTCGTCGGCGGCCATTGGTAGAAATCCTTTGTGAAAATTACTAAAAGAAAAGATAAATTATTTCCATGTTAATAATTTATCTTTTCTTTTAGTAATTTTATCTTAAAAATATTATCTATAACATAGTAACATGGACTATAACTGTCTTTTCTGATATAAAATAGATAATAAATTCATAAACTTAAATAGCGTTTTTGAAACTGTAATTTAGGTTTTAGTAACTTATAACACTACTGATTTAAATAAGGCAAATTTTTTGTAAATCTGCTCAGAAATTACTATTTATACAGTGTAAAACTACTAAATAAACTATAATATTCCTTCAGCAGTTAAGTTTACAGTAACTTCGTTAGGAATTTTCCAATACCCGGTGATTATATAAAAAGGCGCCTTCTGCGCGTTCGATCGGAAACCTTCGACCTAATATCGGAAACTTCCTTGTTATTGGGTCTTAACACGATCCTAGTATATATACAGCTTATAGAAGAATTTTTGAATTTCTTATGTTCGGGCCAGAAGTTTTATTAATAAATTTTATATTTCCAAACTGGAATAATTGGATAAGGCCATGAGGTCTTAACACGGTCCCGACCAGTTCAGTTTCTAAAATATCTGTTGGCAGTTATAAGTTTGGCTTTTTTTATTTATAAAAATGTATTTAAGGGCACATCAGGATGGGTGAAAGGCTCATCCATACTGGTTTTGGCTAGTCATCTTTCATAACTTGGTTAATTCATACAGCACTTGAAGTTGAAATCTCAAAGAGACGGGGTTTCTTAGCAATGCTCCATAGAAAGACCGTGCAGGTATGGAGTCCATCGTATTGCAGAGGAAGGAACCAGGGCAGTGCCTGGGACTTGTGACCCAAGTGTAGGTTTGAGGGATCCCTTTAACGTGTACACGAACACTGCTGTTAATTGAACCGCTAATTAAGCTATCTACTTGTGACATATAGATGGAGCTAAAGAAGTTTTACTTCAAGTATATGTACATTTTTGTCCTTGAAGACTAGAAAGTACTACGTAACTTTGCGCAGCTACACAAATTCTCCGGCCACACTACATGATCTTTGAAATGATCATTTAAATGTATGTCTGGCTCCGGCATTAGGGACAGACGTCCGTGTGTCATATAGTCCTATATATTTATTTATTTATTATTCATTGGGTTTTTGTCACATAACTCACCCGAACAGTTTAAATTGTACAATAGATAAAAGAGATCATAAATTTTCATCGGTTTTCCCCTATTAGTTTCAAATGCAAAACCATGCAGCCATTTTGTCTATGATATATTCGTTTATAAAGCCTTAGTTATATGTGTATACAGTATATTGAACATTAAGTTGGAGGGCAGCCAACCGTTAATATAATTCTGTAACAAATCCTCTTATAAACCGCCACATAAATCATACACGAGCGCTGGTGGGGATCAAATTTTCAGTTGCGATGGTAGTTGGCCGATAAACCTTCCAACGTTGGAAAATGGACGCCAACGCTGCGGTGGTTGCTATTTTAACAGCTTGCTTAATGTGTCACAACGACCGTACAGTCTAACGCAGACGCATAGTCTGTATAGATAAACTGTTTTTTTTTAATGTAGAGTGATTGTATAGAGAAAAAAAAGTATGTAAACTAAAATACATACATATGTACGGATAGCTAAAATAGCAGTATAAAATTTATAAATTAATACGTAAAGCAAAAATTTCCGGTAACAATTTTACAAAAATTGCGCTAACGGAAGAGTATGAAATTTGGCAAATAGTTTATATAGAAGACGGTTAGCAAATGCTAATATTCTTATAAAATATGCATTATAAGTATATTAAATTAGTAGAATCAAACGTCACGCACACTAATGCGAAACGATTTATACACACATGTTTACAGTTTACTATAAGATTCTATCAAAGCGTAGTCATGACGACCTTATGTACCTATATTATTAATTAAAAGTCGTGTCATGACGATCGACGACGACGATATGTATTTATTAATTGTCAAATAATTGTACAAACAATTAAAATGTTGTATATAGCTTTAAAAAAGCCTTTACTTTGCAAATGTAGACTTGTGGGCGAATATCTATAATAGATAAATAGTTCATTACCTTATATAATAAAAATATCAGCTAGTTGGAAGGAGTAAAGGAATGAATTTTAGTCATGATCAAAAGTTTAGGTCATTTTTAAAGAAAAATAAATATTGGTAAGGATAGTTATTGAGTATGCAGCTCAAAAAAAAAAACACAGTTCATTACGTTTTATTTTATAATAACAGCACATTATACAATACCTGCAATATTTTTATAATAATTTAGTACTGTAATAACGATACATTATACATTTCAGTTCTGGTACTTGTCTTCGTGGTATACAATCGGCGTCGGGAGGCCCAGTATTTTAACTCTTGTTAACCAAAACTTTGTTTCCACTTCCAAGATAGTTTTATACTTTTTTTTAAATGTCTGATTCAAAAACAATATGGCTTATGACTAGTAGGTACAAATGCTACTTATAGATATATACAGCATTACAAGAATCTCCCTAAATATAACTTAAATTAATTTAAAATATATTTTAAATACAAGTTAAAAAAGTATAAATACAAATTTATTAAACGGGATTATACGCATTTATTAGTACAAAATAAATCTTGTCATTCAATAGCAAGATCAAATGTAAACCACGAACACAATACTTGTATTGAAATTTAAACAGGTTTTGGACCAGTGAGCGTTTGCACGAGATCAAAACTGTATCGAGGGATGCTGTGGAGATCACAGGTCAACCGGGTTTTTATTATAATGTTAAATATTTGGGGTAAACGTGTGGACACGGGGCAGATAATGTCAAGGGTCAAAATGGGAAGACGACCGAATTTAAATATGGTTTATATGTGAGGTATTTATAATCGAATAAAATGTGTATATGATGAATAAAACTTTTTATAATGTCTAAATTTGGGGCAATTCTGTGGATATAGGGCATTTAGGGCAAAAGGTGAATATATAAATTCATTCAATGGAAGATCAAAACTGTAACGAGGGATGCTGCAGAGATCACAGGTCATCCAGGTTTGTATTATAATGTTAACTATTTGGGGTAAACGTGTGGACACGGGGCAGATAATGTCAAGGGTCAAAATCGAAAGACGACCCTATTTAAATAAAGTTTACTTGCGATAGATTGAAAATCTAATGAAATGTGTGTATCAATGATGAATTAAACTAATTATAATATCTAAATCGTCTAGGGCAGAGGTGAAAATATAAAATTATGGAGTAGAAGATCAAAACTGTATCGAGGGATGCTGCGGAAATCATAGGTCAACTAGAATTATAAAGTTAATTATTTAGGGTAAACGGGCACATAATGTCAAGGGTCAAAATGGGAAGACGACAAATTTAAATAAGGGTTACTTATGTAAGATTGAAAATTTAATAAAACGTGTGTAATAATAATGAATAAAACTTATTATGTCTAAATTTGGGGATAATTTTGTGAACATGTGGCGTTTAGGGCAGAGGTGAAAATATAAAATTATAGAATAGAAGATCAAAACTGTATCGAGGGATGCTGCGGAGATCATAGATCAACTAGAATTGTATTATAATGTTTAATACTTGGGGTAAACGGGTCACATGTCAAGGGTCAAAATGGGAAAACGACAAATTTAAATAAGGTTTACTTATGTAAGATTGGAAATCTAATAAAACGTGTGTAATGTTAATGAATGAAACTTATTATAATGTCTAAATTTGGGGCAATTTTGTGAATATGGGGCATGAAGGGGAGAAGGCAAGCATAAAATATTACCATATATGTTGAGTTTGATTTTTTAAGACAAGATTGAAATTGTAACAGGGGATGCTGTTAGGGAGCAAATGTTAAGTACATAGGTCAACCTTTCCTGTGCTTAATAAACTAATTTCATCAAAGAAATTAGTTTATTAAGGAGATAATATTTGATATTGGACAAAACCACTGAATTCAATATAATTATACGCTTTATATTTATTTTCGACGTCAATATGTCTAAGAATATACCATTCTCGGACTTCTTTTGAAGACACACTGCCTGCTAAATGAGTCTTTCAGAATGCTCTGTCAGGAGTATTGTGTTACTTAAAGTTACGGTCTAGCCTTTAGACGTTTATTTACTTTGTTTTATAAATGTACAAGGTTTTGTACGATATATCATTCAATAAAATCTTTATTTTCTTTCTGTCTTAAATGTTAGGCTGCTAGTTTATTTAGTTATTAATTGAGATAAGTATTCCTACACATTGTTTTAATTTCTTCCAATGGTATGAATTGGAAAATCCTTCAAATTTACTATAAAGATTTCAGATAAGTATTTTCTTTCCTTATTATTACGAAAAAAAATGCAAAATCATTGTCTTTTCACGTCTTATATTTTTCCTGTTATTTTTCCGTCTCCATAGCAACCAATAAAATATATTCAAAAACTATTCATCGTCAATGTTCTATCATAATCTCTTTTGTCCATGCGGCCAGCGTCATAGTTGCGTCAAAAAAGTCCCTAACACTTATATTTCTTGTAAGTATGTTCTTTCTTGTCAAAATTTCGTTTAAAAAAGGTTAGTCTACATATTCTTTAGTAGAGACCTACATATTCTTTTAATTTCTTGCAAGTGTTTTAATTGGAAAATTCATTAATTTTGTAAAGATATATAGCATATCAATATTTAAATGCTATTTCCAGTCCTGAAAATTCTTAAGTTATCTTATACAAAATCTGCACAATGTAAAATAAAATAATATTATATCATATACTTTTATTTTACGTTGTGCATATTTTGTATATGACGAATTACAAAAGTAGATTAATATTTACTTGCGAAATATTTTTCAAAAGAAAAATTGGTATAACAAATGTTTATTTTCACTTCATTGGAGCATTATTTTGCGAATATGCTTTGCGATCTAGCGAATTATCGACATGGAAAATTCTGATAAACACGGTACAATTGATTAATGATTTCATAATAAAAAGTACCCAAGTTCCCGGGAACGTTCACTGGGTTGCCACTTCATTTACCAAATTAATTTTCGCAGATGACAACAACAAGAGCAATTTTCCATTTAATAAATTGGACCAAGACGTTTGCGGGGACTATTTTATTTCAAATTGAATCCTCATTCATACTTTCGAGAGGTTTTATTGACACTTCAGTGTGCTCAAAAATTCGAGTTAAATTGAGTTTCATTATTCGAAATTCCCTTTCGAAAACTTCGTTTGCTCGATACTATTTTGACTTATATATAACAATTAATCGGCTGGCCTACTGGCGCAGTGGGCAGTAACCCTGCCTTCTGCTCCGGAGGTCGTTCGTTCGATTTCCACCTCGAGTCTGGGTGTATTATCTATATGTATGTATTTATATATTTCTAAAAAAATATATTTGTGTATAACAGGCGGCTGTTACCTATAACACAGGCATTAGTGCCTTCAGCTCCGAGGGTATTGGGTTCGATTCCTGCCTCGAGTCTGTGTGTATTACCTACTTGTAGGTATTTTTATATTTCTATATATTTCTATAAAATATATTTATGTATAACTGGTGTCTATTATCTATGACACAGGCATTAAGTTGTCTACCTTAGGAACATGCGTCTGTATCATATAATACTATGTATTTAATATGCGCTAGTACTGTTAATTTCTGAGATCCCGATAGTTGCCCATATTCACGAGTGCCCTAGAATCCTAGAATAAGCAAATCGAATTAATTGAAATTATTTATTTCAGGCATCAGGTAAACAATACGAACTTATCAGCCTTTATATATGAATTAGTAGTCTAATCTAGGGGCCAGTGAACAATATTATTTTATTATCTAAATGTTAGTAAACCTAATATCTAAATATTAGTTACTACAATCATTAAAATTAGAATGAAAGTAGGTTAGATCGAAACAACATCAGGACATCTCCACTTTTTTTATTGTCAGTAAAAGCGTATCCAGTGCTCCAACATCGGTCAGCCCCACAAACGTTCTTGGGACGCTGTTGGTGCTGTCACGTAACCATGTCAGAAGGGAGGCGCATCGCTTTTTTGCAATCGCAAAGAAACCACCAGTTTAATCATCCGCAAACATTTCTGACGCACTACAGAAGCGTAGGAGCCCCATCAAGATCCTAGAACCGAGCTATGACGGCTCTGGTCCATATTACCGATTGATCCACATTATTCAATCAGTTTAATGGCTTTTTTACAAAAAAAATAATTCTTTATTACCTTAATTATTCCAAATTAACAAATAAAACGACAGAAAATACATTTTAATTAGGTACTTTTACATTTACCACGTATTTACCGCCGACATAAATGAGTTTGACGAAAAATGCCAAGATATTGCAGTGCATTTGTGGTAGCAGATGCCTCTGATTGCTATGCTCTGTTACGTAATTGAACTGCGGATTTCGGGGCAAGGTTCATAATTTTTCAATGAACTTATTATAATCATCGTGAAAAAGTTGTTGTCAACATTAAAAGCAAAATAAAATTTGTAGTTCATTTTATAAAACTGAACGCGATTTAAAAATTAAATCATGAAAAAGTTACGATAGAAATAACAGAGGATTGTTATTTGTTCAGTGGACACTTCGGTAAAGTGAACTCAGGGCAAGTGAGGCGTTCGCGCCAGTGCCGTCCGTAAATGGGTCACAGGCTATTCAGGTTCAACGCTGAACCCCGCTCATGTCATGTGTGTACCCCCGCGTAATTGAACACGCTCCGAATTTTCGTCCTGTTGTCTCTCGGCCTATACTTTCTATACGCGCACCGATTGGGAAGTAATTCAATCTTATAATTATTATTTATTCCGAGATAACTGCAACTAACAAATTTGTGTCATTGTAACCTTGTAAACTTAGTTTTTAAATCGTAAAATTTATCACCAAATGCTATAACAATGATAAAAATAATATTATTACTATTCAGGGACAGGCGACAGACTGCGATGCAACAAGTATCCCTGTCACTATAAAACCAAATCAAAAAATTTAAAGAGACCAGTTCAACATTACAAAAACCAAAATCTGGAGGGCCAAGGTCATCAAGAACGGCTGAAAACGTTGAGAGTGCAAATCAATCAGTTCGCTAGCATCCGAATCTTTCAATTCAGAAGCGCATTGCATCAAGATCTAAAACTGAACCCGTACTAATTCAATTGGTGCAAAAATTTAAGCCCCAGCTGATGCTAGTCATAAGCTTGACTTTAAACCAGACAAAGAAGCGATTCTTGAAGTTTAACTATATCTTGTTTTCGGGTAAACTACATAGTTTATCAATGGAGGATTCCACGCAGTCCTTTTTTATTTTTGAAAACTGCGTTTACACATCCCTGTCGCACTGAACCTCATACTTTAGTACAGTCTCGACTGAGAGTTTGGGACTCGTCTGCTAAACGCCGGAATACCCTCTAAAAGCCGGATTGCCCTCTTCGTCACGATGAGAAGCATCACAGGATCGCTGGATTTGCATATCTATCATGACTCAAGTCAAGTCACTACAAGTCTTAAGTTTATTACAATAGATCTATCTAGATGTAATTAGTAAACACTATTTTTAGATTCACAAAATGTAAACTTTATTTTGAGACACCCATTATTTTATATTTTGTAACGTAAAAACGTTTGATCGACATCGTAAGAGGTTCGCATTCGAAGGTTAAAGGGAAAAATACAATAAGCAGTACTGCTTGAAACGAAACAATTGTAATAAACTTTCACATTCTGGAGCCAAGAACGTCTGTTGCCTCTCTACGTCTTTTAGATTTTTTTTACAATACAAGGGGCAAAATAGCAAGCAGTTCACCTATATAATCAATTAGGTGAAGCGCCGCCCATGGACATCTGCACAATCAGAAGGCTTCCAGATGCGTTTCCAGCCTTTAAAAAGAGATTTAGGCCTCCGGGAACTCTCAGAATCCGAAGGAAATGCGACAACATTACTTGACGTGACGGCATTGCCGCCACTTCATTCCGTTCTTATGTAAGAGAGAGGAAAGAGGTAAAAAGGTTGATACGTGTGTAGTTAACTGGTACAGTGGCTTGAGTCTATTTTATAGTTGTAGACAAAATAATTATTTACCTTTATCAGCAAAAAGGTAAGTGATTGTAAATTACAGTAAATAATTTACACATAATTCAGTAATGCTTAAATGATTTATTTCAAATAAATAATTAAATAGTGAATTTTACATTTCTATGAACACAAGTGAGTATTTTAATTTCTGTTTGAGTCTAGTGATGGGCCAAAACGTGAACTGGGGTGTGAGCTAAGGGAGCGGGGGCAGCGTGGGTCGATGGGGCAGAGTGGCTGACGACAGCGTTGAAGCCGTTGTGTGCGTCGGCGGTGTACTCCACTCTGCGCACGGAACCGTCCGCTTCCAGCAGGGAGGCGTAAATAAATTTACAATTTATCGCTTATAACTTAAATTGTGATTGCAATAAATTAAAGAAAATATTAGAATGGTTATAATTTTCTTGAACATGATATAATTATTTATAAATAATTCAAATCTCAGCCCTTTTTTGCCGCAGGGACTTAATATAAGATTCAATTTATAAGGGATCACCCCAGAAAGAAGGTAAATATTAAAAGGGTTTGCGATTAAGAAGAAAATTTTGTGCACTAATCTATTTAGACATATCGAGTACTCTTGTTTTTCAATGTAGGTAATAGTTGATTTTGCTTCGAGATGATAGGTAAAAATAAATAAAATTTAAATGTCTATGTGTAGTGACGAAATACAATTCTTAGATTATATAGAAACTAAGCTTTTACTAACTGTTACTAAAATCAACTAAAAATTTGATTTTATTTAAAATAACGTGCTACATTAAAGAAATAAAGAACGCTATTACACGCTTATATTAAAAAAAATCGAGCTATAGTTTGTACTTATGAAATGATGTATAAGAATTAAATTATTTTTAACTTTTTAATTTATTGTTGTAACAGGTAATAGAAGCTTGTTTTTAAGAAATCTTTGTATTTTTTTTTTTCATTTTATTTTTTTATCTTTAGAAACAAGAGAGTGTATGAGCTCTATCAATATTTTGCCTACTAGTGCGTTGCGTTCTATCGATTTTTTTTTTCTATATTTAGCTAAACATATTGCTTCCAAACGTCAGTGATGCTCTCCCGTCGCTTCAATTTCGCTTTCTCTGAACTTCGTTTTCTTTGTGTAGTAGATTCTTTTTCATTAATTCACGTTACTCCATCGAATAATAGATAAAAAAACGACGTTCCTATATTCATCTTCACTATTTATGGCCGCGGTATTAAGAGCACCTCAATGACCACCGAATTTTGTGAGAAAATGGCACTTTAAAAAGCAGAAGATATAAGCCCTCATTCGCACAAGAGCTTTTTAAAAGTGCGTTAAAAAGCGTTCAACTAGAACATATATATCCCAAGTATCTGTTCACATGGCAGCGCTTTTATAACGCAACGCTTTTTTTCGAGGAATGTTCTATCTTCAACGCTATATACATGAATATAGGCGCCAAGGCTGAGATTTAGCGCACCGCTTTTTTAACTCTCGTGCGAATGAGGGCTAATACAATATATATTTTTAGAATAGTTACAATACATTTTCTACCTTTCCTGATTGACGGAAATTATTTTGACGCGCTCTAACACATCATAATAGCGGAAATATGCTAAAAATAGTTTCTTTGTGAGTGAATTGCAAAAGGATTTCCTTGTGCTGGTACGGCTGTACTCTCAACGTTCTAGTCACCTCTGAACTTTGTGTTCTCACTTCATAATTTCACACCAACACTCGCAGATTAGGTTTTTTCCCAGTATCAGTAAGTAAAGTTTTAAACGCATTTTTAAATTCATATACATTACATATAAAACTACAGTAAAAGCTAAGTAGAATAAGCAGTGAATACAAACATTCATTAAATACGTATTATAAAAGCGAAATGCTGTTGTTTTAAGATACAGCAATAAACTCGACCGACTTCCGCGACCTACTCCAGGATATTGCAGTCTCAACAACCTCGTATAGCGTACTTAGGAGCTTCTTCCTTTTCTTTATATATGGCAACTTATATACAGCAACGGTTTCAGCGCGTAAGTGGTTCATGACATTCTTTAATATGTTATTACGTTACTTCATATTACTTAGATATAATTTTTATTGATAATTAGTGTTTCGTCATGACTTCACACTAGTATTGTGAAAGTTTTACTTTGTATTGTGAAAAAATGTCTATATTATGACTTATAAAGCCACCTCGTGTATACAAAAATAAACTACTTTTCTTAAATACGAGGGGATATCGGTTTATGCTGCAACCCAAAGCCACACCACCGAATCCGCCACCAAAGTGCAGAACTACACTATTGTTCCGATGTTCCTCAACGCACATTTCGCTTAGACACCAAATCATCATCAGAAAGAAATAAGATAGACATAGAAATCCTACACAGCTGCGATAAAGGTATCCAACTACATCTGTTGGAACAATCGGAAATAACTAAACATAACAATGACTGTATACGGTTGTTAAATGATCAAATTTTTGTAACAAGCTTCCCATTACAAATGCGAAACAAACGAGCCCAAACTCGATGATATTGTGTCATTTATTAATAGGTCTTATGAACACCATCCAGCTCCAACATCAGGCTCTGATTACCATCTAACAACGAAGTATTCGACAAGACTTATCAATCGAACCCAAATTCATGGGAATGTACCATTTTATGAGGAGATCCTACAGCCACCTTCTTGCTGCATGACGAGTGCCTGACCAACGATTGACGATCAAAATACTCGACAAAACGAATCAAACAAGCCCAAAATCGACGCGGTTATAACGATTTATAAAGGAGTTTTTATGCCCACCTTCCAGCTCCATCATCAAACCCTAGATATCATCTAATGGACCAAATTCGATGGAATTTTGTCGTTTAGAAACTTTCCTAAAGTTTCTATGGCCCCTATCAGAACCTATATATCACTAAATACAAGTCGAGGAGAAGAATTAAACGAGCCCAAAATTGATGCGGTTATATCGTTTTATAACGGAGTGCCTGTGGCCAATTTCCAGCTCCATCATCATATTAGCTCTATGTTGTCATAATAATACATTGTCATCAGATATACATATGTGTGGAAAAAGTCAGCTAAATCGGATAAAGATATCCGCTCCGAAATTAAGTTGTATGATTCTACCGGAACAATAGTTTGTTGCAAGTTAAGTGAAAGGTTTTATACATATGTACATCGTAGCCACATATATATTTATGTATTAAACGGAGGTGTTGGGTGAGACAAGATTTTCCAAGCAAATTGCGCGAATGTGGATTTGTCAGAATGTTTAAATTTAAAAATATCATCCAGTGTGTGTGCACATTTTTAACTGTATTTTTCACAACTTCCATATGAAACAGTATTTTATATATTTTTATCTTGAAGTTTCTTCGAGAATGGAAAATTTAAATCTAGAGTCGCAACGAAGACTGACTGGTTGTAGCTCAGAAATTTGCATAAATATTAAGTTCTTTATATTTTTGAATTTTATAAGCCTTCCTTAAGCCATTGAATTCAATTTTTGATTATGACGATT
>JANCMC010050392.1:4830-25884 GCA_024363005.1 Charaxes varanes | reverse complement strand
TGCGCCCCCCCCCCCTTCTCCCTCCCCTTATTTGCAGATTTCGACGGATACTTTAATACATTGAGATGGTCCTCCTTATATTCTAATCTCCATAATTTTTATGATACTCTAAGATCCAGGCGACAATATATAAGATAATGTCTAAATTATGAAGTAGACCAATTAGATACATCTGTATTTAACTGTTCTATTACTCAATTTTTATATATAGCATTTAAAATTAAAATTTTAAGAAAATTTTGATGACCTTGAAACTCCTGAACAAATCTTAATGATTTCTACCTAAAAACTATCTAGATTACAGCATCTTTCAAATAAGAAAAAATCACCTCAAAATCGGTCCATACGCTTAGAGAAGCTACGAGGCATCGTAGCTTCTCAGACTGACACACATACGCTTTGACACCTGAGAATTATTAAACATTTTTTCCTTCGGAGGTAAAAAATAATTAGGTTTTTTAAGTTATATTAGAATCGCCTTCAAATTGCGAATAATATTGACGTTTAATTTATACAACGACGTAGCTAATTTTGTTCTTAAAAAATAAGGCGGTCCTTGTTTCAGGAGCTAGAATTAGACGGAATTGAAAGAAAACAACGGCCGTTCACGAAAAAAGCAATAATGTTCAAAGAAGCGATGGAGGATAAAGTCAGCCATTTTTGCAAAAGGTAAATAGAATAAACAAAGAGTGGAAATAACTTTTCAAATAAAGAATACCATGCTGCACGAAACTTATTCTGTCCCTATCAAAAAATCCGTTCTTAGTTATCTACTTAGTTAATAAGTTAACCTTGTTTCGTCTTTATATGTATGGCAGCTTTCGAGATTTTGTGTTAGGTGACCTTTCGCTTTTATATATATCTTCTTGTATATAAAATTCTTCTTCACAATATTAGTTACCGTACTCCTCCGAAACGGCTTGACCGATTTTTATCAAATTTTAAATGCTTATTCAGTAGGTCTATGAATTGGCTACTATGTATTTTTATACTCTTAAGTGATAAGGGTGGCCCACGTCGACAAAATCGCGAGGTAGTACTTATATAGATATATATTTAACGTTTTCAGTAAATATCCAATTGAGAATCCAATGCATCCGTTTAAAAAATCGATGAAAACGCAGCTTCCACGAGATGACTCACCGCTGCCGGGAGTGCCAGGCGTTAATTAATTTTATTAATAAGGAATTTGAATTTTGATTTATTATCTACTAACTTCGGGTGTCAGTTCCAGGCTACACTCAATTAACAAACAAGCGTTCAAATATAACACGTGCCTCTTTGAGAATATTTCCACAAAATTTGCGCAGCTACGCAAATTCCTCGGCTATACTCAGTGATCAAACAAGTGTTCATTTAAATATTGCTATATTGGGCCGCCGGCTTCATAAAAAAATTATAAGGATTTTGTAATCAATACCACTCTGAGCTAAAGTTTAGTCCGGTTTATATTTTTTAACACAAAATATATTTAAAATAATCGCATATTAAGAGTCGTGTTGTTGTTGTTGTTGTTGTTGTTGTTGTTGTTGTTGTTGTTGTTGTTGTTGTTGTTGTTGTTGTTGTTGTTGTTGTTGATAATGATGATGATGATGGTGATGGTGGTGGTGAGAATGATGATGATAGTAATTATAAAATGTTAAATTAGGACTTGTATCTTTTGAAGTATAGAAAATATTATTGTGTTAAGAAAAAAATAAAATTAAACGTCGAAAACTCTACATTATTTTCTCGTAAGTGACGTTTGAAAGAAAAGAAAAAAGATTTTAATATCGTACAATATAAAATTTAAAAAAATACAATTGACTTATTATATCACATATAAATAATCAGAAACCACAGATGGGGCATTTCAATTTTATTTCATATATATATATATAGTTTACCCACTTTTGAAGTTATTTAAGATAGTAAAATAATTCCTGACGCTAAATTTTTATTGTAAAATATGCTTCAACACTAATTTCGTGATTTAAAAATAAGTGTGTAATAAGCTTATGGATTAACTTTTTGTGCACATAATTATCGTAGAGTCGCAGATTATAACATTTTTTTTTTAACATTTTAAACATTTATAATGAACTATCTGATCTCAAGAACTTCGGTTATGAGTATTTCCATTGTCTTTTAATTTCTAGACATTGTCTTAATTTCCAATGCAATTACCAATTTATAAGAAAAAAATCTTTTTGTTACAATTTTTTAGCTGTCTCATTCATGTAATATAAAAATCAAAGTCTAGGCGTAGTGAGATGTTAGATAAAGAAATTTTTCGGAATTTATATTTAAAAACTGTATAATTCTAGCGGAATCGACAGACGTTGTCTTGCTTTAGTTTAGGCTCGTCTCTTAGTAGCTAAATAACCAATCTCCTTTGTTCCCTTCCATAAAACGTGACACTGGCCGAATAAAGCATATGGCTAGTGTTTTAAATAATAATTTTACATCAAACGTTACTTAAAGGGAATAAACACAAGCACGAACGTCATTTATTTGACGTATTCTGAAACGTCGAACAATTTTTCTGCAATTTTTACCATTTTAAAATGATCTTTCGATATTCTTCTTAATTTTCTTTTAAACCCTGTAATAAAGGGAACGAAACGAAAGAAACAGAATTTAAAATGGTCCAGGATATTTTTAGATTTTAGCGAGAACAACGAACGATTCATATTTTTATGTATAAACTAATATCCATGCGTTCAATATTACGCAGATTTAAATCATGAACTACTTTTCTCATTGTCTGTCACACAAATTTTTGTAATGCAAACGGACACAAATAAACGTATAAAAATTTGACCGAATTTTGACTAAATCAGATCTATATTACGAAAGCAAAAACTAGTTATGCGTGTACTTTATGTTTGCATACGATTTATGCGACCAATTGTCCTACGGAAATCGAAGGCCCGTTTCGCTTAATGGCGATCAAAAAAAGCAATAGAGCGACCCCATGGTCAGCACCATTAGCAGTCGACCGTGATTTCTGCCACAAATGCACCAACCAAGGTCGCAAATGCGTTGCCGGCCTTGAGGTATGAGTATGCTCGTTTCTTGAACTACCCCTTTCAAATACCAAAAACTATCATCAGGCGATTTTGTATTGTAAATGGCAATCGGTCAAATCTTATCAGTATACGATATCAGTCTTAGTAGGTAATCTTTGAAGCAGACTACGTGACGTCATCAATCACTAGACTAGACGTCCGAAGCACTACTTCTAAGAAAGTTAAGAAATTTCATTAGCGTGAGTTAAGGCTTCTAATGGGATAAACAGTAATTAAGGGACGAAAAACTAGTCAAAGGGAGTTAATTTTTTTTAAAGATATTTTTAAATCAGACTAGTAGTTCCTGAGATTAGTGCGTTGAAGCAAACAAACTCTTTAACTTTATAGATTAGCATAGATTAGCCGTAATCCGTGACGCGTCAACGCGACACGGATTCAGTGATTTGTAAAATTTTGAGAATTTTTTATTGTGCGGAACCCTAATTATTTAGCTAAAAGCCAAATAGCCTATGTTGTGCCTTGTACAGTTAGCTATCTACCAGTGAAAGTCCCGTCGAAATCGGTCCAGCCGAATATCCGCAACAAACAGAAAAAAAATAATTGTAGTTTTTCCTGCTTAAGTATCGTATATATAGTCATATGCAATAAGGTATTTTATTAACGTGTATTATTTAATATTATATTTCTCACTATTACGTATTCGTAAAAATGATCGCGTAACAAACCGACGTAAAAAAATTTCGCTATGAAATTAATTACTCTAGAAATGTATATCAAATTGCGTTTATCATTCACACTAAATAGAGTTCATTGCACCGAATCTCAGCCTGAACTTTAATTAATAAAAAAAATATGAGTCGCATTCTCCGCCATATTGTATAACCTAAAAAAAAAACATTAGTAAATATAAGACGCAAGTGAAACAATAGTCTAGAATCAAAACTTCTTGCTTTGCCCCTTGTCATAATAAAAATTTAACTTTTATAATTGCTAAAAAAAAACTAATTAAAATACGTTTATAATTTATCTCTTTGGTTTTGTAAATATTAAAAATCATGTTATGTTGTATAAAGGGAAATGCGGTAGGACGAGCGTAAACTACATTGTTTACCCTAGCGTTCGACAGATGGCGTTGTACGCTATTACATCGCGCTATCGGTTAGTGTACGGCGGAACTTATAAACCGCAGCGTGACTCCAAACAGCTAAATCGGTTCAGTAGTTTTTGAGAATTTTTTGCTGCTGTTATAGTGCTGCTATTGCATGACTAACAGCTTATTATTGAATTTAACAACAAAATGGCTTGACAAGCGATAATGGGCAAAGCATTTCGCTAGTGGCATAACTTTCGGGGCAGCAAAAGCCGAAAATCTTTATTTATGATAGGTCATTACAGCTAGGAACCTACATTACCTTTACAATTTATGTATACAATTTCTCAAAACCTTTAAGAAAGTTATCTATCTAAATTATTACAATATAGGATGACGTCAGATGGCAATCGGTCATCTTAACTCGCCCCACAGCGAAATCCTCTGCAATCTAAGCGGACCCTGGTTAACCGGGATAACGCTAGGCTAGAAAGTATAAAATATAAGTATTTGCATACTTTCCTCTATATGGACTACCATTGTGCTAAATTTAATATCCGTCCGTTCGCCCCATTGTCGTAAAGTTTTCGCTTCACGTATTAATATTAATTACGTATTAATATGTAATATGCAATTTATTTTTATTATTAATTAGGTTTTATATCACAAAGAAATATGAAATATAGTAGAACATTCCAAGAATCTCCAGAGACTTACCTCGGCGGCCGGGTCATTAGTAAAACAGGTTAATTCCATCTCTACCAACAACAAATCTAATTAGAATTAGCCTGGATGCAGAGCGATAGCGCTGTGCAAATACACAAGGTTGTACTAACTGCCTTGTTATAATAGAATAATATTTAGTAATATGCAAAACCAACAGGGACCTGTAATAATAAACAGCGAACGGGCATCGCCATCGCACATTTGGATTACGTCTCATATGTGTGAAAAATCCGCTTTGGATTGCCCTGCTAAATGCAGAATTTGAATACAAAAAAACGAAAAACACGCTATTATTGCTAAGTATTTTACTTTGTTTATAGACATTGTTTAATAATACCCTTTTTTAATAGTCTTCTAAAATCTTTAAAGAAAATTTCAAGCACTTATTTTTATTGCTTTCTTTTCAAGTAATTGAATCTATTTTCATATTCCTCAAGCCTGGCTCAAAGAATCTCAATGGCTCAAAAGTAGGTGGGTTCAGTTTTGAAACAGCTGGACTAATTTTGCACTCACTCCAAATATTTCTAATAAGTATATAATAACGAGATGGAGTCAGGATAGAATCAAACTTCTTAAACATTTCCTTTTGGCATAAAAGCCAGACTTAATTTCAGACTAAAATTTTCACCGGGTCTGTCTCTATGTGGAACAAAGAGTTGTTCGTCTTCTTATGAGAGAGATATAAAATAAACAGGCTTAATATTTCTTGACCAGATATAATTATATCCCTTCTAATAGTATAATATTGCACAGAAGTTTAACTTCTGCTAGCTTTAAACAGTTTTACGAATAAAGTATTGCTTTATTAAAGTCTCGGATACGGCTATGCGAGTTGAAGTAATGCTTCAAACAGTTTTGCTATTACCAACAGCTTTTCACTTATTTAGAAGTAAACGTGCGATCTCTTCGACGTTGATATGTGGCGGAAGATTTAAGTGTGCCTTTTACAGGTATTACTGAAGGAAAAGCTAGGCATTACTTGCTGTTAAATATTTCTTTAGTCAACAAGTAGATGATGTCATACTTTAATAAATCCTTTGGGGTTAATATAGAAATGAAAATGGCCAAGAGTGTGTCAAGACACGCTTATCTAGAAGGGTCCTATAACACAGGCATTAGGTTTTCTAGGAACGTAAAAAATAATCAAATTGGTATTAAAATATATATACATGTACATGTACAAAGGAAAGGTCACCTAATGCTAAATTTCAACAACCGCGGGACGTAAAAAGATGGAATTCGTTGGGCTTTCGCTAAGAATGGATTTTGTGACAGGACCGAATTAAGGAATCTGAGGGCCCTCTCAAAATTTATTTAAAAGTCCTTCCTTTTTCTTTGATATAAACTTGAAATTTGGCACAAAGGTAATGTGCACATGTAGATGAATGTCACTTCCTGTACATCGGAGGAAGTCATGGGAAACAGCTAGCGTTAAATGCAATTTTATACATTTTAAAATGTACGTAATATGCGCGATATGTCACGCCGTTAACTAAGAAAAGGCGCCGTAATATTTAACTATGAACGGTAATCAGGTAAAATGCCCTCATTTACATACAATTCAACATTTTATCAGCTGAAATATTATTGTCTGGAAACTGGAGTTTTGTAAAGGCCGTGGTCCGTTGTTGAAGCTAAACTAATGCGAAAAGAAGCATGAAAATGCGACAGTACTGTTATCTTCTATATGTATAAAAATCAATCGTTGTTTTCGCTATACCGCGAACTCGATAAGAAACGCCTAGACCTATTTGAATTCTTTTTATATTGTTTCATTCGCTTTATTATACGCGCTGCCGGGTGACTTATTTAAGAGTAAAAAATAAAGTTCTCTGGAATAAAGGGAAAGAAACAAAAAAAAAAAAAACGGAATTCAAATAGGTACAGCGAGTTTTAGCGAAATTAACGAACATACAGTCGAATTGACAACCTCTCCCTTTTTTGAAGTCAGTTCATAAGACTAATAAATATTAGAATTCTTTTAATATGTTTTTCGCCAATGACGGGTAGAGTTAATATACGTTAGAGAAGTTAAGAATAAATCATCAAATATAAAAAAATATTTTAAGGAAAATTTATAGACTAATAGCTGCATCAAGGACTTCGCCTGCGTGAGCCACCCTTACCACTTAGGGGTTTAAAAAATAGTTTACGACCTATTCACAGACCTAACAATCATGCACAAAAATTTCCATAAGAATCGATCAAGTCGTTTCGGAGGAGTTCGGCATCAGTTGTGTTAAAATATATAATATATTACTGGTTTCTATATCTTTGTCTTTCAAATAATATTATTATAGCATAGCTTTAGCACTGGAGAACAAACCTTTGGCAGAGAACAAGTAAGATATCTTGAGAAATGGGTGGCTTGTTACGGTTACAAATTTCTTCAGTGAAGTTTTTTTTTCAAATGAAATATCAGTTTTCGCGGCGGAAGATAAAAAGTTAACGTCCATAAAACCGGTGCTGGACGGAGTTAGTGATGTGAATCATATTTATCGATAATTTAATTTTTTAATCTTTTTTTTTTGATTGGATTATAAACATTTAGATAAATGAGACGAATTTTTTAGCATTCTTTGTATTCACCACGCGAGTGCCGGGTCCATAGCGTTGCAGAGGAAGGAACCATACCAGTGCCCGGGACTTGTGACCCAGAATATGAAAAAGCAAAGTAGCAGTACAAGAAGTGAAATGTTAAAATATACAAGGAAAAATATGTTTACATACATTTTAGGATACAAAACAGAATTCGTCACCTACAACTTCGTCCGCGTAAAATTAAGTGTAAAAAATTTTAGCGTGATGACAGATGTATAGCCTATAGTCTTATTCGATAAACGGGCTATCTAACACTTAAAGAATTTTTCAAATCGGACCAGTAGTTCCATAGACTAGCGCGTTCAATCAAACAAACTCTTCAGTTTTATATATTAGTAAAGAAGTATAGATTATCGGAATTCTTCTGTGTAACAATCAGATACAACTTCCTATACATTTAAAAGTATTTACAATGCACCACGCTTTAAAGTGATATTATCCAATAAAGTTTTTAAAATAAATGTGATTGATTTTCAAACATACCTATGTCAAAAGAAAATGGAATTTAAATCAAAAGCACCGATACATATAGTATTGGTAACACCTTCGGAGCATAAATTCCCCCAAAAAAAACTTTCTTGCCCTTATTAATCTCGTTAGGAGATGAATTTTATTAAATACGGAGTAAATCTTCCATAAGTTCTGTTAGAGAATGTTTAGGCAAAATTTGAAGTAGATTCGACCGAGGAATCACGTTGTTCCTTTACCCCCATACCATTCTCACACCCTAAGGGCTAAATTTTCGTAGAATTCTTTTTTATGGGATTCCTATGTCATATAAATAACACACCCTCCAAGTATTAGGTCTTTAAGATCAGCGGTTTAGGCTGTCCATTGAACCGTCAGTTAGTCAGTTATAAAGAACAATAGTAAATTGTTGCCGAATAATTTAATTAATATTATGTTTGTTCGGTTTTCATAAGGCAAAGGTAACACAGCAATACATCCCAAAAGGTAAAAATAAAAATAATAGTAAAACGGACGTGCTAATTTTTACTATTATTTTACGTTAGGTATGTTCGTTTTACTATTATTTTTTTTATTTTACCTCTAGACTATAAATATATTGAAATAGTTCCGCTATTTAATGAATCATTTTTTTGTACATAAGTTGTGTCTCCTGTTCGAATTTTAAAAGCAGGACAGTAATGAGATTTCACACAACATTGCAGGCGTGTTTTAAGTTCGAAATTTGAAAAAGACGACAATAATGAAATGTCATACCACTTTGAAAGCGCGTTTTTTCTTAAATTTGAATATCCGTAAATGGCAAACATTTTACATATATAGATACCCTTAGGCCTCTTTACGGTATTGTACATACACAACTATACCCCCATGCTTGTTACTTGTGTTAAAATGTATAGAAAGTCGACTTTCTGTCGTAAATAGAATATATTTGATAGAAATATATCTAAAGAGATTAATTTGATTTCGTACAATTTTCGAACATCTTGTATATTACCTTAAAACAATGTTACAGTAATATTAATATTATAACAGACATCACAAACATTTATCTTGAGATTGAGTAAGACGTTTGCTTAACGTTACACTGATGAAAAAAATGTAGAGTATCATTGTAAAAGCCTGAGTTGATTAAGCATCAGACATTACTGAAACAGTCAAATTTTTCAAAATGTCTACAATAAAAATAGTTATTGAAAGAAACTAATTTTCTTATAAAATACAACAATAGACGGGAATTGTATTCATTTATGGTTTATCTTACTGAAATCTAGATCATTTTGTGTAAGCAACGGCATCGTTTTGGCGGCGAAACCTAATCTTGCTCAGAAATGGGGCTTAGTAAGATTATTCCGGCCATACTTATTAATTATACAGAATAGAGATATTAATGTCTTTTTACACGAATCCTTAGTTACTTAGATTGTTCGGAAAATAATTCGGTCAATATATATACTCATTAATACACGCAATTTTTTGTTTTTTTTATAATTCTGTTAAAATTTAAAAGTGTTAAAATATTCGACTTCATTGCAAACTTTACCAGGGATACTCCTATACCTATTATGAGAAGAGCCCACATCAAAGGCAGTCCCGTATTCTTGTTGATATTACAAATACACAATTCAAATACCGTTGGAGTAATATCAAACAAGCCTCAATAGCTCAACGAATACTCCGATACTCATAGTATTCTTTAAAAAATATACATGTCAAGTATACAAATCAATCAAGATTACAATACAGCTTATCCTATTAAAAATTATACTTTACAATATTATTAGCATTTTCCCGTGACTTCTTCCGCCTAAAATTTAACTTGCAAAAGCAATTAGACCTCCTTAATATAATGGCTCCATCGAAACATCCGTTCCCTGGCAAATTTCATCATTGTAGGTCCTGCGGTCTTCGAAATATCGTGTAATGTGACCTTTCAATTTTATATACATAGATAAAGAGGGTATGAGTCCAAAGATAATGTAAAAGTTACTGATGGAACTTAATATATACATATTTTGCTTAATTAACACTTTAAAACATTATGGTGCTAAAACAACTGAATTGATTAAGGGGCAGTTGAAATTCATTTATTCATTTAATATCATCAGTTTCGCAATTCCTGACCTAAATGACTCTGGAGCAATATTTGCTCAATTAAATCTCGTCGGACGAATAAGGAAAATCCGGCGATAGCGGCAGATTTTCTTTTATTGTTTTAAAGAGGAATACAAACTGCCGGTTAACGATCTCCGCCATCTTAGCCCGAAAACGAGTAGGAATTTCCCTATTCTGCGTTAATATCAGGAATGGAATTACCAATTTGTCCGGAATTTTTCCGAACCGTCAAATATATAGATCTATATTATATGTAAATATACATATATTTTACTTCATTTGTCCTTACAAACATGTAAATGAACAACGTCATACTTCTTCCAAATACCAGGAACGCATCTGTGAGCCTTCAAGAATAAATCCACGGCAGTCCCTCAGGTAAACCACCTGCAATTTTGCCCTTGTTATATAAAAATATTACACTTATTCTTTTTTTTTTGAGGCGAACCGAAGGTCTTGTCGTTACGAAACAGGCGGCTGTTACCTATAACACAGGCATTAAGTTGTCTACCTTAGGAACAGACGTCCGTGTGTCATATATATATATATATATATATAATGTGATGTTAAAGTGACTAAGCCAACGTGAGACACAGAAATTGGGTATCGATGTTTCAGTCTAAAAAAGCACGATCGTTTGCGTCAACACGCTATTTTGCATGTAGACGTGAATACTTCCGAGGGGCGTGCATTTTTAAACTGTACACACTCTATTAATATCTATACCTCGTATATTCAATAGAAGTCTTTTTTTATTCACAGATCAATTAAGTGAAATAAGGAAAGCTAATATAGCAAGTTTGCTATGCAATGTAGGTGATAAAGTAACAAAAATACAACCACGCGCCTTCATAGTACCAGGACCCGGGTAAGTTCTTTTGTTTGTAGATAGATAATAAATAGATAGATTCATAGATGATAATGGATACTTAGATTTGACATATAAAGGATAGATATTTATAGAGAAAGAATATATTATGTTAGCAGCTAACCTAGGTTTATTTATTATCTATACTAAAATATAAAGTTGAAGAGTTAGTTTGTTTGTTTGAACGCGCTTATCTCAGGAAGTACAGATCCGATTTGAAAAATTCTTTCAGTGTTAGAGAAGTCATTTATCGAGGAAGGTTATAGGCTATATTTCATCACGCGTACACCAACAGGAGCGGAACACCAACGAAGAATATTTCAAAATGTCTTTGTTTTCTTTCCAATTTGAGAGCTTCCGCTGCGTACGCTGCCTAAATAGTTAAAGTTTCGCAAAAGTCATGTATGACAAAATTTTTCCCTTTTAAAAGTTCTAAATAAAAGTCCGCGATAGCATATGTCTATAATTTAAGGTTGGCTCAACATAACCTTTTTTATGCTAATGAAATTTGTTCTAAAATATGGCATTATTTGTGAAAGTATTTTTATAAACATAATATTAATCCTCATTAAAAAACTATTTTTAAATCCTTAAGTGACAAGAGTGGCACAGATCGTGGTCGTGGGGTGAGGTAGTTATATATATAATCTTACGGCGTTTATTATTGTTGGTGAATATTATGTTCTCAAAATTGTTTCAGAAATGAAATACGCAGCTGCGGAGAAATTTTAAAAATGAACTTTGTTGCGTGGAAAGACAGACAATGTGAAAGCAACTATCGTAATATATAAAACTTCAGTGTCGATATGTTTGTTCCCTGTGAACTCCTTACTAAGTCAACCAACACACACACACACACACACACGACGACACTCATCATGAAAGTTGGCGTTTATGTGTAACTACCGTAACCGGCAGACGCTGTCCTGCCCGAACGTTGGGTTACTTACGATAGTCCTTCTCCGTCCTACTTAATACGATTATCCTAAAATATTTTCCCCGTTCTCGTTTTCGTTCCCACTTCCGATCCCGTTCCCGAATATGACAGGCACAAAAATCAGGAAGATTTTGTATGGGAAAATGTTTTTTCTTTTAATCCTTGCGCAGCTACACAAAGTCCCCGATCACACTACATGATCATTGAAATGATCATTCAAATGAAACTATGTCTGGCTCTGGCATTAGACAAGTGAATGTGAAGAGAAAAGTGAATAATCCAAAAGTAATTTTCTTAAAAAACGTTTTTATAAGTACCCCTTTTTAACATCATTTAAATAAACAAACAGATTTTTATTTACACTTTTATTACTTTATTTATGCTTAGAAAGCATCGGTTGGTCTGAAAATTTGTAGATTTGCATATTATTTAACGCTATATACAAAATTTCGACTCTTTGTACAATTACATTGTAATATTTGACAATTAATATTTTTACCGTCGTCATGGCACAATTTTATAGAAAAATTTACACAAGTGTGTGTAAATCGTTTAGCATTGGTGTGCGTGAGGTTCAGTTTTAATAGTTTAATGAATTAATAATGCATAGTTTATAAAATTATTAACATTCGCAGACCATTCTCTATTTAAACTACATATAATTGTGCTAAGTTTTATACTCCTCCGTTCGCGAAATTTCTTCAAATGGTATCAAGAGTTTTTGCTTCACGTATTACATTATATATAGATAATATGTGATTTCGTAACAGCAGCCGACTTTATTGTTAAAAGAGACTAATAAAATTAATAAAGTAAACAAAGCAAGGACTGCCATTTATTGTAATATAAGCTCACGGGCTCGCAACTTCTGCGTCGTTTGTTTTTATAGATAGTGCCAAGTCATCATTTACCGCGCCGCCATCTTTGTTTCGCTGGTGTTTATGCAAATGGCGGCAACGAACGATTTAGCGAGTTTATGGTGCGTCACATCTTTTGCGACATCTGTTGCTAGTTTTTACTGTGCTTAATGTTTACATAAAGAAGGGAAACTTTCAGCAGCGGAATATTTTTATTTTCTCCAGAAAGAAAGCCTTTATGGAGGCACGTAAAACAGTGGGTCCCGATTAATGTCACTCTGTGATATTAGTCGTGAGTTTGTAGAGATTGTGAGGGTTCCAGGCATAATGTCAGGCGGCAGTCGGTGACCTTATCTCACCGTATAGAAACATCCTCTGGAAAGTACCTGAGCGACAAATTTTTATACAAAAAAACTAAAGAAAAAATTATATTAATTTGATAGAAAAATGTCAATGTTTCTTTAGGCTTTTTGTGTTTAGTAGAATTTGTATAATACCGGAGCCAGATATAGCTCAAAGTCTTTTTACATTTTTGACCTTGAAGTCCACAAAGTACTACACAACTTTGTACAGTTACATAAAGTCCCCGGCCACACTACATGCTCATTTAATTGATCATTCAAGTGAAGCTATATCTGGCTCCAGCATAAGAATATGTATTAATTATGCTTAATATTTTAGTTTTCCCTTCACCGAGCCTTAAACCTATAAATAGTAGACTATAAGCTGTGTAAAGGTAGAGACCGAGAGAAGAGACCGAGGCAAGCGATCGAGACAGGAGACCGCGACACAAACTGGTCTTTTTTATCTCCTTAGAACCATTTAACTTTGCGTGAACTTATTTGTAGTTTGCTTAAAAGTACTTCTATTTAAGAAATTTTGATAGATTTTATAGGATTTAATTGTAAATGTCTTTTTCACAGTACAGAGATTTATTACTAGTGACATCTTGTATCACGTTATAGTATATCAAGAATTTGTGTAATAAGTGTAGCTATCAAATACTAGATGGCAGTTTAACTTTTAATGACATCGCTTGCGTAAAGATGGCGCTAATAGTGGCAAAAAATTCTGTAATAGCTAACGATCTCAGTGTTAACTGTGTTAATGGATGATTGGTGTCCCTTTCACAATGAGACGTTTCAATTGTAAGGTTCTCGCAACCTTCAATTTAACTAATCTAAAGAGGAAATATTTGATTGTTTGTTTGTATTGAAATAGGCTCTGAAAGTACTGAATTTGAGAAATTCTTTCACCGTTAGAATCCTAGATGATCCCTGAAGAACAGCGATAGAATATTTTCAACAAAGTAAGAAATCCGTATGAAAACTTCGGGTCGGTAATGTTGTACCTATATAACTGAAGTGAAAATTTTATTCTTAATGGCGAAAAAGAGATACCTTTTACTGGGTGCAACAGATAAAACCTATAAATATTTATTTCTTTATTTATATATTTGGCACAAACCTTCTTGCAGAGTACATAAATATATGAAATTAATAATATGAATTAAATATATGAAATTAAATATTAAGGACTTCTAGTATTATATTATGAAAACTATTAAGAGATTTAGTGTTGATTCTGAAATATTTAATTGAATTTTATACTGAGGAGAGTTACATTAAAAAATGTTTATAGGCGGGTTTTTAGTAAACATTAATTTATAATCGATTTTTTGGAATGGTAGGTATTCGATGCAGTTTCGAAATAAAACGAATAAATTTTATATAACTTCATATTTGTCTTTTATATTCAATATTTTACACTGGGCTTATACTAAGACATTTACGATAAAACATTTACTCTATGAACACTTAACTTACGTTTAATAATAAATTTACATATATTTTACAATATTTATGTCAATTCTCAAAAAGATAGATTGGATTATTGAAACAATATCTTTTTTGAAAATCGACTACAAAACATAATGGCATTTATGTAAAATCAGATCACGTACAAAAAACAGGGCGCCATAAGTTTAAAATCGAATACTAATTACAAGTTTTATATTGCACTAATTGATTAATATATTATAAGATACTTTGGTTTTTATTTTCTAGTTTATTTATTTTATGCGGGTCTTTGCCATTAAAAATTTTCAATGATAAGGTCTTTTATAATGTCAATTTCCTGCGCTTAATACTAAATCTTAACAATAAACTTAAAAAATGCATTTGTACATAAATGGAATGGATAACATTTACAAATTGTCTTTTGAGTCAATAAAATTAATTATTTATATGTATGTATGTATGCTATTATGTATCCTACATATAAATTGGCGTTATGTTGATAAAATTGAATTTTAATAAATAAAGTATACAGTTAAAAATTCTATTTACATTATAAACATCGATTTCTCGTACACGAGTTAAAAGTTCTTAATACTGAAATGATCGCTTGTCTAATTCTTATTGCTACGGACACTCAAACTCATGTAGCTTAATTGGTAGTAGGTATATTTTAATGCCTCATTCTTTAATAACAATAATTTACTGTCTTTACCAATCTACGAAAAACCGCGTTGGCATTCAAGTCGTTATTCGTACCTATTTGGGTCAGCTTTTTTTGCGTGTTAATATTACATAATGTATTATCTCTTGGGTTGTAGGCATTTTAAATATGTGCTATTTTTTTAATATTAATTAACATAATTAAACAGTGTCAATAAAGTTTAAGTCTTGGCGTTGCTTGAAACAAAGTTTAATTCTGTAAAAGACTAACGCTGCATAGAAATCGCGTGGTTATCGCTCTTATATTTGGTACTAACTAACTTCACTAGTGATATAGTTTCTCGACCCTTTAATTCATTTTTTTTAATGAAGAGAAAATGACCGGTGTTTCTTTTCTTTCCTGCATTATCATAATCTTAAATGTAAGTTTATTTATCTACATTAATGTTAAAATTCTGATACGTTGGCCGTATTGACTCGGCATTGACTGGGGAAGGGGGAGTGGGCGGGATATAAGGATATCTGGGGTAAGGAGGGTAAGGATAGGGGTATCCCGATGGTAAAAGCTGGGGGTTATGGAATGGGGGCAATAAGGCTGGAGACGGATAACCGTAGGGTAATCCTACCGACGATGCGGCAGCTTGTAAGATGGACGCAGCAAATGCTGGATCGCTGTAGACCGCAGCGTAGGGCCAAGCAACTGCGATTCTTTGACGTTTGTCTTTCATTCTACGGTTTTGGAACCATACCTGTGGACAAAAGAATTTGAACGTTAGTATGCATACATATTATAAAGTAGAAAAATGTTTCCACATTTACGTTATATATATCTGTAAACGAGACAAAATATCAGTAATTCCTACTTGCAAAATATGCGGATAATTGAATTGCGCAAAAAGCACTAGCCAGCAACATATTTATATCAATAATATAATATAGATACGTAATTAATTAGCGGAGGTGTGTGAACCGCTCGGTTGTAAATGTAGAATGATCGCGGGAATTAAGTCTGAGTGATAACGCATTAGGTATTTATTGATACCTGTTTATTGGCCCAACTCAGTCCATGGCCTTTTATTAAGGTTCTTTATAGTGTCGCGTTTGACTCGTTTTAGTTTTTTTAATTTATATTAATTAGAACGATAGAGGCATTCGATGTGAGCAATAAAGACGAAGATCGATGTAAGAATAAAAGACGTTGTTATAGGATCTTGCGTCAGAAATCGCGGTTTCAAAAGAAACCTGAAGTAGATACCCGTTAAAATAAATATATATAAGACGGAAGGCAAATTGCGCCCGAAATAAGTATAACATTCATAGTTTTGGAATAACATACATCTTGGACTTTGTGATTTATTCATAAATTAAATTTATGAGGCACATTAGTTATATATTTGTTTATTTAACTAATAAAATTAGTTTTTTATATGTATCGCTGCTGCTTTGAAAAATATAGCTGTGTATTAAAAACACGGAAGCAGATTCGTAGACATTTAACACAAAATTTATGCAGGTAAAGTTGCGAAATGAGAAATCGCTTGGATCGGAGATTTTACGACATTTTTTGGTTTTATGATGAAATTAAATCTAATAACATTACTTTTACGCAGTGGGTATTTTGCGTCGCATATTTAGTTAAAAAATAATGTACAGTGCTTAAACATAGAACGTCAGTACGTTTTAGGAGTAGCCACAGGTATTATTTCAAAAGCCCACATAAACGAAATTGCTTTATTGCACTGTGCGCTGAGCAAACACACAGTAAGTAAAACATTAAAAAGCAATCTCGAAATCATTAACACAGTGATGGTCGTCCGCATACAACAAAGTTCGCAAACAGTTTCCCTTTAGGATCTTAAAACACCTTTTGTGCGCAAATGCTGCGGAAGAAGTGTTAATTGGCGGGATCTTTGCAGTGATTTCACTGCACAAGATGGCGTTTTCAGTGGCATAATAGACAACATTATTACTTTACACGTCGAATGAGGCTTTGATCTCTGGCTTAAATCCTATGTATTTATATTTGAATTGTGTAATAATCTTTAATGATATTTCGTATTGAGCGTTCTAAAGTTCTTGTACAATAGTATTTTATTGTTTAGTATTACTGGTTCTAATAAAAAGCGCTACTTCATAATGTACCTAAGATCGAAAATATCTTTGGAAATACTACATTTGATAAGTGACACATTTAAAATTTTTTTTGGTAAAGAACCTAACAAATAAATGGGATTAATCGTAATAAATTTCAGCTCGTTTTAATTACTCGTAGGTATACCTAGAATCTATATAATATATACCTACTATTTGTACCTAGAGTATTATAAATATAACAGGTACAAGTGTATTAAATTTGTACAAAATATTTAATTTACAAGTTTTTTTTTTAACTATTAGGCATTACACAACCAATTCTGTGCATTCAAATTGATTCGAATCAATAAAAATATCAACAAAAACGTGACTTCATTATGGCTTTCAAACATCACGGAAAATTTTGTTTGTTGTTTTAAAACCCCCAATAAAACTCAACAATAAACAAATACACAAAAAATTCAAACTTTACATCATCAAATGGTAGCCGCGTCTTAATTTAATAGTTTTTAATTGGTGTAATCGCACCATAAAACAGATGCTCGGCCATAGACAACCGATGAAGTCTTTTCATATACTCGCTCGTTAATGACAGCATCTTTCAGGGTTCTGTGGTTTATATCAACTGATGGTAAATCGCTCTTTCATAAAAGATCTCTTATTTTTAGCATTAATACATCTTATATTTAACGTGCTACGGATTGATTTTTATTTATTTAACTAATCTAATATTTAATACATTAATAGCTCAAGATACAGTTTTGTTTAATAAAAACCTTTTTATTTTGAGTAATCTTTAATTGGTAATTCGTTAAGTCCGTATAGGTACTAAATTGCTCTATATTTTTACCATATTTTCTTAATAATTATGTAAAGATTGGCTAGGACTGTAATTTTTGTATAGAGTTCATAAAAGTACAATTTAAATTATTTATAACAACCATAAAGTTAAGATTTTCAGATTAGTTGTTGAATATTGCAAGATTACTTTTTTATATTGTGTTCGTAAACAAAGACTGAGGGACGTAATCGCCGATGACGGAAAGGTTTTTTTAAATAACTGACGTACACCATTGTGCCTACTGCCTAGTATATATTTTTTAATTCTACCATGGTGGCATTAGTACTTTATACCTCAATTATTTAACCTTCGTTTTAAAGAAATAACATTCGATTTGTTTTAATTGTCGTGTTCTAAAATCTTTTTTTTTAATTAGCCTATACCGTCCTACTGCTGGGCAAAGACCTCCCGCTTTTCTAACCACACCTTCCTTTCCTTTCTAAAATCTTTTAACCATATTAAATTATCAGAACTGGTTTGTATACTACTTGATAATTGATGAGATGATCAAAGTAAATATGATGAAAAACGTATATGTAGGTCAAATGATTAGAAGAAGTTATAGGTTATTATCCGATAGGCAATATCAAATTAAAGTTTACAATAAGTATTTATTTATTAACACGAGGAATCCTTTAAATGTAATGCGGTTCGCCCTTAACTACTTTTTTTAAGCAAGAGCGTTCTTTTCGGTATTAATGTTCATTAGCATCGTATAGCTACTGAATAATTCGGTCGGTTTCTTTTATTAATGCATCCAAATTAGCGTGAATGTAAAATTCGAATGAGCCATAAACACGTATTTTTTTTCTAAAGCTGTCGGTTTTCTTTTTTATTTTGAAGTGATAATTGACATTATGACTGGACAGCCAATGTTTATAAAGAATTTGGATTTAAATTGGCGTGCGGTATTTAAATATGGAATTGGTTGTTCATTAAGCAAATTGAAATAAGTAACGGATGTTCGTGTTTTTACAAAATATAACTTACAGTAGATATTAATTTTCAATTCTCATGTTTTATGTAGGTATATTTGGTAGGTTTATAGTGTTTTTTTTAATTTATTATAGATTATGTTGAATGCAGTTTCATGTTATTTTACTCTTTGCACTATTTTTGCTGCTGCAAAGAGTAAAATTTATACGGAATGAGTAAACTTCAAAATGATTTGTGAATTGTTAAAAAAATCGTTTACTTAACAGTGTTTTAATCTTTTTATTTATTTTGTAATAACTAAATCAATACAATTAGTAATGCGTGATTTTTGAAAGATGGCTTATATTTTTTTAAGTAAATTCTGAAGGAAGATCAAATTGCCCTCAGTACCGCGTATCGTTGTTTCACACGTTTGTAACGTGATTCTGCGAATTAGCGGTACGCCATAAAGCGTTCGTGATGGAAATTATTGTAGTTCTAATTGAAACATCATACTTTTGTAACTAAAACTCTTCATTTGTTAGGCAAACACGACAGAAATTCATTAATGACGTCAAAGTTTTTGTCTCGACGTTCCCATCATATATTCGACTAAATTATATGTTATAACACATACTTACACATTTAATTAGAACGTATTACGAAAAATATGTAAGACGCTTTCCTTTGCAAAGATATTATGACAGCATGCGGGAATTTTTTATTATTAATTTTCGATGAAGTTGAACTGTTGAAATACATGCCCGCAAAAGTAAGACAATCATTTTTGTATACGAAATCTTCATTAATTGTATATAAAAAGTATAAATTAATTGTATATTTACTGGCAACACCGCCAACTGTAAGACAAACACATTTTTTCAAGCAGTCACATTAAGTGACTCATTTTAACATGTTATCAGAAAGTTGTCAATTGCCATATTACGAAAATACTCGTCCGACCGACCGTTATAATTGAGCCGAGGCCGATCTTATTCGGGTCGATATGTGGGCGAACCTTATGAATGAAGAAACCTTCAGTTATAAAACATTCACATGAAAATGTCGCTGAAAACTCTGTATTGGGAAAGCATGGCGTATGATGCCCACGCAAAATTTATTAGAGTCCAAATATGTGCCTGTTACTTAAAAAAAAAAAAACCAATTGAAATGATATTGTGAAATGTAATACCTACGCAAAATACGCTGAATGGATGTCAATTACAGGCAAGTTTTGAGGTCACATTATATTTTACATTAATTGACGTTAAAACGTTAGTTAGTTATTGTTACTTGATGAATATTTAAAATGTTTGTTATGTCGGTTATAAAGATTAATAATATTAAAAGATAATAAGATGCTATTATTAGTTTTATTCAATATTTGCTATATTATCATAGGTTATCACTACAATATTAACAAATCTGGTTAGTAGGAAAGAGATGTGTGCATATCTTAAATTGTCTGTGGTCTTAATAGATTCTTTTTTTATTTTTTGAAAGAAGAAGGGTATTTCAAATTCGAATTTTAAATTGTTGCATGTCACTTCATAGACAATTATAATATTTCTTTTTTTTACCTTGATAGTGGATTCTGGTAGTTGTAATTGCGCCGCCAGTTCGCATCTTCTCGGTCGCGACACGTAGTTCTCTTTCATGAATTCTTTTTCTAGACGCGCCAGTTGTTCTCTTGTGAACGCTGTGCGGTATCTCCTAAGGAGAAAAAGTTTTTCAATTAAATTTACACCACGTGGACTTTAAGTGAATATTGGTATTATGCCGGAGCCAGATATAGCTTCATTTGAATGATCATGTAGTTAGGCCGGGGACTTCGTGTAACTTTACGAAGTTTTGTAGTACTTTGTGGACTTCAAGGTCAAAAATGTACAAACGCTTTGAGCTATGTCTGGCTGCGGTATTGTGGCATTTTCAATTAAAATTTATATTGCATTTATACTAAAAAATAGTTTCTTACCTAATGTTAGGATCAGGTGCTGAGCTGGAGGTGTTTATCTGTTCTGATTGTGGGCTGAGTGATTCTGGAACAATAAAAAATAATAATTTAGAAATTA
>JANCMC010050385.1:0-20609 GCA_024363005.1 Charaxes varanes | reverse complement strand
GGTCCACTAGTAATTATATAAAATGAAAATTTATTTAATTAAAGGCACAAGCTTAGAATATGATACGAGCTTCTTATACACTAATACAAATTGTTTAAAATATTTTTTTGACTTTAACCTATTACAGGAACTAGTAGAAGATTATTACATTCCGCTACTTTTGTTTGGATTATGAATTGTTTTTAGTTCCGGCTAGTTGAAAGGGGACGCACCCTATGATTTCTATTTGCAATTCTCTTTGTAGAGAATCAAAGTTATATAAGGAAAGTTTATAGACACGCTTCATTGAGATGGGTGGTTTTCAGCACGTGCCGACTCAGATGATATTGCATTTTTTGACACACCCCGTCTGTTGAAAGCTTGTACGATTGCTTCAACATCAATGAATCGTATTTATTTAGCTGTTGCGTGTGTCTGTAGCATGACGAACTTCAATTTAGATATATTTTGACCTTTGTGTGTATTACAATTTTGTCCGTCTTTTGAAGGTAGCCTAACTTCACTATTTCCGACATAAAAATTAAATAAGTGAAATAAATACAATTAGTAATTACTCATTGAATATTACTATTCTTAACCTAGGTAGGATGGCAAGTTTGCGTTCTTACAATTAGTTATACACTTGCAATACTTTCAAAATATAAAATAATACTAGTGTTAAATAAATTATATAATATCATATATATTAGTCAGTATTAGTTAAGTCTTCTCTAGACCTTAGCTCAACTGGAAATCGGTTTACCTAAATGTCCCGTCCCAAGACCCTTAATAAAAGGGACATTAATTTTTATACCCCTTTACCCCCATGATAGATCGACAATGCGCTTTTTATTTTTTTAATTAATATTGTGATGAATATGTATGTGCATCTATAGTGCTGAGTGTAGTGGTTGATTGTGTTGACTGTTGAGAGAGAGAGAGCGTAAAGGATATGAGTGTTGAGAGTATGAGAGAGCAGACATTACAAAAAAGGAAATCGGTAAAAAAAATAGCAATGGCATGTTCTAGGTCGCGTAAAACATGACAAAACTTATTTTATTCACGATTCTATAAAACGATTTTGGCAAATTACTTCGCTGCGAAGTTCGTAAGTTAAAACACGCAGAAACTGCGCGGGTGAATTACGGTCCCATTTTGATCATTAAATACGGTAATATATCTCTTTTTGGCTCTGAATTATACTCAGTTATTCTTGGCATAGGTTAACTACAGTTGCAATTTGAATTGACGAAGTATAAAGTAACGGGATCTGTTTTGAGAGTAGATGATACTTTATATATAGTCTTAGTGCAAATGTCCTTTGCTTTGGTTGTCTTTTAATCACAGGTTAAAAGCCCATTCATTTACCACCGTATATTTATATCTTGAAGATATGAAACTCGTATTCTTTTAGAAACTACGAATATAAAAATGTATACATGTTTATTAAATGTAAAACATTTATTTATTGCCAAACCGCAGCACTCGACCGGCATTCATACTTATAAGCCTTCTGGAGGCTTTGAAAAGTTTTATTGGATAGTCCTCGCTACTGTGACATTTTCAAGACATATTTGGAATAAGTCTTATTAATTAATAGCCTTTGGCACATTGCACTACAAAATCAAAATGTCTTTATTTAAATTGCGTTACGATACACGCTTAATTTTTGTTTTTACTCACCATTTTGCTAGCGAGTCCTTTACTCTCAATGGCAAAAGGTCCTACTACCACGATACCAAAAGATCCACTGGTCTACTTACAAATGTTCCGTCTGTAAAATTAAAAAAGTTTAGTAAACAAGAACCTCTAAGTAATCATTGCTTATTTAACCTTCACCTGACCATAACCTCGTTAACGATGAAAAGACCTCAATTATCGTTCTTATACCGCAAAGCCTTGAGCGCCCCATTAAGATGCTCTTCATTAGCGAGATGCGGTCTCCAGTGTGCGACGCAATAACTGTTTTTATAGCTGTTCCGCGTGAGAATAATATCATTAAAGTTGCAGAAAATTCCTATGATATTGAGTCTCAATGGCTCAACGATAAGGAGTTCCGAGATCCGTAAATTACGGTACGGTAATACTATGATAATACTTTCATTTTCCAGCTATAACTTATACATGTGTTTCCCTTTCCAACTAAGCATAAAGTTCGTAAACAGATGCGACACTTGATAGTGTAGATTTAGCTTTTTGTTGAACTATTAATAGTCAAAGCGTGTGGTGCAATAACTGTGTCAGTAGTGATAAGAGTATTCGATTCCATTTTACTCTTTATTTTCTGAAGGTTTACTCGTTATTTCTTCATTCATGAATATATTTTTTTGATATTTTTTTGTGTTTGATGTTTTTTATTTTTTTGATAATGAAAGCTTTTTTTCATTTACAATGTAATAATCAATTTATTAACAATGTAATAAACAAATTAATTTATTGGTTCCTTTATTATTAATGAAAACTTTTTACATTTACGATACATTAATCAAAGATAATTATTTCCCTCAAACTGAAGAAATGCGCATGTTTCAATACCTCTAGTGTCTTTTTTGCGAGCCTAAATGGAACGTTAAGTAATGGCTGTAACAAAAGTGTTTTCTTGAATAATTGTCCTCCATTCAAACCTTCGAAAGAATTCATCAACTAAATAAATATTTGCCGTTTGTCTTATTTCGATCGTTCGGAAGAAAAATGTCTTCGATTTGAACAAAACTGAGATCTTTTAAACAAATTCTTAGAAATATATTTAAAGACCGACCCCTTTCATAACTTTTTTTTTTTCTCTTTATTAGGTAATTCAACAGTGTTACAGGTTTTAATTTAAATTTACAATATTTTTTTATAACTAAGACCAAATGAGAATTACACTTATACTTAAAATTTTAAATAAGAAGAAGAAAATACATAACATCTAGAATAAATTTAATTGTTAGGCCGCCTACGACATCTTATTTGTGTATCGGAGTGCTGTTACCTATAACATAGGCATTAAGTTATCTACCTTAGGAACAGACGTCCGTGTGTCATATAGTCCTGTATATATTTAATACTTTTTTGCGTATAAAAATTATTTCATAACCGTATCCGAATTATTGTAAAACGTTCATAACAACAAACTCACAACATCGTTCTATTTTTGTCGGGGTTTAAAAAGAATTTCCAACAAAGATTGTTCTGGGTCCATCTTAAATTCGGACGCGACTAACCCTTACAATCTTTAAGGAGTAATCCTCCTATTTACTCCTCTTTACTCCTATTTACTCCTCCATTATCCTATCACGATAATGTCATACAATAATTAAAATATCTTTTTAAAGTTAATTGAATTGAAGTACCAAAAGCCGAATTCAAGAAAGGAGTTTTGAATTTACACTATAAATTTATGCTTGCAGTCAAATTCAAATAATAATGTTACCTGTGTATTCATCATACATATAAACGATTACCTTAATTTTAATTGTGAAATTTATTATTTTACTGGTACCTAATAATAATTACATCAAAAATAAAATAAACCACAGGTAAACGTTAACGACTCACCGTAATTTTACGATAATTAGCCGCCGACAAAGTGAATTGTATATTGTATAATTTATATCATAATTACACACTTTAGTCAATCCTAAAATTCTTGTTAACGGCTGTTTTAATTAATCATAGTAAAACAACGTTTACTCTAATTAACAGTATAATATACTACGCTCCGTCATGTCACTAATTTCAGACATTATGTTTTATGTCTGTCGTATTCTAAGTTATGGATGAAGTAACTTCGTTGTTTATTTGACTATTTTGCTAACCACAAAAAGGGAAAAAAAACTACAAATGTAATAAAATACGCAAACAAACTAGATTTAAATTGACGAAAAAATATGTGAATGCGCCGCTTCTTCCTTGATATCTGACACTGGGTTTTTTTTCATCTGATTTACTCTACTTAATATAAATCTTTAGCACTTTTGTTTAAATTGTTTGTTACTTTGTTGTACTTAAATAATAACAAACAAATAATGTTTCTATTCTTTATTGATAATTTGTACACAAAATACTTTAGCGTATGTTTCTCTGTAATTACTCGGGAATTTGCAAAATATACGCAAAAATATAAGCACCGATTTGAAGTTCTGTTTCTGACATAACATTTACAATGAACTTAAATTTAAATAGTAAGAAGAAAAACTGTATACATAATAAATAAGCTAATTCTAAATTAAAGTACAACACATATGACATAACAAAAACAAAACAAAATGTTACAAAACGGAAGTATTAAAAAAATTAGCACTAATATTATATCTATTTTTAATTATTATACTGTACAAAAGAAATACAGATTTCGATTTATATAGCATTTCATATAAGAGATTCTTTTATCGGCTTTCATGACGAATTATAAACAATAGATTTACTATATCAACAATATCCGGTTAAATATTTCTGTTATAAAAAAAATCCTGTTTTAAGTTACTTAACTCGACGCGCGCACCGATCGGTGCGACGATGCCAGTGAAACCGGTTTTGTCGCTCATATTAACAGGTTGATTGACATATTAAGATGAAACTTGACAGAGAAGTGACTTATAGTTAGCAGACATCCGCTAAGAACCGATTTGTCGATATATACTGATTAAGGACGTCCAAGGGATCCCGCAAGTTCTTTTTAAATTCCACCGACGCGGACCAAGTCACCGGCAAAGTTGGTATAATTATTAATACATTAATTATTCTTCGTACTACCATTTTGATGCGTGTATTATCTAGTTAAGCCTTAAGACGTATATGATTAGATTCTGAAATTCTGTGAATAATATTAATATCATAGAAGTCTCAACTATTGCTATATATTCTTTTTCTCTTTTATTTTTATCTTTGTGATAACGTTATCTTTATTTTGATTTAATTTTGTTTAATTTCATATAAATTTATAATATTCTTATACCTATTTTTTAATAATATTAGTTTTTAATGTAATAATTTATCTCTCAGTGTAACCGGTTCACACCGTCCTGATATGATGTAAAATAAATATGTCAAATAAAATAAATTAAATCAGTTTTAACATGATCAACTCGAAGCCTAAGCCGGCTGTTAGCTCGAATAGACTAAGGTCCTGACAGACATTTTTTTGACTGACATTTTACCTCTACAAATTAATTGTATAAAGTATTTAACCATCTACTTTATAATGATGACACAGGAATACTTGTAAATACTTACTTCCTTACTAATTTTACATATGTGAAAATAACTCTGTCTGTTACGTTTTCACGCTTAAAACGCTGAACCAATTTTCACGAATTTCGGTATAGAGATAGATTGGACCTTCGAGAAGGACATAGGCTACTATTTGTCGCGAATATGGAATCTGAAAGGATTTGAATACGGCATAAAAGTTTGTATGAAAACCGAATAGAACAACTAAGACGAAGTATTCTGTTTTAGCTAGTAATACCATGTCTCTAAATAATAATTCAATTAAAGATAAGAGAAAAATCCTCTACTCTGCCTTTTCTATGTATATTTTTATTAAATATTGAAGTACGGATCAAGCACACCCTGTGTATATGTAAATTATTATAGTATCCAAGTATCACTCGTCTCTCGGTTCGTTAGCCGATGCTTTTACGCTAGTCACGCTGTGGTCTAAGTCATGAGCGAAGCGTTTTTATGCAACTATTTTTTTTTTTTTTTAATAATCAATAGGACACGCCAGACGTCGTCTTGCCCCATTTACTGCTGGCAAAAGGTCCAGTGCTAAGGCCATCTATTGGAAGCATTCCGATGATGCGACCAACTCTATATTCTTTAGTGTACTTAAAATATACCTTTGTGTTTTTCTTTTAATCCTTCCTTGTAATAATGCGAATAAATCAAAGCAGAGCGTTTTACAAGGTATACCTATAAAGTACACGCTTTTGTCATCCTATTGGGTGACAAAGGCGTGTACACTCAAACTAAACTGGTTGATAGATCGGTGACACATTCTAACACTGATTATTGACTCCCCGATGTTTCGGAAGACGCACAAAAAAAGGGGGTACTAATTAATGTCACCGAGTTATATTAATCGTGAAATTGTACTGATTGTGGGGTTCAGAGGATGACGTCAGACGGCAGTAGGTCATCTTACCTCGGCCCAGTCATATCATGTGCAATTTAAGCAGACCCTGGTACTAGACCGGGGTGACGCCAGGTAAAAGAGAAGAAAAGAGAACTAATCATATTAAACTCTAGATATTTAGTGATTTACCTCCAGTGGGTAGTCCTCGCACAGCCACAGAGTTGCCCTGAACTTCTGAACTTTGGTGGCGATGTCCTTGGGCCGCCCTATGTCCCTTTCCAGCGGTTCCTCCGAGAAGTACTCCTCCCAGGACACGGGGCGGACATCCTCCCTGGATCTGCTTCTCCGTGGAGGCTCCTCCTGTATTTTTTTATTAACTTAGAAAAGGAATCACAGTAGCACTACTCCTGGAATGCCATCAGAAGTATCGGTTATTATCACTTAAGGAGGTTGTTACGTCAAGGTTAGGCCTAAGGCCCTATCGTTACTGTGACCGGCTTACAATTCCTCAAGACCTGCAGAGTGCGTAAACCCTGCAATGGCTTGAGGTGTGAGCACCACAACACTTCCTGTTTTTTCTAGAAATAAATAAATAAATATATACATAATACACCTAGAGTCGAGGCGGGAATCCAACCCTCAACTCCTGGAGTAGAAGGCAGGGTAGTGGCCAGCCGAATAAGAAAAAGAAATACCCTGTCTGGTGTGAGCAGGGGTGAGGCGGAGTTGGAAGGCGGGTCGTCGGTGTCGGCCAGCGCAAGCAGGCCCGCCAGCGGAGCCCGGGGGGCGTGTGCCCTCCTGTCGCCTTTGGGCAGGTGCTCCGATCGGGTCTTGGACACCAGCTCCACATTGTTGGCGCTGAACACCTTGCACTCGTAGCTGTTGACGCTCTCGCTCTTGTCCTGCCTCCAGCCCCAGATACCGCTTTTATTTCTGTATAAATAACGAATATGTATCTATTACTGACGCGATAACGTCTTGTACATCGAAGAAGGCTGGTTGCATGCACGAAAAAGTATGACTAAAAATTAAAAACTACCCACAGAATAAGTTACAAATTTCACCTTTCAAAGTTGCTTTTCTGTACCTAAAGTGTAGCTTTTTTTATGTAACAATAGGCAAACTGGCTGTTCACCTAAGTGGCTACCGACGCTCATGGGCCATTCAGAAGGCTCCAGAAGGCTCGCAGTTGCGTTGCCGACATTTGAGGAACGAGTGTGATCTTTCCTTGTAAGTCCAAATAAAATCAAAAGGTGGCAAAGAGATGTCCCATGTATAGCTCACCTTTCGAAACTGATTTTATCCGTGTCTAAATAGTTGATAGCCAGTGGGGCGGCGAGGCGCTGCTCTATGACGTGGGGCGGGGGCGGGGGCCAGCCGCGGGCGCCCCGGGCCTCCAGTCAACAAACTGACGCATGAGACCATTTTAACGTTAACTAAACATAGTTAGATTTTGGGAACAGCGCAATGTGCCCAACAAGCCGTGATGATCAGCCTTCAAATTACCGCAATTTCCATCATTAAAGGGCCACTCCGTCATTGTCATTGAGACAACAAGTCAACAAACTGACGCATGAGACCATTTTAACGTTAACTAAACATAGTTAGATTTTGGGAACACAGTTAAGGTTTTAAGTGAGGAGGTTGTGGTCTAATCAGTGGTCGGCATTTGTGTGGATCGCTAGGTTAAGTAGCTCTTGCTGCGACCGGGTGATTGATGGGTGACCCATTTTAGCACTGGTTTATATTTGATATCCAACCTCCTCTAAGTTTCGGAAGGCACATAAAACAGTGGGACGCTATTAATGTCACTGAGTAATATTAGTCGCAAGGTTGTAAAGATCGTGAGGATTCCGAGGATGGCGTCAGATTGCAATCGATCATCTTAACTCGCCCCACAGCCACATCCTCTGCAATCTAAGCGGACCCTGGTATTTAATCAGGATAACGCTAATAAGAAGAAGAGTTAAGGTTTTAAATAATAAAACACTTGTCCTTTTCTTGATCTATCCATGTTTTTCGAGCTTGTACTAAAAAGATCTAAGGGATAGCGTCCCCTATGAACAATTTCGCACGAAATTAATAAATCCCGTTTGTGACAAATAGGAAATCTATTGCAGAGAGCCCCTTCGATCGGCACCAGCTTACGGCAAATCCACTTAGCGTTGCGCTGCCCAAAGTACTTTATATCCCAATAGAGGCCTGACAACTACAAAGCTTAGAGAAACCCTAGTTAACTACAGTGTAAGCCTGTAGGCAATTAATTGGCTTGACAAATATCTGTCTATCTGATTAATACAGACTTTGAAACATACATGTATAAAAATTATCCCACTTGGAGAAACATACCAAATTTGGGTAGGCAAGTGAGGGAACATATGGTAGTGAAGGCACTTTAAAGAGGACTCTTAAACCTGGACCCGGCTCTTTCATAGACGAACCCGGGTTTGTATAGGGAACTAGAAGAATAATAATAAATGAAGAGTGAACGGAAAGAATGAATACAACATTATATACTACTTTGAATAGATCTTTGTGGAAATCTATGGACGAGGCCTAGGTCCACCATTGGACTCCATAAGGCTGAAGGAGGGAAGGGTACTACTTTAAAATGGCACGGGCATTTAGCCAGTGATGCAAATTGAGTAGGGTCAAGGTTAAGTCCGTACCATGCACTGCTATGTTTCTTTCTTCTATGACGAGATGGACCCGACAGAGGTTGCAGAAAGTTTGAGAAAATTGTACTGATTTTTTTTTTATATAACAAGGGGTAAACGAGCAGCCGGTACTCTTAAGTGACTACCGACGTCCATGGGCGTCTGCAACACCAGGGAGATCGCAGATGCGTTGCCGGCCTTTGAGAAATGAGTATGCTCTTTTCTTGAAGGTCCCTAAGTTTATTAATTTCTTCTTCTGTAATTATATATAGAAAAAGATATATAAGTTCTGAATTAAATTTAGACCTTCTCTAATGCCGGCGCCAGACATAGCTTCATTTGAAAGATCATTTCAATGATGATGAAGTATGGCCGGGGACTTTGCGTAGCTGCGTAAAGTTTTGTAGAACTTGGCAGTCTTCAAGGACATAACTGTACAAACACTTTGAGCTATGTCTGGTGCAGTACAGTAAAATAATTTTGTAGATGAGGATGTTGAAGAATAAAATTAGGAGAGAGAATCGCAAAGTGGGACCGACGCTAAGAAGAAGAAGAATGTTAGGAACATTCTTCTGCGCTATTAAGTTTTAGTAGGGGGACCTGAGATTTAAAAGGATTTTTCTTAGACAATGAAGACTGAGGACGTAAAAATATTGCCCTGTATCCACTTTGGTGACAAAGACGTATTGATGACAGGACAAGAGCATCGCCAACCTGTGGAGGGGGGGGGGGATAAAAGAATATGAATTCTATACCATTTTATACGGCTATAGGTTATATACAGCTAAGCCAATTTTCCAGTAGTCTAGTAGTAGACTCGGGACTTTGATTTCTGTGAATTTGGTAATATTTTCTTAATTTCTAGGGTGGTCAGTTGCCCCTCCCGATCCCTCGTTGGCAACGCCCTTGCTCTGAAACAACTCTGTCTCTAAGTGCATAGTTCTTACGTTGGTGTCAACTCAAGAACTATGCACTAATACCGGAGCCAGACGTAGTTCAAAGTGTTTGCACAGTTTCGTCATTGAAGTCTACAAAGTTCCACAAAATTTGGCGCACTTACACAAAATTCTCGGTCACACTAAATGATCATTTCAATGAACATTCAAATGACGCTATGTCTGGCTCCGGCATTGGAGACAGTCTTGCAACTTTATCTCTTATTTTATTCTGCCCTAATGTATGTGTTTTACAAGTGACGTTATAGTGATATACGACCCTCTCGTATATCACTATAATCTTTACAACAGTCTAATAATATACATATTTTGCTTGTTCTAGTAGTAATAATATACTGAAGTCGATACGACAAACGGTTTTACGACTGTTTAAATGAGGGGAAAGCAGTAACAAGCACCTCTTGAAATCCTATTGTCGTGCAAATGCTTCTTCCAGGGAATTGAGAGATCTTCACACTCCGATTCTGCAAGATAACTTCTTAGTTGCAAATATCACAAAAATTTGAAAAGTAAGCAAGCTAGTAACTGCTTATTTTTTTTCCTCCTTCAAAGAAATTATTCGTTATTAAAATTTTAGAAACTTTAAAAATGCATTGGAGATAAAAACCCAGTTCTTGGCAACTGGGCTACTACAGAAGTTGAACAGATTCTTTGCTATTAAATTGTACAATAAAATATTTTTAAACAAAAAAAAATACCAATGAAACTATGATAAAAAGTAAAATATAATTTGTTCTTACATACCATGTATTCGACACTAGCTGATGTATTGCAGACGGTATCTCTATTTGTTTATTTATTTGATGAGCATACTTATTTTTCATAGGCCAGCAACGAATCTGTGAGACTTCTGATACTGCAGTTGCTTGTCTATGGGATGTCTAAGAAAACATTTTTTTACAAGTCAATACTATTTGATATCTACTAGAGAACTCCTGGTAGTCGAAATTCGGCCACAAATCTCTAGATTTGCGTACTAGATGCTGATTTAAAACTATAAACGAAATTCATTTCTTAGTACAAAGATATTGTAATATTTAATAATTAATATCTTTACCGTCGTCCACTTCTACGCTTTAACAAAATCTTATAGTAAATTGTGAAAGAAAATACATGTGTGTGTGTGAATCACATAAATTACTTCGCAGTGGTGTGCGTGATGTTTAATCATACTAATTTCATGTATTAAAAACTCATATATTATAACAATATTCTCCTCTGTATAAACTTTAACTGTGCCAAATTTGAAACACGTAAGCGCAAATTTTCTTAAAACGGTACAGAAAGGACATATTTTTATACTTGCTGTGACCCCGATTTTATCCGGGTAAAATTAAGCGAAAAAAAATTAATTCAATTAGTTTATTGATTCAATTGCGTGATGACATAGAACCTTCGATAAATGGGCTATCGAACACTGAAAGAATTTTACAAATCGGACCAGTAGTTCCTGCGATTATCGCGTTCAAGTAAGCAAACGAATAATTTCTTTAGCTTTATATATTAGTAAAGCTATCATGATGAAGTAATGTATTATCACTTAACTGCCAACATATATAACAACATAAAGACCCGATTCAATTTAACAGAGGGAGTCAAAAACAAATGATAACCGCAGCGCTCGCTGGCACGGAGAGCGATCGTAATGAAATTCCGTGTCTCCGCCCGTCGCCATGGCAACCACCGAAACGCCTCTAACACGATTACGAGTCTGGAATAGCTTCCAACTCGATGAATACATTGCTCAGTGTACGCACTAAAACCACTGCAACCTCTAGCGTGTTTAATATATATATAATGAATGTCACGCGTAAGAAGTCGCGGGTAAAAGCTAGTTATTATTGGCCGTATCGTAAGTGTGTCACGCGTAAAATTCGATAACACGGTTATAACTCACCCAATTGCAAGTGCTTGCATAATTCGATATGTTGACAAGATTTTTGCCGGACAGATAAATAACTGTCAGTGACCACCAAATCTGGCGATTGTAGGAAGTGTTGAATTAGAGCCAGAGTTAGGGTCACCGCGTGTTTTGTATTATCCGGGATAGTCCCGATTGACTTTGAGCAGTTCAGGGTAGCAATGCCTACCCGGAATCCTCGACAGACCAACAGTCTCCTGCACAAGAACTGACCTGATCTGAACAGGATGATAGATACTATCACCGGACACTGCCTACTAAACAAACACCTATTTAATCTAGGTGTAACCGATAGTTCACTTTGCAGGGGATGAATGGACACACCAGAAACTCCATCTTACTAGAACTACAAAGAGGTTCTTGTTCGCGGTTCGGAAGATTCTTTCAACGTAGTCGAGGAAGATGGGTCTAGACTTACTTCCGGCTAGTATTTGTATTAAATAATTTAAATTTCGCACATATTATAAGGTACGATTGGATGAATAAGCTTTTTTTAAAACATCTATAAGTATAGAAAGTTGAAAAAAGATAATTTGAACCTTCTATTTATAAAACCGATTAAAGGTAACTCCAACTTGTCTGCATTAAGTGTTTTATTGGCCGCAAATTCAATTGTGCTTCTACAATCTTTATTGGTTATTCATATACCAATAATGAATAACTAATAATAGAATCTTAAAAAAATACAAATAATATATAGTAGAAAAACTGTAAAGAAAGATCCTGTATTAACATTTTTCTTACGACTAATGTTTGAGAACAAACTTCTATCTTACATATAATTACATAATGCCTATTCAAATTGTGTACTTATCGCTCAAACAACAGATAACGACGTCACATTCTATTTATAAATCACCATCGAGTCAAGGGTGCCATAAGAATCTACGTCATTCATGCGCAAAATTACATTTTCGCCCCTTTTAAGATCTACACCTGTATCCCAAGACGCATAAAAAGCGTCCTTGGAACTATTGTTGGGGGTTCGCTTGCAAAGTGGCTGCCAAAATCGGCGTAAGCGGCGATGCGCGGGAAACGGAGCGTCAGTCGAACGACGTCTGCTAGCGTGCGCGCACGCCGTCCTTACCGCGCTGCATTTTTAGGTTAGAATTGGCGCGGTTTCGCTGGCCAGGTGCACGCCGCCCCCGCTCTCACAGCTAACTCCGTCCCTCTCGCGCTACATGACAGCTGTTTTCTGACTCTCGAGATTAGTCAGATGTTTCTGTGAACCAGTCGGAGCTCACCTGACGCGATACGATGGCGGCGGGCGGACGCACACCGAAACAACGCCGTTTCGAGATGTCCTCTTCGATGCTGAGAACGCCTAGACGGAGGCGAGGGAGTTGCAAGTGTCTATTCGGGGCGCCGGACAGGGATGAGACGAGGCGTCTCATGGCTGAGCAGTACGCGAGGGATAGGAAGCGGTTTATAAGGCGATTCAACTTTGATGTGGAGACCGAGTGCGCCTACAAGGGCAGCAAATTGGACTCGCCGGTCAAATTTTGTGAGGATAAGGAGAATGACAGTCCGAGGACGGGGACTGAGGCCTTGGCGTGTGTTGAAAATACGGACTTGCGTGTGCTGGGGTCACCTTCTCGACGCAGCGCTGGTAGCTCGCCGAAAACCCCAACAAGGACCCCTCGTACTCCAAAAACGCCTCGTGCTGCACGTACTCCCAGAACACCAAGGACACCAGCATCTAGAAGACAGCTCCAAATGACCGGTGAGTGTCAGCTAATCTGTGTGTTAAATACCAGTACAGCCTAAAAATGCACGCCCCTGTTCAGTCGCTCGAAACATACATCCAATTTGTATTTTACTTCAGCAGAAAACAATTCAATTCAATAAATGAAAATAAAAACATTTTTGAAGTAGAAATTTTCATTAATGAAAAATTTTAAGCTCCACACAAGGCCTAATTCGACTGCAAATTAGAAGGACTAAGAATGTGGCATTAACTCTAATAAAATTCTATCGAAATCCCTGCACTTAAGGTTGTCAAGGATTTTCGTAGACAAAACTTGTGCATACTTTTTAAAAGTCCTTGCTAGAAAATTAACTGTTTGGTTTTAAAATTAAAAAAGCCCTTTAATGAGCTTGCTTTCAAATTTTCTTTTTTTTAGTAAATACAAAACTAAACTAAGTAAATAGAAAACAAAATTAATGAAATAAAATTTGCCCAAAAGCGTGTTAAAACACACTAACATAGTCCCATATGTGATAAGCAATAAAGGTGTTTGTAACTTCAAAAGTTTTTATCCAATTTCGCTCAAAATAATTTTCCTAATAAGTTGTTGGACATAATTTTTTTAAATTAAGTTTCTATTTGTTTAGTATGTACACTGTGTTAATGACCGAATAAATAAAAAAAAAAAATTAAGCCTCAACGTCTAATAGTTTGGTAATCCTAGTACCATAAGTTGCAGGCGGACGGACGGTTGGACAGAGCGAAACTGTAAGGATTCATTGTAGGACTGCAGATTTCAAAAAAACTAGATTATCATATTGCTGTTTAAATATTGGTATTGTGTTGGATTTTGTTAGCATTAATAAAAATATCTTACTTTAATAGTTGTATTTGGCATGCGTTCTTCATATTCTTCACCTAATCTGAACTTCATTTCTACAGTCCTTAATAATGAAGAGTTTTTAACCAACATATTATCTCCGTCCACTGTGATTTCCATAAGGGGAGATGACATTGCCATCATCTTCCTTCCCATAAATGGAACACCTGAAATGGAATCAAAATACATGTGAAACATAATTTTATGCTAAATAGAGATCTCTGGGTGGTCGAAATTCAGCCACAAATCTTTATTTATATCGCTTCTAGGACATAACGTGTCCTTTTATTAACCCGTCAATGGAATTAGACGGTAAAAATCTGTAGCGTGGGGTCGTGAATGACATAAATTGTTCTCGAGCCGCTGAAGGGTTAATTGACATTCCCGACCCCCTGAAATTTAGTTAACCCGCGCAAAATGGCTCCAGTATTGGAGTAATTACAAAGCTCAGAGCTATGTATGTATTATCACGCACAAATATATGTCATACCTAGCCGCTACCCGCAGCATCACACAGGTCGCTTCCGCATGTCCATTTTTTCTGCTACTCAATCGATTCAGATATTATATACGATCCGATGTTCCGATGTCTCTTACATATATAGATTTTTTTTTCTATATAACAAGGGGCAAACGAGCAGGCGGTACTTTTAAGAGACTACCGACGCCCATGGACAACTGCAACACCAGGGGCATCACAGATGCGTTGGCGGCCTTTGAGAAATGAGTATGCTCTTTTCTTGAAGGTCCCCAAGTCGTATCCGTTCGGAAATACAGACGCTGGTAAACCCGAACGGTATACCATTCCCGCCCCCACGGAACCTATGGGATATTACGAGGATAGGACAGGGTGATCCATGTAGGTTTTACAACATTTCCTTTCAAATAAACGATTGTAGGTAAACTTGGATATTACAAAAAAGAAATACATACAAATTAAAATCTATATTGCCTATTATTATATTGTAAATGGTCTATTGAATTTTTTTATTTCATAACAATATACCATCACCCATGTTTTTTGACTCCATTTTTAATTGAAATGTATTTCAATTTTTTAATAAATTGTTAATTATTAAATGCGCAATATTGAATAATATTTTAAATCTCCAAAATTTCAAAACTAACTTTTACACACCCTACCTGTTCTATATACAAACTGTATTAGGGTGCCCAATTTTTTTTTAATACGAGATTGGTTTTTAGAAAGTGTCGGTTAATTGATGGTACATTTACGTCAAGTGGACACCCTGGCGGACGAGAAAAACATAAGGTTAGAATTAATTTTAAGCAAATCCAAGTATAAATTATATAGAGGAATGAACTTATAGCGTACACTCAGACTACGGATGAGCACGGAGGAAAAATAAAAATGGAACAGATTAATAAATAATACATTCGATCGTTGTCCATGATTGCTTTGGTTAGTCTAGGACGTATTTAAGAAAATAAAGCGAACAGAATGACAAATTAAACTTTGAAAACACTTGTGTGGACCTTAAAATTTTATATATGATTTTTTTTAATATATAAAATAATCATATCGTGTGCAGGCCTCTCTTTTTATATTACAGATTACAAAAAAAAAATAGATTTTTACAAACAATAACTTTTTTACGAAAAATTTAAACCGAGATAAAAAAGATGTCTTCATTGATATATCAAATCAATTTACAATATTTATCCAATTGTTTACATCTCACATGACGCTTATATGAGACATTGCGAGTGTATTAAATTTATGCTATTTCAATGGGTAAAAATATATTACTAGCTATTTCCCACGAATTCGTCCGCGTTAACTTGCAAGGGCCCTAAGACCTTAATCAGCCCCATTGAAAAATCCGTTCTAAACGGATGTCTACTAACTACTGCCTTGCACGAATTTTATATTTATTTGTACGTCCCGCGGTTTTCGTGATTTCGTCTTAGGTGACCTTTCGCTTTTGTATAAAAAGATAATGTCTGTGATTGTATCCAAATAAGTTATTAGGACACCTGTGTCTATGACTCGTTATACTTTAATGTTACCCGTCTACTTTTTACTATTTCTATTATTTGTTTAATAATAATTATTATTATTATTGAGAAAAAAATTGTTACATTATTATTATTATTTTAATTTTGAATTTCTTAAATAATTCTTCCTCTCTGCTTCTCCTCAGTCGAAAGTAAATTCAAATTCAAAAAAAATCTTACCTTTGGTAAGTAGTAAGTTTATATAACACTATAAAAGCTTTGGAAAGCTCCCCTCGTGGAGCTTTCAAAAATTAAGGGCTGCATGCTTCGAGCGATGTTACCATATGAAATAATAAAAAAAAAAACAGTCGATTCGAAACGGTGATGGGTTGCCAGAATGAAAAAAAAATAGTAATTTGTTTTTTTTTTTTGAAAGAAACCATTGGGAATGTAAATATTATGTCAATAGAGTCGAGAAAAAAATTAATCGAAATGTCAAATAGATACTATAGACTACTCACTAATTATTTCCTTTTCAGGTTTTATTTTTTTTTTTATTATTATTTTTTCCCCGGGAGTTCGCGAAAAAGGTTTTATATTTTGTATATTTTCAACTTTTTCTAAAAAACTTATCGCCCGTGAACTCAGAAATTACTGAACTGTCTTAAACGAAAGCTATTAAAAAAGTTACCACAAAAGTGATGGTTTTACATATAAAAAGTTAACTTCAAAAGAAAATTATTTCATATTTTATATGAATTATAAAAAACCTTCTTCGTGGACTTTTTAATATTAAGCCAGAGTAAAATCGTATATTACAAAATTAAATATTAACGTAAAATTTAAATATAACTACGAATCTTCTTTTTTTTTTGGAAGAGAACATACATACGTAAAATTATGTTAAGTCAATAAATAAGTAAATAAATAAAATTGCTAAAAAATAAAAGTTTTTGTTATTAAAGTTTTAAGAAATACATACATTTTGAGGAATGTTAAGTCAGTCTAGAGTTCTTAGCGAAAAATTGGTCTCCCCGATGGTGCCTCTCTTATAATTGATTTTATGGTGCTATTTGCTAATTCATATTGTTCGCAAAATAAACACTGTACTATTTAAACTAGAGATCACCTAATAGTCAAAATTCGGCCACAAATATTTACATTCGTGTACTATACACTTTTTTAAAGCTAAATACAAAATTTCAATTGTTTATACAAGGACATTGTCCAATATATGACAATTATTGTTTTACCCTCGTCACGTCTACGCTATTACACAATCTTATAGTAAAACGTATACATGTGTGTGTAAATCGTTTGGCATTGGTGTGCGTGTGGTTTTATATTAATAATTTAACATGTCAATATTGCATATTATAAAAAAATATTAGCAATCGCACACCGTTCTCTATATTAACTATAATTGTGTCGAATTTTATACTCCTCCGTCCGCGCAATTTTTCTAAAATGGTAACTAAAAATTTCGTTTTACTTTAATTATTAATGTATAAATTAATGTACTTTTAATATTTGCATACGGAATATTTGTGATAAAGTTGAGATCTTTATCAGTAAATATTTGGTAAATATTTGGTGTGAAAGTCTGTGTAAGTTTGTGATATATGTATGTAGGTGCAACCACATTGACAAAATTACTTTGCAATATTCCTCGACACGCATAGGAGAGGCGAAAATACTTTACAGTAAATGACATTTTGAAAACTAAAAGCCAAGTAGTACTCTGTACTTTGCAAGCAAAATTAAAAATACTTTGCGATATTCCGCTTTTTTGAATTCACGTCAAGAACTTCGTTGCTTCACTTGATACAAAACGGGACTCGAAAAAGTTTTACACTACACAGTAACATCGTCGCCATGGCGACGGTTTGGCGACGTCGCCAAATTAGAAGCGTAGCCACGTATAGTACTGACTAATCATTTGGTTATCGCATATCCATGGCTACGTAGCGACGTCGTCATGGCGTCTCGGTGAGGTAGGAGCCTTAAAAGAGAAAATTTAAAAAAAAAATGTCCAACGTTTTTTAAGTCTACTAGTAGTCTCGTCTACTAATTTGGAAATGGTTATGGTACGGGGGGAGGGGGGGATCTTGCGGACAGACGGACGGACAGAGCGTAATCATTAAGGTTCCTTGTCCTACGGAACCCTATAAAAGACCATTAATCAACCTAAAAACCATCCAACCATATCTCAAATTGGACCAAAGAACACATAAATGCTGACTCGGTAAGGAGTTCACTGGGAACATGCATAGTGGAGACTGAATTTTTATATTTTAAAGTGAACTAGATAATATAAGAAAGGCAAAACCAACGGGGAGACTTATTTTCGCTTGCACCATTAAGTTAGGTAGTCTCTAAGGTTTAAAAACGAAAGTGGAGTGAAGTGGAAGTGTGTTACAAAAAACGCTTATGTTTCCTATCGCTGCATGATAGAATAGTAAAGAGATAATATCTTCTTCCTGACGTTAACCCGGTTTAGTACCAGTTTACGCTTACATTGGGAGGAAATCGCTGTGGGGCGAGTTCAGATGGCCGATTGCCGTCTGACGTCATCCCCGGAATCTTCAGAACCTCAAATATTTCACGACTAATATCACTCAGTGACGTTAATCGCTACCCACTGTTTTACGTGCCTTCCGTAAACACGTATGAGGTTGGATATTTGAAAACCAAAGTTTTTAAGTTAAGCCTTCTAGTAAAGAATAAATGTCGCAAAAAATAGATCTTCGCCGATAATTACAGGGTTTTGCTAATCGCGTTGTTGACACCAGTCGGGCTTATTAATTGTTTTACAAAAAAATAAAAAAAAACTAGAACTCGATTTGTCAGCCAAACAAATTGTATCCTTGCCCTTACCCGATTTTCTTGAATTTGTTAAGTAATTCTATCTTTATCTCTTGTTACTTTTTAAAATATGCCATTCATCCCGAATGCTTTTTCTGGTGAATGAGGTTGGATATCTTCTTTTCCATCTTGCCCTGTCAAATAAGGGTTGGATCTACAAGCAGATCTCCTTACACTTTCATCTATACATTTATCGCTTTTGCGTATATATTCATACGGTATACACTTGGCTCATTCTCCCAAACTATGTATCTTTCCTTCTCTTTTTCTCTGTCTCTATCTCAATATTTCCGCTCTCCTCTTTCAATGCCCAAAACAGACTTATCACTCTTTAATCTCTATCACTGTAGTCCTACTTGTAAACTATCCTCATTGAACCCATTCCAAATTTTGCCCAATCTAAACGTCGATATGGCTGTTCTAATATCAATATCTCACACATAAATTGTTGTAACTCCAAATTCCCAACTTCACAGTACAGCGCAACAAACATGTATATTGAAATAAAATCTACATTATATAACACATTTGTGTATACAATTATAAATTCAATAACGACGATTACGTTATTGTATACAATAATATATTAAAAATTGACCGCTATATTACAAATTAGTTGTTCAGTTCTTTGTAGCGCTCTACTGTAAGACTGAGAATTTGGGGTTACAACAGCTTACGTGGGAGTTGTCGATATAAGTACAGATGTTTTAATATCGTTAATTAAAATTTATAACTCAACAGTTTTAATACAGGAACTGTTTGTAGTTTATTCACAAATTAATTATGAGAACTAGCAACCCACTCGGCTTTGCCCGGGTTCATTATAGATACGCATGTATACACATAAACCTTCCTCTTGGGTGACTCTTATTGACGAAAACCGCATTAAAATTCGTTGCGTACTTGAAAATATACAAGCGTACAAGAATGGGAAGCGATATCGTTTTATATTATGTAGAAATAAAGTATATAACCTCCACTTTCGTTTAAACTAATCAATATTTATTATATTTCAGGATCTTAACGTTATTTTTGTTCCACAGGGCTAATCGATGCATCTTCTTTTCAGCGTCTAATCGCAGTTTTTCTTTCAGGCGATGCAGTCTTGAGCGCTTTACGGAGATCTGTGTGGTTTGATTCATGGTTTCCGGGGGTTTTCTGCTTTGCGATATTGCGAACCCCTAAATTAGGGAGCCCCTACTTAACCCAAAAACCTTTTTATAAATACCTTACTACATACTAATTGTATAACCACATTGACGTATATAATATATCATTACTGGTACTGGTTAATTATGCAATATAAGCAACTTTATAGAACTTTACCCATTACTGGCTCTTTAACACAATTATCATCGACAAAACATATGACATTTAATATTTGGCACCATCTAGCATTAACCAATATAAAAATATAACATATAACACTTTACACACAGTAATTATATAATATTTCTAATATCAAAAGTTGTTCACTTCACATTGTATACAATGGTCCTTCGAGCCGGATATAGACTAACACTTCAAGTATTTATATTTGTCGCTTTAAAAATTTGAGCCAATATAGGATATAACAAGTATCACCTTAAGCATTCCTTATTTACAATGGTCCCTCGAGCCGGATATGGACAAATACGAATAGTA
>JANCMC010050350.1:0-20672 GCA_024363005.1 Charaxes varanes | reverse complement strand
TTTCTAATACTAATGGTAAAAACTGTTTTTAATAACACTGCTAAAAACTTATAAAAAAATTTTAACAATAGAAGCTGGCCTCGAGTCTGGCTATATTATACAAATGTATTTACATATTTAAAAAAAAAGAAATATTTGTGTATTACAGGCGCCTGCCACCTGTAAATATCGCAGGTATTAGGTTAGATGCCTTAGTAACAGACGTCCATGTGTCAAATACTCCTTTATTATTTATTTTATTATTCCTATAACTTGTGAGAATCAAGCTAGTTATTAATAAAGGCGGGAATTGCACTATTCGTAATTATCTCGATAAGTAAGAGCCGGAGTATGCAATGGGGGCGTGTTATAACCGGCGTTAAGTCGCAGGGGTTATGCGGTGCACCGTCACGAGCCGCATTAAACCGCCCACCCACGTCCACGTGCGACGAGAAATAGGGGTCACTACCGTCAACATTGTCACACTAATGACCTAAACCATATAAACCCTACAGACCAGAAATACAGGTCACCGCGACACTAGCACGCTACCGGCAATATGTCAAACTTCAGTTCCTCCCCACATAAAACGAAACAGTAGACCACTAATTATTGTTAATTATATTATTTATTAGATTGTCACTCTAATTATCCACACAGCGTAAATACTGCTTTCGGGAACAATGTCACACTAATAACCCACACCGCATAAACACCACACAGGAGACGAAAGTGTGACTAGAAATAGACTTCAGCGCGACACTAGCGCGCTATCAGAAACATTGTCACGCTAATAATCTACACCGCATAAACACGACACTAGAGACGAAAGTGTGACTAGAAATAGGGGTCACCGCGACACTAGCCAGCTACCGGCAACATTGTCACACTAATAACCCGCACCGCATAAACCTCACACACGACCACGTTTTACGACTCTCGCAGCCATTAAACGTAATTTCTCTTTAATCTTTGATGATGCTGTGTTAGAATTATGGAAGTCCCTGTAAATTAAACACAGATTACTAGTCTCATTATAACGTATCGCATGTATTGACTTCATTAATTAAAGAAGCGTGACAAAAGATTTTGTCTTACACATAAATCTTACGCGCCTACGTTTGACTTTCTGTTAATTATTGAACGTTATTTATCTTAAATCTGTGACTGTGATTCCCATTCCTCTCCAACTTAAAGCTAATTTTGTGCTAGAAATGGAAAAAATATTTGGCAATCTAAAGTCGGTTTAATGATAACTTTACGTGATAAAGCCGAACACTTTGTCTGATCGTCACTCTATCGCTTGTTCTGCGCTCTCGCTTGCACTCTGCTCAGGCGGAACGTGACAACGAGTCATGTTTTCTCGTGTGTGCAGCCGGCGTTTATTGATTTATGAGACGTTATTACGTCAAAAAACCTAGCAAAGACGGAAATAGAACCGCGTACCTTACCGATTGATGTCCATCCTTTCTACTGAGGGCTATTGAGGCCCTAATTTTGCATTCTATTTTAGCAGTCAAGCCTTCATCGCATCGCTTCTCTATAAGCCAGATAAAATTGTACTTTAAATATTCATATAAGTAGCTGTGCGAAAAGGGATATCGACTAAGAAGAAGCAATTACTAGAAACTATTTTTATGATAATTATTGATTTATGACATATACATTTTTCCTCAAGTAGTAGACTAGTTAGGAAACTCTATCCACTCTGGGAAGTTGTACACTTATACCATTTTCTAGTGGCTTCGAACAAAACATTAACAGCTATCTATAGATTCAACAACTTGGCCACTGCAATGCCGTCATTAGTCAATTGCTACTAGAGTACATTCAGAACTAACAAACGTCTAGAACAATAATTGAGGCAATTCGATTGCCTTCCTACCTAAGCAATAGTTTGCAAATTGCGGCACCACGTAGAGAAAATCAAGGAGATGCAATTTTACTGTGAAATGGAACGTTGATTATACGTAATGAAAAAGATGTGATTTCAAAGATGTTTGTGCCAATAATTTATATATAGATCCGATCTAAGATCTTTCTGCAAAACATGGTTTTTAGGGTACCGTAGTACAACAAGGAACCCTTATATTTTCGCTCCTTCTGTCTGTCCGTCTGTCCGCCCGGAAGGTGGTCCCACCCTAGGATTTCCAAACTATTAGATCTTACTTAGGAATAAATAAAATAATATATATACAGGCCTAAATGCCTGTGTTATAGGTAACAGATGCCTGTTATACACAAATATTTTATATAAATAATACACCCAAACTCAAGGTGGGAATCGAACCCACGAACCCCAGAGCAGGAAGGCAGCGTCACTGCCCACTGCGCCAATGGGCCAGTCTGTTTAAAGAACTTTATTTAGCAACAACAATGTACGCTTAAAAGAATTATAAAATTTTACAATTTCTTTTGAAAATAGTAACCATGATTTGTCTATACTGATATTTTGAGATGCATTATTATAAATAAATAAAAATATTAAACTTTTACAATTTCTTTTGAAAATAGTATCCATGATTTGTCTTTACTGATATTTTGAGATGCATTATTATATATTTTAGAGTTAGACTTTTAATTTTCCATGTTTATAGGAAATGCTAGATACTCATTAAGAAAAGTTGTGTGTGTACATGTTAAAATAGGTTTTTAATCAGGATTACACGCTTTCCATCACTGCCGGTGTTCCCTTCCAAGGGGCACCTTAACTCCCGTTTCGTTAGAGTTTTCTAGGAAAGCTACGGTATCCTTCCGCCATCCATCATCAATAAAAAATAACCCCTGGATTTGATTATCTGCAAATGTCCACAACGGTAGAATTGCTAACAAAATCTCAACTTCTCGTTTACCACGGATATCAGTGGAGTGCTTAACGTTACAATCATCATCATCATCACTAACACCACCATCATCACCATCATCACCATCATCGTCACCATGATCATCATCACCATCATCACCACCATCACCGTCATTATCACCATTCACCATCAACGTTATCATCATCATCAAACAGCACTCAATCAAAATAGTCATTCATAGTTTTTTTCGAACTCAATGTCACTTTAAAAATACATAGCTTTCAGATTTTGTATTACGGTCGTTAAATAACCACATTGAATATTGGACAGCTCCCAAAAATCTGTTGCACTTATCTGTAACGTTTTGCGAACGTGTTTTTTACTTAACATTTTGATGTACTTTTTAACCGACTTCATTGATACCCCTCTTGTAAAATAGTACGATTATGTGTAACTGAATTTTTAAAAGTGTATTAATATTATTATTGTCAGGTATATTTAGTTGTGCCTAAGTGAAGTTGAAAATTAAGTTTATAAAATAGCACACGGTATTAAAAATTTCCCCTAATTTTCACTAGTCTTACAAAAATTTATGCGGAAAAATCACTATCACTTACACTTATGCATCATTTATCGAAATTCTATGATTACAAATTTAAAAACCATTGAATTTGAGTAACTGAAAATGAAATCAAAGTGATTGAGATCGTGAATTTTACTAGTATATACTATGTAATAAGTAATAATAAGAAATGTTTATTTCAGTTTAATTTACAAGCACAAGTAAAGTTTGACACCTTCTAGTAGGTATGAAAATACCTGTGTCAAAAGGTCTCGCTCTTCCATAACGAATCATGGTAAGTACATTTTTATATACTAAAATGATATTATTATATACATGTGAGTGTATAAGGCGAGCGTGTGTGTGTGCGTAAAAGTGCGCGTGTGGGTGTATTGTTTTTGCGTGCTTTAAGTGGCTTAGTGAGTATATGCAAGAATGCATGCATTATTGACCAAGACTCAATTACACTATTTTTATTTCTTTTATGATTTTATTTATTTTAAATTTACATAACGTAGCAAATCCTCTGTCTCGTCATGGTTTAATTCTTTTTGGAAATTAACGAATGCCTATGTTATATTACTTATCAAAATATTAATGTAAAATAACGTAAGTCGAAATGTATTTTATGTTACGCTACGGTGTAATGGGCAGCCAGTTTTACGCTCCCAATGAGTTTATAGACTGATGAAAAATTACGACTTGCTCTACAGCGGATATCTAAATTTACGATCTATGAGATATTTATAGCGTATTTGTTTTTTCTTATTGTTAACAGGTTAGTGCTTCACCGTGATCTCACCTGGTGTTAAGTGATAACGCTATCTCTAATTTTCGTCCTTAATACAAGTTAAAAGAAAGCTTAATTGGAGTGTTATACAGGTAGAGAATCCTGTACCTTACTAGCTGTGTCCGCGACTTCGACCGCGTAAAATTAGGAAAAAAAAATGATAAAATTTGGACGTGATAATAGATAGCCTTTCTTGATAAATGGGCTATCTAACACTGAAATAACTTTTAAATCGGATCAATAGTTCTTGAGATTATTGCTGTATGTAAATGTGTTTAGGTTGCAATACAGACTTTATCAATACATCTTTCTTTATATATAATAAGAATAAGAAGATCTTTATTTACAGTATATAAATATATCTGGAGACATAAGTTTGTACTAACTTCTGGTATATTATTTCCTTAAAAATAAATAGCCTTTATATGCAAATCCATGTGTTTCATCATATATTCATAACAATAAATACCTTGCCATGTAACGTGAAAAATCACTTATTCATCTTTTATATACATGTTCAAATAAAGACATGTACCATCTTAATTATATCATGTATTTATGAATTTAAAATAGTTATTAATTTTTCGAAAATTAATTGTAAGTTAATTATATAATTTTAAGTTTAATTGTAGCATTAAAAACTAATTTATATATTGCGTTATTATTTCTTTTAGATGAACAGTAAAATAAAAATTAAAAGTATACTAAATATTGAACTATTATCACATAGTAAATGGAGCAAACAAGAGGTAAGTAATATTAAAAACAGTGTAGTTATGTTTTGTAACACAAAAATTAAATATTAAATATTATGAGATAGACGTTTTGTATTTGCAGAATGCACCTGTGCCTAAAACAGTGGCAACGGATGGGGTAAAAAAAAATATAACCTTATAACTTTCAAGAACTAGCATGCCCACAGAAAAAATGACAGAAAAGTCCTGTTTATATTAATTATAGTATAAAATTATACGAATAAATTATTATCTAACTATAAGAGTTAACACTATCAGCTAACGACATCTAGTAGTGTCTGAACGAAACGCTTTCAAAAGTGTAATTATAGCGCCAACCTTATTTTTCTTATGCTGGCTACTCACTTTGCCGCTAGATGTCGCTATTTATTTTTGCGGAAAGTCTCTTGCTTAAAATTTAAAGATCTTAAAGTGTTTTGTAGTGGCTACACACGTTTCGATAAATCGTTGCAAAAAAACTGCGTAGTTTTATATATACGTATGTATAAAAATCGTTGTCATTTAATTGCACAGTTTTTTCGCATCGATTTATCTGCGGCTATTAACTAAACCTTAAGTCAAATTTTGGTACACGGAAACTTTAAGTTTATCAGAGACCAAAACATTACGATACTGTTAATATTCTGTTGGAAGTCAATGCAATAGACATCCGTAAATGGTGACGGAGTGTACAAATAATATAAAGGGACCAACTGTGGTAGTTAGTTAGATAGTATCAGTCTTACCGTGACATTTAATAACTAGTATTTTTAAAAGCTAGTATATAATTTAACGTAATTTAGTAAAGACATAAATAAAACAATTAATAATTTCGGGCTTTTTAACGCTCCTAATTAATAACAGTGTTTTCATTGAGACAATCTTTTCCTTAAAATCTCTCTAATAATATTTTATTTAAATTGTATTATTACAAAAAACGTCTATCTTTATTAGACATATATAATACTAATAATTTTTATTGTTACCATTATTTCATATAGTAAAAATTTGTTCCCCCCCCCCCCCTTCTTTTAAATTATCAGAAATATCGTAAAAAATAATGCACCACTACATTATTAGCCATCAGCAATTTTTATTCAGGCTCAATATATTATATAATTAAATATTGAATGTTAATATATAACAATATAGAACCTTTATATTACCACACTAATTGCTATATAATGATCAATACTCGTGAGTATTGCCCCACCTACAGTCTCTACTTCTTATCATTATCAATGATAACACGTCATACGTTAATTCGGCCCATACAAACTTATCAGCTGGTCCAAGACACACGTGAAAATTCGTTAAAGTATTGTTTTCACACCTAAGCAGCAAAGGAAATTGGAAAGACACTTTTTTTGTTACTTAAGAAGTGTAGTGATTTAGTTGGAACAGTGCGTTTAGGGTTTTTGAACGGAAAATTTATTTTGAACAAAGAATTTTAAAGATTATGGTAAGTAATTTCATAGCCTTACTTGTGTTAATAATAAAAAAAATAAAGATATAATTTTATTGGCAAACTAATTAGATTTAGTGTTTGACTCTATAACTCAAATAAGTTATTATTAACAACTTTCTAGACATTTTATTCCATGATCTAATCTTAAAAAATGAATTATTTATGTCACGAGGCTTTAATATCATAAAACATGTAATAACAGATTGGGATTGAAATATTATATCGATACCGGTAAACACTTACCAACCGTATCAGACACTCTTTGGAAAGGTGATTCATGTAATTTTCTCTGAAATTTATCATTTCAAATTACAGAGCTGAACCCTTTTTCTCGATGGGCTGCGAGTGGATAAATCTAAAGTTTGCAGTTTTAATAGCAGGTACGTTGTAATACCGACCTAAATTTAAGTATACCTGCCTTTATCAACGCTGATAACAAAGATAAAATTGTTCCATATACTTACAAACGTTGGTATTATTTATATTTTGACACTGAATTTATTCATGGAAAGAGGGACAAGATCTTTTTTGGTATCGCAGACGTGATGCGAACGTTAAAGCGATGTGACCGACAAAAGTGCAGGTGTTCATTATATGATTCATGTCTAATCTCACATCTTATAATTCAATTAGGTTGTTGTTTCTGTCTGTCATCTCGAAACAAAACGCATCTATTACCTTTATTTTCTTTTAATTTACATCTGCAACCTATTCACTGCCTTAGGCTTAGTTATCTGACGCCGATAAAAGGATAAGAGCTCATACGTAGCCATGAATACCTGAGGTTACCAATGGAGTAGCCATTGGTAATCGTGGCTAAGCTTCTAATTTGACGACGTCGCCAAGTGAGTTACATTAAATTTTCATTTGAATTGTTTGAATACATTGCCGGTGACGTAGTTCAGGCGTCTCCGTGAGGTAGGGCCCTTAAGGGTATAGATATTCCGTACATAACCAGCCAGTTTGATACCCTTTGTTATATAAGTTTCAACTGTGTAAAAGGATAACCAGGCACCTTTTGGACAGCCCGCTTGGCATAATTTTTTTGAATAGCCGCTTCATTCACCTATTTAGTATTGCCCACACTATACTTTTTTTATTTGACGTCAAACCTGGCTGCGGACTGCTTTGGCAATGGTTAGTAGATACTACCCTACCTACTAACCGTTCCATCCTAAGGGAACCGATATTTATACTTGTCATGTCCACCAATGCAGATTAATGAGTTAACGTCGTAAACCACATCACTTAACACCCTGAGTTCGTGGTCAAGCGTTAATTTCTTTAAATTAAAAAAGGGCCTGCCACGCAGACAAAGTTGCGGGTGGTCGCCAGTAGCTAATAGGAATGCCAAATAACATCAGCGATAAAAGATTTGTAGTGAATGGTGACTATTATTGATTACAGGTAGGTATGATAGCCGGACGTGATGATTCTTTTACGGACTTCGGGGCTACTCATGCTAATTCTATTGGCGAATGCGGAAATTCTGGATTCCGATGACTATACAAATGAAATTTGCTATCTGTGTTTGTGCAACACAGATCGGACCAGCGTCGATTGCTCCGGCCGTGGCTTGAAGGATCTTCCCGATGGGATTGATGAAAAAGTGAGAGGAAAATAGAATAAAGAAATATATTATTTCATAGTTAAGACGGATTGAAAGCTTTGCGTCATCTATATAAATGCCCGAGCCAGACATAGCTCAGTGTTTGTACATTTGTGTCCTTGAAGACTACAAAGTACTACAAAGCATTGCGCAATTACCCAAAGTCTCCGGTCACACTACATGATCATTCAAATGAAGCTATGTCTGGGTCCTGCATGAAGCGAAGACTTTCAGTAGAATTTTACGAAAATAGCGCGGACAGAGGAGTATGAAATTTGGCACAATTGTAGTTATTATAGAGGAGAGTGTGCTAATGCTACAATTTTTTACAATATGCATTATAAATATATTAAATTACTGAAATAAACCACACGCATACCAATGCTAAATGATTTACACACACTACGACACATTTTATATGATGGTGTCAAAGCGTAGTCATGACAACTATCAGAGAATAACAATGTATTTTGTCAATTACGACATTGATTGTGAAATATCGTTGTACTAAGAATAAAAATTGTACACAGTTTTATATAAGCATATGGTACGCGAATCTAAAGATTGCTGGCAGAATTTCGTCCAGCCGGCGACCTCTCTAGTTTTATTAATTCGGTTCTTTCTGATCTTCTTAAGTACAATTGATTTTAACTGGCTTATGATTTCTGAGAGATATTTTTCCAAATTAAACCTATCATCAAATGTCATAAAATCGTTTAATTCTAATACAACTCTTGTGACTTGAAAACTATAGAACACACGTCCGCCTAGCACCGAGTGTTTATTACGCAGTGAGTTGCTCCTCTGTGCCACTCCGTAGGAGCTGGATAAAAGTATCATGCAGGCAGCAACGGCACCTAAACTCAGGATATTTCTAACACGGAGTTTATTAAGACCTATCGAAATCATTTAAATATTTTCAAAATGGATAAGTTTAAAAATTATTTATTGTAAATTATTTCCCATTTCAGGTGAGGAAACTGAATATTTCCAACAATGAAATTACTTCATTTCCTAAAAACTTAAGCAAGCTTATTGATTTAGTCACACTGGATCTTAGCAGCAATCAAATAAAAGAATTACCAGAAAATGCGTTAGATAATCTTAAATCATTAGAGGTTTTAAACCTATCGGCTAACCACTTTGACTCATGGCTCAGTTTAAACCCTAATGACGTACTGATACCTGCCGAGAAACTTAAAATATTAGACATGTCATTTAATAAATTCAAGACTATGGGAAACTTAGCAAATCAAGAACTTCTTATAAGTCCATCGTTAGAGACGCTGATACTGGACCATTGTGAAATCGACTCCATACATGGACGATCACCTCTAAGCGGGCTAACTAATATTGAAACTTTTAAGATTAACAATAATCCCTTGGTAAGATTTCAAAATCTTATATCTCCGACACTAAAACGGCTTCACGTTAGCAACTGTCAACTGCGGTACGTAAGCCAAAATGAACTATCGTATTTACCGTCTTTAGTGTATTTGAAAATGTCACATAACTACCGCTTGGACTTCTCATCTAGTGCAAATAATTTATTTTCAAGTTCGTTACGATATTTGGATATTTCCTACTGTAACGTTTTCAGACCTAACTTGTTTGGTTTTCCAAACCTCAGAAAGGCTATAATTAATCATAACATGATACGATTTCTAAAAAGCAATGAATTTAAAAACAATACAAAGCTAGAATACTTAGACCTATCATATAACAATATAGGATCCGTTAAAAGTGATACTTTTCGAGGACTAAGTATGATGAAGTATTTAGATTTGTCTTGGAATGAGATAGCTCAAATACCTGAAGATAGCCTTTTGGATATGCCATCACTGTCACAGATAATCTTAGCTCGAAACTATTTAAATAGAGTTGGGCACTTGAAATCGACATCCTTGTCCATTGTTGACTTAAGTTCCTGCGAAATAAGTATAATTGGTAAAGATTCGCTTGAAGGCCTCCCATCATTAGTAGACCTGAATTTGTCTCACAACCTTCTATCTCATATACCAGACAGCATTTCTTCGAACACACTCAAGTATTTAAATTTAAATTTTAATAGAATTAGCTCAATCAATAATTACACTTTCTTTATGTTGCCACGTCTTACTGGGCTAAGTGTTATTGGAAATCGATTTACCGGTATTTGGAGCAGAACTTTCTTCGAATCAAATCCATACTTAGACAGACTCGATCTTAGTGATAATATGTGGCGCTGCGAATGATGTTAGATATAATTCATGAAGGCCACTTAGGGATTGATCGTTGCAAAAGACGCGCACGTGAAGTTTTGTTTTGGCCCCCAACTACCGGTGAAGCTGTCGAGGCCGAACGGCAGAAACCACACAAAAAAAAAATACTTAAAATCGCCCCCTATATAAAACTCTATAGTTAGTATTAATACAATGTTTGTTAAATATGCTAAATAAATAAATACATACAAAGATTTCAATAATATTGATATAGAAATTGTTTGCATAAGAATGCGGTTATAACATATTGTCTAGGACAGAAGGTGAACAAATTACATTAGTCTTGTCTTGTACTTAAAAAACTTGTGTTTAAAAAAGTACCTCGTAACAAATACATACAATAATTCTAATCACGAACCCTCATTTTTGAGTAGCCGGCAAATGTATATACTAATACATAAAGCTGAAGAGTTTATTCGTATGAATGCGCTAATCTCAGGAACTAGAGATCTGATTTGAAAAATTATTTCAGTGTTAAATATCCCATTTCCCGAGAAAGACTATAGACTATATATAATCACGATAAAAATTTTCACCTAATTTTGCGCGAAAGAAATCGCGGGTAACAACTAGTGAACAAATAACCGATAGAACTTCGCAAAAAAAATGCGTGTTACAAAATGCTATAGAAATCATTGAACCACAAAAATTCCAATGATATAACACCGTCTAGGAACGGAGCCATAAGGGGGCCAAATGGTTAGATCATCAACGGCTATTCGACAGAGTAAAAGTCCCAAACTATCGCCAAACTTCATATCGCAACTTTGCCCTGTTCGTGATTTCTAAATACCAGCCTCTTTTACGAACGTATTTCCTAACAACTACCAATCACTAATTTTTGCCAGGCGCAGAAGTCGAGAATTTTCGGTAACAGATTTCTTAAAAAAGTCGAATCTTGTGATCGCATTCCCCATAGATCGCAGTCGGTGAAGACAAATTGTTAGTAAAAGTGGATCCTTTCATCACGCTAATCGGAATAAGGTATCGCAATTGGTGGAAACAAACTGTTCGAGAAACTGGATCTTGTGATCAGCATCCTCTGTAATAGGGGTCACAATCAGGGGAGAAGAATTGTTTAAAAAAGTCCAACTTGTGACCACCATCCAACGATGGTGATCCATGGCAATACATGAGGTATCACAATCGGTGTTGATAGCGTGTTCGAGAAACCGAACCTACATGATCATGACATCCTCATTAACGAAGATAAAGAGAGAGGGAATCGCGAAAGTTGGAACTGACATTCAGGTACTCGGATATTCCGGTTAAAGGGGGTAACTTGATAAACACGCGCGCAGCCTTTGAACCGGTGAAAGCTGTCCGCTTTGGGTGGCGCGTCACTACCAATCAAGTGGTACCACTCGGCATTCCACGTATTTAGTTCACAAAAAGCTAGCCCAGTACGTGTGTACGGTACTTATCGTCTTGTACAATTCGTAGAACATAACACAACTATAAGTTATAATACATACTGTAATCCCCCCTATAACGCGGTGCTCTTATAACGAATTAATATTGTGTAATATTATATTGTGCGCATTCGGGGTCGTACAAGCGCGTGGTACGAGAATAATCCTACAATGCGTTTTCTTAGAATGTGGAAATAAGCTGCCGTGTTATAAGGGGGTTTGAAGTATTTATTATTTGATTAAGCATATATATTTATTGTTTCTTAGGAACTCAAAGAACTGTTAATTATACAGAATGTGTACTTTATTGGTGTTTTTAAATGTTGTAATAACGTAACGAGCGTGCATATTGTGGACTCTACTTAAAGTTTTTCCGATAGGTTTTTGAAATTGATTGTTAGTAACAGTGGATTTGTCCCTCGTAAGGGGCTTTATTGAAACAAATTCGCCAGAGAAATGGCTAATAGTGAAATTTGTAAGCACAACCGTGCATCTTTTTTAACGCTCTCGAGGTGTTAAATGTTTGATAGCTACATAGTCGGCACATATACTAGTCAGACTGATTTTGGTTATGTTTTCAGACAATACTTGTTTTTTTTACAGTAGGAACATGTAACGTACCACCGGGGCACGTTATTTTATGTGTAGAAAAATAGTTTGCAATGATTTCCCATCAAACAGTTAACATCTCGAGCCGTTCATAGTCCGCCTTTATCAAATAGGCTTGTTTGTAGTTCGACGATGAATCGTCTGAAATATTATGAGACTTGTATCTTTCTTACTATAAGCAGCAAGTGAAATGCTTCGATTAAGACGTTAATGTTGGTGAAATACAATTGATGTGATTTGTAATTTTGTTATTTTATTTTTGTATAACCCCAAATAAAATAAACACGCCTCAACTAATCACCACGACATTTTCACACATTTCCAGTGGTACGGATACATTTAATGCTGAAAAAACATTGCTCACGTATGTATTTGACCAGGAGTCGGCAAACTTTTGAATCGGAAGAGTCAAAAAATACAATTTGCAAAATTCGAAACATTTTAAAGGCCCACAATACATTTTCTAGCAAACAATAAATAGTACTTCATAATACGTCAACAAATAGCCCGTTATATAAAAAACGCTGTGGAATACGTCTCGTGTAAATTATACATTTATTGACATTTTTTTTCTCTGAGAATAGGTATAAACGCTGATTGTGGCGTAAGCGCACAGCACAACCATTATCGCCTACAGCTGTACTAATTACTTTCCTACTACTAGTATTTTGCTTTTAATTGGTATTCCAACATTGTAAGTATATACAACACAGTAGTTGTTCAAAAGTATATATTACACACTATAGCCCGCGACTTCGTTTGCGTTGGCCACCCTTTGCTTAGACTGTTTGAAGGTAGCGCTAATGTGGTGGGGGGGCCGAGATTTAAATTGTTTGCTGTGTTTTTACTAATCACATTACGAATAACCTTTTTAGAGTCTATCTCCTGATGATGCTTCGGTGTCGAAGCGAAACGTGCGTTGAGGCACATCGAAAAGTCAGTGTAGTGCTAAATTAAAAAAAAACTTGTAATTTCTTATAAATAAATTAATAAAATAAAAAAAAATAAACAAATTGATAAGGGAAGGATGGTCACCATACAGTGACTAAGTGCGGATAACGCAACCCGCGAAGAAGAAGAAAATAAATACGTTTGTTCATAGTAAAAAAAACACTCATCTAAATTATATAATTAATAAATTGTCTATATCTATACTTATATATAGAGATGATGAGTTCGTTTGTTTGCTTGAACGCGATAGATAGGTAGTTTGATAACTGGTCAGGACCACTACGAGGAGGCAAACCCGGACTGCCTATCTGCTATTTTTATTCCCTTTATAACGTCCATAATTGAAGCATCCTTTTTAGCCTTTCCATTTACCTTTATATCCCTTTAGTTCACCCCTTCCATTACTCCTATCAATTTATCTAATTAGAGATAGCGACCCACGCTTGCAGTTATTTTGGTCTGCAGCCGAATTTGGCCAGCGCCTCAGAGTACCAGGACCTCTTTCTCATATTAGATCTGCGTGAAGTGTCGGCAATGCTGTCACGTCAAGTGATGGTACAGTTGTCACGTTTCGTTCGGTTTCTGAGAGCTCCTGATGTCCTAAATACCTCTTTAAAGGCTGGGGACGCATCTGCGAGCCTCCTGGTGGTGTAGATGTCCATCAGTGTCCATAGTCCATGAGTGAACCTCCTATTTACCCTTTCTAATATCAAAAATAAGCTAAATAGGTTTCCCGCTAAGCAGACTGTTACCTGTGTAATAAATTAAAGCTAAAAGTGAACTCATTGATAGTCCAGGGGGTCACTTTCTTACTTAATAATCTGTACTATTAATTGTACACAACAATAGTCCAGCTGAATTAACTATTAATGTAATTGAAAGTGTTATTTGACATGTGAACACCATTTGTAAAGAGAACATTAACATAATGTGAAAAAAAAACGCATTATTGCCTCGCAACTGTTCCAATGGCTGAGCAGTTAGTTTACTGCTCCCTTGACCTAGTCTTTAAGATATTGTTTAATTACTGTTTGTTTGTAGGTATTACCTTAACAATTTACAGGCATAGTTCTACCTTATTATAGAATTCAAAATGCATTAGCAAATGGAAACCCTTATAGGTCAAGGGTATGATGGAAAATGGAAACCAAAAACTGAAATTAGTGACTGCACTTGTTGGAATATACCATCAATATTGTATTTTTTACTTGATAATTTATCATAAGGAAGCCTTTGGATTACATATCTATATTAAACAATTTTATTTAAATAATTCTATGATGATAATTTTCTGCAGCCAACAATATCAAAACCAGATTTTTAAGTAAAAACCATTGTTCTAACTTTAGTAAGTTGTATTATCTTATTTTTATGTATTAAGATCAAGCTCAAGCTGACTTACAGAGTGGTAAAAGATAGATATCAGTGGGCAGATTAGACTTTAAATTATTATCAAAAAGACATGTTTTTGATAGACAAGTGAATATAAATATTTGCCTTAATTACACTGATGATCTAATAGTTTACCTTTAGGGTGTTTGCATTTCCTTGGTTGCTATTCTTTAGGTATAACTTATGTACCCTCTCTCATACTAGTGACCTTGTTCTAATTGTGGCTAGCATGGTCCAGTAGTACCGGGATTTGGAATTGACTATCTTAAGCTTTTTAGCTCATCTGTCAGTAGGTATGTCTTCTTGTATCTTCTTCAGTATATCTATAATCTACTTCTTTGTTTATAATCTTTTCTGAATACTTAGCGTTTAGTACTTACCTACACTGATGATCTAAAGATCCCTGTTACTCGTACAACAGTGCAGTAGGTAGAGGTATACTTTATCAGGCGCCAAATTTGTGGCACTCCTTTATTTAGTTCTTTGATGTCTGCGTTGACTGCTTTATCTGTCATTCGTGTCACTTACTAACAACAAACACTTAGAACTTAGGCACTTTATAAATAATAAGTTACCTAACCAAAATGTAGGTTTTTGTATTCCTTTTTTAAATTTGCATCAACCAAGGGGTTGTAGATATTCAACCCCGATATAATTCATTAATTTTATGGCACAACGTTCACAAATGTAATTTTTCACGAGATGTGTGAGTATTTAAATGTATCAATAAGCGGTATACCAAAGGAATGGTCAGTTTTAGTTCAGGAAATCACTCGATTTTGATTAAGTGAGAGTAGAGCACTCCCCAAAATTGAAATTTCAGAAATTGCCTGTAAAGATTGTCAACCGAGAACAGAAAAAGCTATGAGAAATACATCCACGTTATCAAGTTTGCAGAAAAAGGAAAAACCACTGTCATAAAATACTGTTACTCCTATAAACACTCCTAAGTTCAAATAATCAGTGGTCACGCGTGGCACGTCGAAAAGAAAAAGTGACATGAGGTGACGAAAATATTGCCGCAGAAGCGTTCAAATTCTAACTTACACAACGAGTATACTAATATAAGACTTAAAGATGTAGCAATTAAGACTAATATAGATTGTAATTATGATGTTTTTAATGCTTTTGGAAGGTGAGGCGAGTGTTTCCTTCCCGTTCCCAGGGACATATTTAGAAATGAACTAAATAGACTGACTGCAAACAAACGACTCTGATGAGATGCTTCTTGTATTTCACGAGTTTTTATGCGAGTTAGAAGTATTAAATTATTTGTATCCACTTATTTTGTACACCTAGCTGATTCCCACGACTTTGTTTACGTGGATTTATAAACTTTCTTATTCAGAACATTTTAAGAACATCTTTTCGAAATATAAATTAAAATATTGTCTGATCTTAAGCATTTTTTGAATTCAAATGCGGTTTCAATAACTTTTTCAGTTTTTAAAATATCCTATGTTTTTCTCTATCCTATGTAACGATTCCGATTAATACAATAATTTTTTTGTAAATATATGACTACATATTTACGAGGAGGTCCTGGCCTAATCAGTGGTCGGGATTTGAATCGATCGCTAGGTTAAGTAGCTCTTGCTGCGACCAAAATTTCGTTCGCCATAGCTTGGCTAATGGCTTAAAAATAATGTATAATAGCGATGCAAGCTACTTTAAATTGAGGGTAGACCGCGGAAAACCCGTTATTTTTCTTTCCCAGTGCGCGTTTTAATACAAAGTGTGGTTTATTACGTACCTACTTATATCTGCGGCGCGCGGAATGAAAACTCTTTTGTGCAAGCCGCCTTTGTACTTTTTTCCGAGGAAAGCATTAAGAAGAGCGCTGCAGCTTATTATACGTCTTAATAGATAATAAACAGTCCTTTTGTATTAACTGCAAGTTCTTGGCAAGTAAATTGTACTTTACGAACAAGGGAAAGATGAACTTTTGACGCTATAGAATACATAAATATATTGTAATGATATTTATTGATATATCGAGTTAACACTCGCATTACATATCACCACAATGCGCCTTAATAGTTGTACCCAGTCCGCGGTTGTAAGACGACTGCCGTCCAGCAGCTTCATTGTCTTTATACCGCTTTATACATTTACTCTTCTTTACCTATACACTATAGGAGCTTTTCTACATTGAATATGATGTACTTAAAATTTGTTATTCTTGAATTAGCATAAATGAAGATTATTTCATAGTAATGACTGATGAAACATTCGTAACACAATGCTATCCAAGTTTACTATTACACTTTTGCTATATGTCACCTAGGTACTCGTAGAAGCATATTTAACCTTGAAAATCATGGATTAGTAGAACATAAGCTATGTAACGAATATATAACCACCATGGAGAAATCAGTGCTGCGCTGGTATTATCTAGAACATGTGAACATCTGAAAGAATTATTTTAAGAGTATAGCAGAAATATTATTCAAACCTGCAGATGTAATATTATAATTGGATAATTATAATATTACATTTTTTTGAGATATTATTAGGTTATAATAGTTACCATAAAAATATGCCTTACCTAAGCAAACACCAGGTTGATGTTCCATAGTGTATGGCCATACATAACTGGTTTGCTGCAGATGTGGCGTCAGAGCTGGAATGTCGGACAGTAGCATTTCAGGTTTACCAGCTTCTAGTAAGAGAACCGTTGCTCGAGGCTTATCTTCAGTAAGACGAGCTGCTAGAGATGATCCGGTGGAGCCAGCACCCACTATTATATAGTCATATTCCTCTGACGGCTGACTAAAACCTATAAAGAAAGAAAATTGTATAGAAACTCTGTCACCATTTAATTTTTCCCAACTTTATAGGTGTCCAATGAAATCAATAGAGATTAATAAATACATTGGTGACCTTCTGTTTATAAAGCCGGATTAAAATTCGGCTTAAGATTAATATCTGAATTGAAGGAATTGTGTAAACAATAGGGTATATTTGGATTAAGTAGCTAAAAGTTAAAGATTAGACCTGGGAAGGTAATACAAAGACTAAAATTAATTAAACATTATGACCGCGAGGCCAGTAGAGATACTTCTTAAAGATTGGTACCATTGTTATTTTTGATGGATGACCAGCGACAAACATCTCTCACCGCCTCTTGTCTTTGAACGCCATCCATCTCACGTAATTGCATTTGGCGGAAATTGCTAGTTCACATTTCTTTTATCTACCGGTTTTTTGTTACTTCTATACACAAACATTGATATATATGTATTTATAAAATGGGAAGCTTATGTAGTTCAACTGTATAAGAAAGAACGGAAAGCATAAGCTTCTCGGTTCATACCCTCGATTGTGCTGGGCTATCGAGGTGTCCACTTCTAGAAGGAGTCTAAAAAAAACAATACTGGAAGGCTCACGAAAATATTATACGTACCTTAAAGTATTCCCGAAAAAAAAACAATAAAAGCAATACATTACATTAAACATAAATAATAAATAAATAAATATATAGGACTATATGACACACGGATGTCTGTCCCTAGGCAAGGTTCCTGCCCACTACGTCAACAGAAAAAAATAACATTATAGTAGCAGGATACTTGAATCTTCTAATATAGTTGTATTTTGTATTATAAAATCCTCTATTATCGAGAAAATATAATTTTAAGCGTAAAGTCTATATACGGTTCATAATCTTTAACAATATTTAGTGTGTAAAATTTTTTTTCGAGCGCATATTTTCGGAATGGCTGATCCGATTTTAACGGATTTTCACTATAAGAGGAAGAATCATATAAGCCCACACAGGATAGTTTTACACTGACATATTTAAAGGTCCAGTATAATAATAAAAATTAGTAGACAGCCCATTTATCGATGAAGGCTATTATTATAATTAAACGATACAGTCTTATCTTTTTATAGATACAATTGGATACATATATATATTTGTTAATTTCCTTTTTATACATTTATTCCAGAAAGTCGGTTAAAGTTAGATTCTGTATTGAATCAATAGGCACCTCACAGACGGATGGCCTCGCGTGAATTACCTCGAAGGACATATTCCCGACTGCTATTTCCGTGTCAGTGCACACGCCTTTCTGTTTGTACACTTACCTTGTAACGAGCTAACATTTTCGGGATATACGGTACCATCTTCTAGTAATATTCCTTTATGGTTAAGCTCCAAGTGTACCGTGCTAATCTATATGTTAATATGCGAAGCAAAAACTGTCGGAAAATATAATTTCATACACCTAGTATATAAATATACTAGGAGTATGAAATTTGGCACGAGTACAGTGTATACAGATGAGGGTGTGCGAATGGTAATATTTATATTATGTATGCATTATACCGGAGCCAGATACAGTTTAATTTGAATGATCATTTCAATGATCATGTAGTGTGGCCGGGGACTTTTTGTAACTGTACAAAGTTTTGTAGTACTTTGTGGACTTAAAGGACAAAAATGTACAAACACTTTGAGCTATGTCTGGCTCCGGTATTAAATTAACACACAAAACTACACAGAGACAGAACACTAAATATTTTGCATAAAAAATAAACATTTTATAATATAGGAATGCATTATGTATGTCTACTTGTAATTTAGGAATGCAACATACATATTATGCGGTCTCCAAAGCATTGTCTGGAGAAACTGATAATTTTTGGAAAAATTGCCGGCAAACGTGCCCAGGGCAGAGCGCCCACACGTTGGTCCGACACCATCAAGAAGGCGTCAGGCGGCAGCATACGCCGTGCGGTCCACTCCACCTTTGACCGCAGCCGATGGAAGCTTATCATGCGTGGTCACGATCCTCAGCTGTGAGGGAACGACGAGAAAGAAGAAGAATGTTACTAAACCATTGTGACAGAATAATCGACTCGTAATGAGAGTAAGTAAGTAAAAGATAACATAATTTGGAAAATCCAAAGTGCCTCATATTTTCTATATATTATGAGCTATCAGCTATGCAGGCCACCATTGGCGTTGAGCGCCATCTCTTAGAAGGAATAGTATGGCAATAATCCGCTAGGCGGTAACTCCGGCTGAAATTTAATATTTCGTTAATTAAAAATAAACGATACCGAATTACAGACCCATAAGGCTTCGCGGTATGAGGCGTGCAATAGTATCGCGAAATTTCTCGTTCATAGTCGTAATGCTGTGGACTGTGAATAGGTACCACCATCCACCAATCTACAAAAAACCTCAGATAAACAAAAATGCTAGTTCAATTTTGTTGGCTGACGACAAGATGAGCCAACACGTATCTTCTCATTGTTTAGGGAAGAGGGGTTCAGAGTTATAGAACTAAAGTTAACAGAGTCCATCCTATCCTGTTTATTACATTCTGTTGCCGTTGCAACGTGCCTTACTGAAATTGTATTGTATTTTTCTGTGTAAAACTCCGATTACGATGAACACTCGACACATTCGTAAATAAGTTATATATTTCTCACGACGTTATTGATATCTTTACTACAAAATATACATATAAAGCTGAAGAGTTTGTTTGTTTGTCCCATTTGAAAAATTCTTTGAGTGCGAGATAGCTCATTGATCGAGGAAGGCTATATGTCACCACGCTAAAATTGAATCTTTTTTATCTAATTTTACGCGAACGTAGTCGCGGGCACAGCTAGTTAATTATATACGAAGACATTCTCATTACATTATTTATGCAGGCAAATACTTTTAATATCACTTACAAAGTCGTATTGGCGACACTATAATGTGAGGGAGCGGCTGCCAACTGGGTGCTGATTGGTGGCCGCGATCTGCCACCTGAGACTGTGACGTCGCGGAGAGACCCGATCTTGGCAGTCAGCTGTTGTGTGGCGTCCTCTGAAGACGATGAAGGAAACTTAACACGAGCGGCCGTTTAGTTAAATGTTATCTCGAAATTAACATTTAGAGTAGACAGTAAAATAAATTCATTTTGTTTCGTTCATGTAGCTCCGCTTCACAATAATAACAATTTAGCAGTCTAGCGTAGAAATGAGTTTAAAGTTTCACATAAATTAGAGTCGGCAAACGGTCATATTTATTACTACGCACCGAAACGGCTCTGTTTTCATACCCCTCCGAAAGCGCCGCCCCCCTGTCCCCCCAGTCC
>JANCMC010050343.1:0-20672 GCA_024363005.1 Charaxes varanes | reverse complement strand
ATTATCTATCATTATACAGTAGAAACCTCTTTAAGTCGAACCTCGATAAGTCGAAGTCCTGCCAAACACGAAAAAATATGTTCCCTTTTATTCAAGCGCCAAAGCCTCCGTTTCTCAGCTACTCGTGAGTACTCGTCAGCACTTCACACAGCACAGCAGCACAGCACAGCACAGCAGTCGTACTACAAGCTATTTTTGCACAAATTTTATCTTCATAACGCGAATAATTAACTTGGACTTCTGTAACTTGAACACACACTACCCTTACAACTCGATTATTTGAAACTGATTACCTCTATAGTTCGAAGAGAAATAAGTTACTGCCTTTAAGAATTCGCCTACAATGTTAGTACACCATTGTTTCTTAGGAACCAATTTAGGATTACATAATAAATAGAATTACTACGAATTTATGACGCACGTTAACACGTGTTTGTTTCCTTGGTGTCAGGTGATTAATTTTTAATAAATCAAAATATGTTCGTCTCTGGAATTTGAATTTTTATTTATTTTACTTCTCTAACTCAAATTTATAAGAATGCGTCTGCTCAAAATTCGCTTAAGTCGAAATCCTCCATGAGTCGAAAACACTATAACGCGAGTTTTGTAGCATCTCCAATGAGTTAATGGGACGCCGAATTTCATAATATTAAAACTTGTGTAAGTACTCACTAAGTACGGCTCGCAAATGCGTTGCCGGCCTTTGAGGAAAGTTTTTCAACATAATAAAAGTACTATATATACTATACAATAAATAGTACTTTTATTATAAAACGACTATATACGTAATATCTGTATTATATAAGGCGCCTAATAGGCGTCCCTCGGTCGTAGTTAACAATAGAGAACTGCACTAGCAAAGGTAGCAAATGCGTCGCTGGCCTTTGAGAAATGTTTGCCTACATATAAAAGTATGTAAAATCTGTGTTCGTACATTCGTATAATATTCGGCCGGTCGTGCAAAAACAAGCAAACCAGTTATTAAAGACCGAAAATTCGCTAATGCGCCTCGATACGACATAGACAAACATTTAAAAATAAATATTAATATGTAATCTAATTTAGAGGAGGCCGTAGCTTAATCAGTGACCGGTATTTGAATCGATCGCTAGGTTAAGCAGTTCTTACCGATGCCCGGTAATAGATGGGTGACCAAAATCTAGCACTGGTTTTCATATATCCGACCTCTTTTGTTTCGGAAGGCATGTAAAGCACTGGGTCCAGATTAATGTCACTTAGTGATATTAGTTGTGAGATTGTAGAGATTGTGGGGGTTCCGGGGATGACGTCAGACGGCAGTCGGCAGTCGGTCATTTCATCTCGCCCCACAAACACAACCTCTGTAATTTGAGCGGACCTTGGTACTAGAATTCGAATAACACTAGGTGGAAGAAGTCTTTTAATTAGTATTGAACCCGGATTACGCTAGGTGGATGAAATGTTTTAATTAGTAATAGACCGGGATAACGCTAGGTGGATGAAATGTTTTAATTAGTAATGAGCTTATGTCTTAATTAAGATGCAAACTTAAGTATTTGATATATTTATTTTCATTTTACACTTCAGCTTTGCTGACCTCTTCCCTACATCCATTACTCCAATAATGGAACGCAGGCCGGTGTTGCGAACTCGATCAGTTCTTTTTAGACCTATTATGTTGCGTTCCATGGTTTTTTGGCAAACTTTGAGCATGGATTTCTGCTCCCCGGTTAGTGACCAAGTTTATGCATCATAGGCTATTTATATAAAAATACGATATTTAAATCTTGACATAGAAGTCGACTCTCGTATTTGTACGCTTCGATCTTTTAAACTGTGCAACGGATTTTGATGCGGTTTTCAACAATAAACAGAATAATTCAAGATAAATAATATATATGTATGTATCATACATTTACGTGACACTGGGGCGAGTCGCTAGTATTTTTATAAATGTATTTAATCTCTGTGATAAGGATATAAGTGTTTAAATTGTAAGTTATATCAAGTTGTTATTATGTGCAGTTCCCCTAGGCGTCCTCATCGACCGATACGAGAACCCTCCACGCGAAGACAAGGCCCTCAATACCTATGACGTAATACAAGATGTCGGACAGTTTGATACAGCAGGTATAGTAATATAGGTATAGTATGTCTGAACCTGGTTATAGGTCTTTAACCACAAGAACTATTTTAATGCCGGAGCCAGACTTAACTTTATTTGACTGATCATTTCAATGATCATGTAGCGTGGCCGGGGACTTTGTGTATCTGTTTGCGCAAAGTTTTGTAGAACTTTGTAGTCTCCAAGAACATAAACGTACAAACACTATGTCTGGCACCGGCATTATAAAAATTTCAAACAGCCTTAAATCTTCTTTGTGGCGTCAAATTATTACTTCTATTCTGAGCACGTTTCCAATTTGTCTCATATAAATAGTCCATATTGTAAATTTCTTTGTAATTTTATTAAATCACATAAGTTGAAATTGATTGAAAAAGTTGTTTACATTTGTGTGTCCTTATTTATGTATTATTCTCATAACTATATATATTTACTTATATATTTCAATATATATAGTATGTGTGTACTTTTAAACCTTCTTTGAAAAAAGGGGAATAAAAATAAAACAAACAGAATTTAAATCCGTCCAGCGGTTTTTGAGTTTTAGTGAGACTAACGAACAAGTGTAAACTTTATTTGCAATAAAAAAAATATTTTTCATAAAAGAGCATACTTATCCTAAAAAGCCGGCAACGCATCTTCTAGCCTGTTGGTGTTGCAGTTGCCCATGGGCGTCGGTAGACACTCAATTGAATGCCTGCTCGATTGCCGCTTGTTATATGTATAAAAAAAATTATGTTTATCTATATTATTTTATAATATTGTTAAATTAACTACAATATCAATTTGAACTAACACTAACTATTTTTCAGCTCATGATGATAAAAATTTGGACATGGTACCTGCAAGTAGAAATTTGAATGGTCTTCAATACAAAGGTACGAGATATCAATTAATACACCCAGACTCGAGGTGGGAATCGAACCCACGACCCCCGGAGCAGAAGGCAGGGTCACTGCCCACTGCGCCATTGGGCCAGCCAAATTATATTTTTTAAGAATTTTTAAAAACGAATAGTATGCTCCAATATGTAAGGTATCATAAAAATATCTAAATTAGTATATAGAAGGGTAATATAGATGGGTCGCTTACATAGAAGGGTTCCGTATACGATACATTATTACGGTATTTGTTAAATAACTTTAAAAGTTTGTTGTCTAATTTTGCTCGAAATAATTTTGCTAATGAGTTTTTAGCATGTCCAATAGTTTGGAAATCCTAGAGGTATCATCTTGCAAAATAATTCGTAGGCCAATTATTCCAATATTTTGTCCGTAATTAAAAAAAAAACTGTGTATGAAACCTTACCTTCATTTTAAAAGAGCTATTAAATAATATCCCGATTACGGCACGAAGAGGTTGAAAGAAAAAAAATTCACCCCACTTCACAATTGGTCATAATGAGTCATAGTCCCTGAAGAGGAAAATTACTATTATTTTATGATACCAAAATAAAATACATTACCATATTTCAAGCATTTCTCATCATCATTGTAGAAGTGAGACATGGGCGAACAGACGGACGTACGGATATAGAGAAACTATAAGGGTTTCCATTATATACATAACCTTAAAAAGTTTATTTTTAATATGTAAGCTGAAGACTGCTTCGATTTTAGAATCGAAACGGGGACTTCCATACGTAAACAAATTTTAAGAAGAGCAGTATAAAATATTTCTTCATTATACCTATATACTAAGCTTACATACGAAAATAGTTGCAACTGTTTGCCAATGACCGATTACGCGGGCCGTACGAAAATACCCATATTGATTTAGGGGCACTAAACTGGAGTATTATTGTGTTTAAACTCGCTTTCTAAAATAAAATGTGTTTCTATAAGCAAAAAGAGTTACTGGGTGATTTACTGGGAACGTTTTCGAAGAGTGAAAAATACCAGGCGTCTGCTCATCGCTCTTATTATGTTTTAAAAGTAGTAATGTTACAGGCGAGATTTGGTACTACAAGAAATACTACCGGTTTTTACCGGTAGTATTTCTTGTAGTACCAAATTTTAGTTAGTTTCTATTCAAATCATTTTTATGATTTGAATAGACAAGAAATAAAAACGACAAGATCGTTGCTTACGTGCATTTGAGTCGATCAAACCGGGTGATAGATTGGCCACCTATTGTAACACTGGTTTCCGAATATCCAACCGCTTCCGTACTTTGGAAGGCACTCAGAATAGTGGGTCCTGCTTAATACCACTGTATGATATTAATCGTGAAACTTTATAAATTGTGGGGGTTTTGGGGACCACGTCAAACTAAAGTCCCTCGTCTTAACTCGCTCCACAGCCACAACCACTGCAATTTAAGTGGACCATATAAAAAGAAAAGTTTGCGACCTCGATGTTGGATTAAGATAAAATTTAGATGCAAAAGTTTAAAGTTTATTGTATAAATTATATGGCACCTGACAACTTATACGCTAAACCACTTGTAAGATTATATAGAAATTTCTGTTGCTTTTTTATATATAAGGGAATACTCTATACTTATATATCTGTACTAGTATATATAATAAACTGGTTAGATTGAAAAATTCTTTCAGTGCTAGATAACCTATTTATCGAGGAAGCCGACGGCGTCAGAAGATGTCAGATGGCAATCAGTCATATTAACTCGGCACACAGCCATATCACCTGTAATTTAAACAGACCCTGGTACTAGACCGGGATAACGCTAGGAAGAAGAAGAAGTGAATTAGAGATCAATTAGGAAATTAATAGATATATTAAGCCAGGTATATCGACAAGTGTATACCGAGTACCAGAAATTTCCTCGAATTCGATCAATGTCAAATATGACAAGGTCTGTGTGTGCCACCATCAACATGAGAGGTGTGATCTCTTAATCGTGCTAATGGACAAAGAATAATAGTGCATTACCTCATCAAAAACATTCGGCACTAACGCTGTCTGTAACCACGCCTTTTGGTGTCAAATTTCGTTAAGAAATTACCTCGTTCTCAGCCGACTTCAAAAGAGGAGGAGGTTCTCAATTCGACGGTATTTTTTTATTATTGTTACCTCAGAACTTTCGGCTGGGTGAATCGATTTTGATGGTGCTTTTTTATTTGAAAGATTGTGCTTTACGTATGGTCGCGTTTCAATTTGATCCAGTTCTGATAATTTTATGTCGGCTTTTTTTTTCGTATTTTTTTTATGCCGTATGTCATACTTAACTGTGTACAGTCCTGTAGGTAACATAGCTATAAAGAGTAATTGCTTACTTGATTGTCTTAAAAGTAAGTTTAAGAGAAGTCAAGTTATTACTGTTACTTGAGGATACTTTCCTTAGCCCAAATTCATCGAAAAAAAAAACAAATTTGGGGGAAAATTGTGCAATGTGACTCGAATTCTTCGCCATCGACACTGTATATATTTTTTATATTTTTAAGTATGCAAATTGCTTGTTTTTAAAAAAGTCAAATGTAGATAATCTTACAAAGCTAAAACTTCTTCCTAGTGTTAGCCCGGTTCAGTACCAGAATCCTCTTAGATTGCTGAGGATATGGCTGTAGGGCGATTTAAGATCACCGATTGCCATCTGAGATCATCCTCCGAACCCCCATAATCTCTACAACCTTACGACTAATATCACAAAGTGACATTAATCGGGTCCAACTGATTTACGCGCCTTCCGAAACACGGAGGAGGTCGGATACTGATTTGGCATACATCGATATGTTTGCTATATACACATTAATTGTACTTTGTATAGATAAATTCTTAATGGGGTTATCAAATAATGGCTATAAAATAAACCTCATTGGCGACTCGATAATAGTTTTAAATATAAAAAGTGGCAAACGGGCAGGTTAACGGTGCAATACCAGATGGTTCACAAATGCGCTGTAACATTCATAAATCATCATTTCTTTACCTACCTATAAGTTACTGGTATCGCTACCGGTCTTTGTGGCAGGTGGACCAGCTCTTGCGGGGGGACCACCTTACGGGCAGACAAACGGACGGACAGAGCAAGTATAAGGGTTCCTAGTAGTACTACGGAACCCTTGTGTAACTTTCAATAAAATATAATAATCTTAAAATGGAATTTAGAACCTACTATTTTTTTTGAACTCTGGATATATTATATTGTCCGTGACGGATAAAAAGATAAAAGTTTATCTATATATTATCGTGACATGAAATGTGGTATACGCCCACGTGTTTACATTTCACTAAAATGAATATTTCCTGTTATTTATGTAACGCAACTCGCCACTTTATTCCCGAGGAATCTAGCGACATTGACGCCTGGAGTGCAATAAAAAATGGCGTCAGAGGAATTGGTTAAAATATTTCTGACCTATTTCGCCGCTTGCTGGTAGATTGTCGAATAAAGACGTTCTCAAGTGAAGATGTTGTCAAGTGTAAAAATAGATATGGGTTTAAAAACGGAATTTTTAATGACATATTTCACGCTTGTGATTTGGTCCTCAGGCAATGTTACGCTGCTTGGGATATATTGCTCTGACTTCTTAGGGTTCCGTAGTCTTACAAGTAACCTTTAGCCGTACAAGGAACTCGGTAGCCACTCTTATAAACTAAACGAAAAATAGCTTCTAAACGAAAAAGAATCACCAAAATAGGTTCATTCGTGGCGGAGGAATCGCGTAACATTTAATAAAACGTAATAAACTAATACAGTTTATCCCTCTCCGTCCGTCCGTCCGCAACGTCCCACTCTCAGATTTTCAAAGTATTAGACGTAGAGACTCGCAAATTTCCATTTTGATTTAACATGTTAAACACTCATTAGAAAAATATTTCGCTATCTTTTATATAAGCGTGTCTGGACACACTCTTGGACAATGTTATTTCATTATTAAATATGCAATTAAAAGTCTATTCTAAACAAAACGCAAGAATGTTGACCAAAACATTTACAGTAAAAAATATTTTAGTCAAAATATCATCTATTCCCTTTACAAAATGCTAGGAATATTTAGAAACTTTTTTTTCTTTCTGCGTCGACAAAGTTATTGTCGTATTATGAAAATTTTTTAGCTATAACTTTTTATGTCACAAGTATTTTATGTTTATACTTGCACTAGCTACTTTATTTTCATAGTTATGTGTTTTAATACTGCTTGGAGAAAATCGCTATGAAGCAGAAACACTAGTATTTTGTACTATATTTATGTGCTTACATTGATACTTAGTAAGGGCTTTTTATCAAATCATACTGTTTTTGTGAAGAGATGTTATGCCTCTAAGTATAGTCGACCGAGAAAGTGCTTTACCATTTTGGATGACAGTTCCTAATTAAAGAAAGTTACTTTTAGAAATTAACGTAACGAATAACAAGCAAAAATGAGCCTTTTAACTAATTGACGTGCAAACGACATTCGACCTTAGCGTGGCAAACCGATTTCCCTAAGTTGTCTACCTTAGGAACAGACGTCCGTGTGTCATATAGTCCTATATATATTTATTTGTATAGACATTTATAATTAAATACATTTAACGGTATATTTAACAGTTTATTATATTTATGCCACTTTTCTCTAGTTTGTATATAAGATAAAGTAAATATTTTTACGCTTTAAAGGGACCCTGCAACCGCTGCAACATGTGATCCGCACGTTTTTAGCACGTTGAATGTCGCTTAGACTGTCTACTTTCATAACTGTAAACAGTAGAACGTATTGACTCTTAAATGTAACTAACATCTCAATCTACCTACATTTCTTGCAAACATAAATAGATTCACCTCCATTAATCCAAAGGCACCTATTTCCAAATAATTCTCATACATGTGCGACCCTCAGAAGTCTCAATTCTTAACGATACGGACGTTGCTGGCCAAAAGGTTACCAACCTCTGCTTTTGAGGTACATATTAACATTTAACCAGCGTATTTTCCTGTATGGTATATCTTAAGATGGAACGTAAATATAGATGTAAGTGATACGAGAAACTTTTATGCTCCTCGGGGATTTCCTACGCGCAACGTTCGCGATGAAAGTATAATGCGGGTCAAATGTCGAAATGCACTGCAAAATATGGTATAAATCATTTATAAAATATTCAAGTACAATATAAGTAGCTGGCTGAACTTGTCACGTACCGACTTGCATTTTAATACTGGGAATTCAAATCTTTATAAACATCAAATGAACAAGACGTCGTCTCCCTAGTCCTTCCAAACCGACGGACCGACTGAATTTTGTGTTCCAGGGGGTTCGTAGCTGGTTTAAAAAGACAATAGGTTCCGGTAGGTAGTGCTTCTGTCGGTATGTAATCTAGACTAGATATGTTTCTCGCTATAACCCAAAAAGGCTGGGCCTATATGACTCCTGTTTTATTTTATTCGCATTATTACTGATAAGGTTTATTGAAAAAGAGAGGACGGACACTTCCAAATAAAATTTAAAAATACTTAAAGATGCAGACTAGGTCGCTACTAGAACTTTCGTCTGACCGTAAATCGGGTAAGACAACGTCTGCCGAGTCCGCTAGTATATAAATGAAATATTGTTTATATATTTCACAATTGTAGATGGTTTGTGGTTGTTCTATACACATAAACTCGTATATATGAGTATGGTTACCTACCTACCTCGTCACTACTACAGTTAAAAAAAAAATTTACACTTTGTATCAGGACTTCCTTTGGCCATGACGATGGTTCAGTGGGGTTTGGGTTTAAACCAAAAACCTTTCGGAGTTTAGTTTCTCTTTCTACAGCTAATTTATCGAGAGTTATCGAGATTTCAATTTTGATAGAGTTTAACATGTAATTTTTGCATAGAGTATGGAAATCTGCTAAATTATTTTCTTTTATTCTTTGCACGAACGTCGCGTCTTTGGCTTATAATATCCGTAAAAAAATCTCAATAGTTATTGATAGCTATGATATGTAGCTATCTATTACTGATATATGAAGCTGAAGACTTTGTTTATTCGTTTGCTTGATCGGACTAATCTCAGGAACTACTTGTCCGATTCGAAAAATTCTTTCAGTGTTAGATAGCCCATTTATTGAGAAAGGCCATAAGCTATATTTCATCACGTTAAAATTAAATCTAATTTTTTTACCTAATTTCACGCGGACGAAATCGCAGACAGAGCTACTAGCTCTATTAAAGGGGTCTACGTAAAGAGTATACTCATTTGAAAAAAAAAACTAGTCTTTTCCTATCACTATCAACTTTTAGTTAAGATGTTTGTATGGCTCCTAAGTAAAGGCAAGAGTGCCAAATTCCAACTTTTACATCTCTCTCTTTCTCAAGCAAATTCATGAACTTTTGCTTTTTTACCAGTCATTATATATTTAATATATAAGTTACATAATTTCGGTCCGGATTAAAACTATTATCTCCTTTCTCCTACAATATTTTAAAAGTTGCGAGCCAATCGCATAAAAAATAAGTGAAATGTTTTTTCTATAAGTAACTGGTATTTTCAGCCTCTATCATTCTCATTGACAGCAAGCATAATAATTTTATTTGTTCGTACGATATTATTTTAAAATACGCAAATGATCCTTTCTTATAATATAATTATAAGGTGTATTTACGCGCAGATTAGAGAACACTTTTACATAATGCTGAATGTAAATCTCATAAATCTAGGATAATGTGTGTAAACAAATTGACGGGTATCTAAATAGAACGGGTTAATCTATCATCCAATTCAACAAGTTAAATAAGGTTTTTACTATAGAGTTTCTTCGTAGAACCAGACTCGTATGCAGTTGGCAAAGCGTCGCGACGGCGTGCGCACGGTTTGAAACAACATGGCGTTCGCGCATATTCTCGTAGTGCTACTGGTTGTCGTATATACCGGCGCAGGTAATTGTTCTACTTTAATTTTATGTTTTTTTGTCAAATAACTATTGATATTAACTGCTAAAATTTAAGAACGATAATTGCACGTTATTTTACGTGTTCGCGCGAATATTAATTATGAAAATCAGCTTGAAATTATATTGATAGAGTCCACATTTTATTAATAAAAAATAAAGATATTCCATAAATTCGAATTTTAATTGCTTTTAAGTCGAATATAACAAAGAAATTACAATCCTCAGATGTACAACCACGTTTAAAATTTTAAAAAAATATTGTCTCTATGTAAATGTATGGCTTTTTTGTTGCATTATTACAAGAATATATATCCTTGAACATTAATAGAAAACCTTATATTATTGTTCATTTCACATTTATATTAGCTTAATAAATGCATCCAATATTTTATATACAATTCAATATTATTCCTCTAGAAAGAAAAAATATTCCTAAATAAAATTTCTGGATTGACGTCTAAAATTCTCCCTTCACATTCAATTTACTGTTTTAAAAAAATATATTTATAATCTTATTTTTTTTAAAAGTATTTCAGACAATTAAATAATTTAAATAGCTATATGGATGCTCGAAACGAAAGAGGAACAATTTTTTTTAATTATTCTACTTGATCTGTAAATAGCATCAAAATTCTTCGCATTTCTCAAGTATTCGCAATATATTGTGTACCTTAAAAATATAATTCGAATTCGTAATCAGCAAATTTGTTTTATGATAAAAAAAAAAACTGTACAATGTAGGCCTCATTATCGATGACGAATGTCAAACAGAAATAATCAAACTTTTAAACATGTTTTATCTTTTACGAAAATTTTTTTCTCCGTTTAAAATATGAGCATATATTTGTTCGCGTTTAAAGTAAGACAGCTATTATAGATTTATTCATACAATATCATGGAAATAAATATATTAACAGAACAAAATGAGAAATGAAATAAAAATGTATATATTAAAAAATAACGTGCCACTAGTACTTTTAAGCAATATTAAATAACGACATTATCTAGTGCATTTACAATAACAATTCAGTTGCAACAATTGCAATAGTTATTAGTATTCTGTTTGAAATTTTAAAAAAAGTCCTGCTACTAGTATGAGTACGAGGAAAGCGGATATTGTTGTAATTTTCTTTTAAATATATTTTTTAGTTTATGCACCCACTTTCCGCATGATAGAGTTTGTATACATTGTTTTGTTTACATTGGTTGCATACACATTATTTTTCGAAGTATAAAGAAAGACAAAATATATCCTAGAAAAAAGTGCTGTTTCGGTCTTCAGTAATAATATGTACATAAAGACTAGCGAAGCCAGCTATTTCTACGGTTCCGTACCTCCAATGGAAAAGTAGGAACCCTTATAGGATCACTTTATTTTCCAGATGTCTGTCTGTCATTATCCTTTTTCTTAGGAACGCATAGAGCTATAAAGTGGAAATTTGTACCAAATACTAAGATCTGTGGTTACTTGAAGTTGTGAAAAAATAAACACTCTTAAGTGTATGCAATCAAAAGATTAAACATTTTATGTTATCATTTATCATTTTCCATATTAGTACTTTCGGAGATGAAATTAAAACCTATAGAATCGTGAAATGTGGCAATAAGCTACATCTTGAAGTACATATACAAGTAGGTAAAGCAAAAACCGTAAATTTGTAGTTACTTAAAGAATGTGGTGAATGTCAAATTAAAAGAAATCTCATAAAAGTATAAATCTTAAAATAAAGGTAAAGTATTACGTGATAGTACCGAACGTTTAGTGCGCAGGTCTTATTAGCACTTGCCGGTTTATTTACTAATTATAGCGACATATACGACAACGATTATGTTCCCATAAAATAATGACATTGGCACCGTGAACAATTAAAAAAAAAACCTGATCGTTTTAGCGCCGAAAACTTTGTGTCAAATTCCATTCCAACATCATTGATAATTTGCTTAAGTGAATGTTCTAACACATGCGTCGGCAGTCAGCATCTATAATGTTATAATTCGCATTCAGTGTTGAAACAATTTAACCGAATTTGATATGCATTAATAAAATTCATCGATAAGAAAATACAGTAATAATATGAATTATTACAGAACATATTTTGATTTTATTTTGGTACGCCTAAGTTTTCGATAATAATAATAATAATTTTTTTAATTAAAACCTTCGAGTTTTGCGATTTACTTAAAATCTAATTTAAAACCAAATGGAAAAGTCATGTCATTTAAAACCTCGTCCTTTTTAAAATGTGGATCCAAATATACACAATAACGTAATCCAATAAAAATAATAAAGACATTGCGTATGGCATCCTGTATAGATCATACTGTCATATCGTCTAAATTCATATTATAAGATCAGACACTTACAATAAACTTATACAAAAAACCTGTTCAAATGACAGTTTAATATTTTTGAAAGTAGTTTTTAAATTGTTACATAATCGATTAATGCCAATTTATATACATTTTTATTCCAGTTCAATTTAACAGTATATTCAATTTGTATTACTAGCTTGATAGGTAATTAAATGAATATCTTATTGTGTCATAGAAGCTACCGATGCAGACTTGATTATGTCTAGATTTTACCGACTACGGCTGGTCTTATATAGCAGACACTGTATTATGCAGTCACACAAAAGTATGCTTAATTTCATAACTAACGAGGTCATGTACATTCTGGTGATACATATTGTTGGTGTTAGACAAAATGCCATTTAGAATAAAAAGTTAAAGTTTTTATCCTGGAAATAGTTAATTGCTTTCGAGTAAAGTTTAAAAACAACTCATATAATCGGCTGACATATTTCTACCAGAATATCGGTTTTTTTAATGTTGTAATATAAAAAAATACGATGTTCGAAACATCTGCACCACCAGAAGGCTTGCAGACGCGTTGTTCACTTTTAAATAAGGGTTTAAGCCACCTGAAACTCTCACAATACGAACGAAACGCTACAACAATACCATTACTTGGCGAGACAGTATTACCGCCACTTTACGCCGATCTTATGTGCGAAAGAGGTTCTGGTACCCAGACGAACCGACCCACTTCGGCTGCAGACTAAAAGGACTGCAAACGTGGCGATACCTCTAATTAGGTAATTAGATAGAGCTAAAGGAATAAGGGACGAAGTTAGGGATTCAAAGGTAGATAGAAAGGAAAAAAGGATGCGGATGCTACTATCACGGACGGTATAGAGGGAGTGACAGTAGCAGCTAGGGTGGTCCGGGGTCGCTCGCCGTAGTAGACACCCGGTCGCAGCCAGAGCAACTTAACTTAGCGATCGACTCAAATGCCGATCACTGATTAGGCCACGACCTCCTCCCTTCTAGTTCTATGGAAGGCAATGCGTCACATTTGGATATATATAACTGAGAAACTAAACTTATAATTGAAGTATACAATACAAAATTTATTATAATACAAGGGTTTATTAGCCAACAGAACGATACATTTCCCTTTCTATTTGTTTGGTCACGAAACGCGCGGAGAGTTCACCTTTACTAACATATAAATAATAATAATAATAAATCTTTATTTACAGGCATCTGGGGCCCAAACATATTACAAAAATTAATTAATTAGAAAGGATTACAAATTAAATTAAATTAAATATAAATCTGAAACGTTGGTTTGTTTGTTTGCTTAAACTCGCTAATCTCAGGACATACAGATCCAATTCGATTTTTTTTTCAGTGTTAGATAGCTCATTAATTGAGTTAGGCTATAGGCTATGTATCATCACACTAAAACCAATAGGAGCAGAGCACAAATGAAAAATGTTTTAAAATCGGGGGTTCCTTTCGAGCGTCCGATGCGTAAACGGTTAAAATTTCGCAAAAGTTATGTATGACAAAATTGTTCCCCTTTAAAAATTCTAAAGTAAAGTAAAAATTCCACGACAGTATATATCTATCTTTTAAGGTTGGCTCAGTATAACCATTTTTTAGGCAAGCGCGCTCCACCGTAGACCGCATCTACACTTTATCAAGTGTGACTGCAGTCAAGCGCTTGCCTATCTCCAATAAAAAAAATAAACCTTTTTTATGCTAACCAATTTTGTTCTATAATAATGCACTATTTCTGAAGGTCTTTTTATAAACATAATATTAATCCTTATCCAAAAACTATTTTTAAGCCCCTAAGTGATAAGAGTGGCACAGTCTTTAATAATTTTATTTGAAAATTTCTACCTCTCGCAAAACATCTTCATGGAACTAGGTACCAGCTCCGGTGTTCCTGAACCGATACTACTTAGGAACTTTTCTGATACTACTTCTGTTCTCTTCTGTTCTGTTACTCACGTCGTCACAATAGAACGCGAATGCGAGATGCGAATGAACTTAGTTCCTACGAAAGTGCGATGAAACAAATTGATGTCTTAAGGTGGGTTTAGACCAAACGAACATAGCTCGAACGAGAACATTCCTTCTCCATCTTTTAGTGTAAACGAAAGCTTGTTCTAAGTGTTTAAACCAAAATATCAAGTCTAAGATAAGAATAATTTGATACAGTATTGGCGGAAAGAATATTCGCTGGTCTGATGAAAAACGGCCTTAAGAAGTGTCCTAATTGAAGTTTGATGCAATTGCCCGAATGAGGGTTTTTTTTTTTTTTAACGCGTTGTCCGGTGGTGAAAGTCCAAACAAGGAAAGGTGGCACTCCGGGAGTACCTACAGTATGTAAAAGTGGAACGTGTAAACATACCTACAGTATGTAAAAGTGGAACGTATACACGAATCGTCAGTTAATGAAGTTTCCAAAAAGGTATTTAATATCCTTTGCGTTAATGACTTTCTAAGATATAATATAGGCAGTAAAATGAACGGAAGGAAATCGTGACTCTATATAAAATAAACGCATAAAATACGTTAAGGAATAAGAAAGTAATTAATTGGTACCTAAAAAAGGTAATATCGGATATGTAACCGGGTAATTTATTTAATCCAAATTCTATATCCAATTGTAATTTGTTGCAGAAATACTGATGCCGAAGCCAGACATACATATGATGCTTCATTTGAATGATCATTTCAATGATCATGTTGTGTGGCCGTCTTTAAGGCTTTGTGTAACTTCACAAAGTTTTATAGAACTTAGTAATCTTCAAGGTCAAAAATGTACAAACATTTTGAGCTACGTCTGGTTCCGGTATAACGCCGGAGCCAGACATAGCTTCATTTGAATGATCGTTTCAATGATGAAGTGGCCATAGACTTAGTGTAGCTGCGCAAAGTTTTATAGAACTTTGTAATCTTCTAGGACAAAAAATTACAAAGATTTTGAGCTATGTCTGGCTCCGGCATAAAGACGCAAACCGGCAGATACTCAGTTAAACGTCAGAGTGACAAGCGTTTACTCCGACACTGGTTTTCAGTAGTCCTGTTTTAGGTAATGCGTCTGGAGTCTGGAAACGTTTCTAAGAAGACGCGTTCAAAGATTGCGGCGCGCGGCAAATTTTTGTGACATTCTCTTTTGTTTGGTGCATGTTCAAAATAAAGCGTTTAAAATAAAACAACAATGACTAATTTTATTTTAACGCTCACTTATTCGCTTTTATTTCATGTAGTCATAATTGTTCTAATACATATGAATTAAATCTGTAAGATATATAATAAAGTTTGTTTTTTAACACATTAATCAATTTGGACCTTCCGCTACACCGAATTGAGTGTAATGTCAGTTTTTTTTTTGTATTTTCATTGCATTTGATATTCATATCATTGGGAGGTCCATCATTTTTGGCAGTCCACCGGATTTGAAGTTTCTAAGCAAACTGTTTGAACTTTTTGATTCCTTATATCTCAGAAACGGTTGCTCTTAGAAAAAAAATATTGGTACATTTTTATAGATAATTATGTGATCTACAATTCTTGCCTGAACGACTTTATTATAAAACTTAACGTTTAGCTGAAAATCTCGATAAACTGATTTTTGTGACCTTTGACCTTTGAAATAAAGATTTATTAAAAAATTCAGCTTATTCCATTAGGTTCTGCGGTGAGATGCTTAGATGACTGGGCTGTATGCATTGTGATCCAAGGTTAATATTTGAACATAATTTAATATCGATATTCGAGCGATAATTGTTCTAAAATTTCGTTGTAACCCCAGTTTGACCCACTAATTTGAAGTCAAAGTAAGTCAAAAGTTGTTTAAATGCAATCTTGGCTGGCCCGTTGGCGCAGTGGGCAGTGACCCTACCTTCTGCTTCGGAGGTCGTGGGTCCGATTCCCACCTCGATTCATATGCTGTTGCGAACTTTTATTTAGAACGTTTAAAGAGTAACAATACCGTCATACATGAATTTTGCGAAACTTTAAGCGTTTACGCAGCGCACGCAACGTTTGCTCTCAATAGGGGAAAAAAACCGCCGATTTTGAAACATTCCTAATTGGTGCTCAGCTCCAGTTGGTCTTAGAGTGATATAGCCTATAGCCTTCCTCGATAAGTGGGCTATCGAACGTTGAAAGATTTTTTCAAATTAGACCAGTAGTTCTGGAGATTAGCGCATTCAAACAAAAAACTCTTCAGATTTACATGTTAGTATAGATAGTAATCATTCATTTCTCATCACCGTTTTGGTAGAGATTTGAAGAAAGGGAGAGCATGACAAGATTTTTCATTAGCGACTTAGTGCCGACTGTGAAAATACCCTAACTGTACATTCGACCAAGAAAGTGCTTTACCGTTTTGGATGACAGCTCCTAGTAAAAGAAAATTTCCCTAATGATTATTGTTAGAAGTTAACGTAATGCATAACAAGCAAAAATAAGCCTTCTAAGGCTGCGTTCACACGACGTCGGCTCTTTGTGTGTTTGTAGGGATAAAATGGATTGATACAATAGTGCACAGATTTTATCCATCTTTGTAACAACAAAAGGAAGTTCTTTATGAACAGATTCTGATGCCATTGACTTAACCAATAATATATTAGCTTTTCTTGCGACTTAGCCTGCGTTAAATTAGGTGAAATTGTTTAAAATTTTTGACTACCATACCAACTTGCGAGAGCTCTTAGGCATCCTTAAAGCTGCTCTGTCGATAAACCGTTCTTCCTAATTATATTACGTGGACATCTACTAAGTATAAACTACCTAATTGCCTACCTAGCTTAGGTTTATCTTTGTACGTCCCGCGGTTTTCGAGATTACGTGTTAGGGGACCTTTTACATATATAGATAGATTTCAAAGCTCTCAATTGTATACCTATCTTATAGATTTCAAGGCCGAGTCCGAACACTTCTGCAAACTGACATTGAAGTTACATATTTATAGATGTGTTGAACATATTTTTATATATTACATATTTATCACATGCACACACACACAGACACAAACATTCACGCACGCGCGCATACACCATTTTATCTGTAACCTATGGCAGCTCTTAAATAATAGTTAAAATTGTTAGTTATAGATAAAGAAAATCTTCTTTTGGCTTAAGTTAAGTTGTCTTTATTAGTGTAAGTTTCTTTTTAAAATAAGATGGAGATTTTTAGTATGAAAAACTAAACTACTTTGCTTTAATCCGCGAATCAATACGAGGGAAAATCTGTGTAATGCTGCAACCCGAAAGCTACACCACCGAATCCGCCACCAAAGCACAGAAGAAATCTGAAAATTGAAAAGTCATCAAAAGAAATGACTTTTACGAATAACCTTTGTAGTCTATCTCCTGATGATGCTTCGGTGTCGAAGTGAAACGTGCGTTGAGGCACATCGGAAAGTCAGTGTAGTGCTGTGCACCGCAACCCTCAGCACCACCAGCACCACAGCAGGATATGTCTAAAACAACCATGGTGAACATCAAATGAAAATGCTTATAATATTGGTTAATTGATTAGGTCAACGTTATCTCTTTTGTCTTCTAGACAAACTCTTTATACCCTACAATTAGGAGCATCTTCCGTCATATAAGGACCAATTTTATTTCATGCTCGATATGTTTGAGGGGTGTTCAATGTATTTTGGGGATTGTCTCATTCTTAAATGACATTCTTGGAGGGCATAAATAAAAAATGAAATTTAATAGTCGCCATTAGTATTCAAGATATCATAACGAATGGACAACAAAACGTTGACCACGATGTTGAAAAAATTTGTGCATCACTCTATGATAAATTCCGCCCAATTAAAGGAAAGACTCAAAAGCACAATTAAAGTAATTCACGAAGTAGCAGTGGCTGTTTACCAAGATACTACGTCTTCATTATCTACAATTCAAAAGTGGTCAAGTGAGTTCTTACTGGATACAGATTAAAGACGACCCCCATGTGGGCCGGTTAGTTCCTCTGCTGAAGGAAACGTCAATATCATTGAGAAGCTTTTTTACGAAGATGTCTGTGAATATTAGCAGAAATGACGAAAAAAGATGTGGAAAATTGATCGCAGGTATATTGCTTCTTCACGGCAACGCGCCGCTTCACAATGCGCGCATTGCCAAGGCTGCTGCGCGGAATTGCGGATTTAAACAAAGCAATCATTTGAGTCTATTACTTTCAAAAACCGCAATGTCTAAAACGATCAAAAATGAGATATTTATTGTCTAAGATTCTATCCATAATCTACAATTTTAAACCATAAATACCTCTCTTTTGATAATTTTGTACATTGCGGTTTTTGAAAGTACACCGGACTTGTAGTATCACTTAGTAGTACCCGGACTCCTAGTATTACTTTCTGTTCCCCAATCTAAGGGAAGAAATATATTTTTAGACGATATTGAAAAGCTACTTTTTCGGAGAATACGTGTATTCAGATGACGAGGGATTATATTAAAGAAACAATTCTATTCAGATTTTTCCTCCAATTCTTTCATATCAATACCGATAATACATTGAACGCCCCTCCCATGTAGTTATTATCCCTAAATTTTACTAATGACAGGTGAAAGGACTTCCGTTACCAATTTAAAAAAAAATGCGATGCCCTTAGTTATTCTAGATATAAACAAATTTTAATTAGGAATTTCTATAGCAGATAATATATATGCATTTGTTGTGCTGTTACCTTGGTATCCTTAATCGATACTGCAATACAACCGTCTTGAAAATTACCTGTTATCAGAGTTGTCCCAATGATAGGTAGTATGAATTAGCATTATGTATAGGATATCTACTATCTATGTACTATTAAGGCTAATAGCCTTTAATCGATCGCTGCTGGGCATAGGGGAATTCTGGCAACGTCTGCCTGAAATCGCCTGCCAACAATATCATCAAGCCGCCAAAGATGTTGTTATTAAAGAGCTAAAATACTTTCTACGAGAGAGATAAATTTCTTCTTTGTGGAGGAAAGCGAGCATAATTTTAACTGGAACCTGTAACATTTCGTACCATTTCACGTTTATGTGTGTGTCTGGTCTAAAAGTAAAAGAATCCAAAGGTACCTTTTGAGGCCGTTACTTTCAGGGCAACGCTGTCTGACCCCATTAACTAACTCTTTCTTGTTAAAGAAATAGTTTTTAACAACAATGAGAAGAGATTAAAAATATAAACGAGTTTCGTTATACGCGAAACGAGCATACAACAACGCCGACGAAATTGTTTCAATTACAGCGCCATTAGACGAGAGGGAACAAAGCGAGTGCCGCTGGGCGTACGCTATTTTGTTCCCAACTTCGACATGTTTGATGTTAAATGCGTAATAGTCCTCATTCAAGGGTGGTGACCATCGAAGACTAAAGTAAAACGGTCCATCTACATGTTTGAAGCATCTACAATAGAGTCACCGGTAGGAGAATGTACCGAAAAAAGTGAAGAGAAATGGACGTTGTAGAGAAATGAACTTCATTCCTACCGAATATCCCCTGAGAACTATCGTTGTTGCCCCATTTATCAAGACTTTTATTATCTTGAGAGCTCTTAATATATCTGGGACATAATGCTATATTTTTTATGTGAAAGTTCCATCAAAATCGTATAATCCGTTCGGAATATTTACCATACAGAGATAAATTCATCGACCGAAAAAAATTGAAAAAAAAAAATGTGTTTTTAAACACAAAATATGAGCATATTTTTCAACGTTATAAGGGAAAAAAATGTGTTTATTAAACACCAAGTATGAACATATTCTTCGAGGTTATAAGGTATAACTTCGAAATGATTAAATATTATTACCTTTTGATCAGAAATTGTTTTATATAAAACTAAAAACTTCACGACCAAATACCAACTGGTGGCGGTTAACCCAAAGAGTTACTTATAAAGTTTATAGTTGTTTGCGATTCTGAACAAAGGATGTTGTAAGGGGATTTCGAAACTTCTTACAAACCGCGCTGAGCGAAATTTTAAAGGAAGTTTGGTTATAAATTTGAAAAGTTTCTAACTAAAAGTTACTTTGAATGTTGCCGCTTTGGTGATATCTTTAGTTGGTCGCTCTATCGTTCATTGTGATTAAGCTTTATGGACGAGAATAATTTGCAACGTAAACCTAACGCAATGTAAATATAACTTAAGCCAGCTTATGACGGGTACCTATATTTCACATTAAGCATCAAGCTTGTTCTAGGACTCGATTAAACAGTACATTAGCTCAATCGGAGGTATGTTATTAATTTCAGACTTGAGGCAGAGTCGAGTTGACATACTGAAAAGTTGGCTATGGCTATATTGGAATGTGGATCGTGGCGAATTGGAATGTTGGTCGTGGCAAACTGGAATGTTATTTCTGGCTAATTCGACTGTTCGTTGTGGCCAACTGGAATGTTTCAAGATGAGACCACTTGAATGCTTGAAC
>JANCMC010050336.1:0-20674 GCA_024363005.1 Charaxes varanes | reverse complement strand
AACTCGTCATTAAGGCCGGCAACGCATCTACTTGCCTCCTGGTCATGCAGATGTCCATGGCCGCCAGTAGGCACTACGGTGCCTGCTGCCTGCTCGTTTGCCCCCTTGTAACATAAAAATATATATATATATATCTATCGGACTTTGTTACTAGACCAGGCTAACGATAAAAAGAAGATACATATAAACCCAGACTCGAGGAAAGAATTGAACCTACAAATCCCCTAGCGGCAGGCAGGGTCACTGCCAACGGCATCAACGTGCCAGTTAACTACACAGTTTATTAAATGAAAAAGCTATAAAACAATAATCATTATTTGTTGAAAGGAAATTGTAGAAAAATTAAAACTCAAGAAGTTTCTGAGCGTTTTATCAAATTAGCTTGAAGTTGCAGTCGGGAGCTAATAGCAGCTTATAAAATTATTTAGAAAGAACAGTTTGCCGGTTTATTAGTAGATTAAACAATTATATCAAAATGGTATTCTTATTAAGGCGTAATGGTTTTCTTAGTAGATTGTAAGAAAATGTAATAACAAGAAAAAAAAAGAAAAGTAATGTAATTATAATACAATGCAATGCAATACAATACAATACAATACAATACAATACAATACAATACAATACAATACAATACAATACAATACAATACAATAAAATAAAATCCTTTATTGGACTAACGTGTATAGTCTTAATTATATATATACATATGGGATTGTTCTGGCTTTCACACTAGCGAAAACTTGTTGCGGTAGCCCGTTTCGAGTCCAGTTCCAGTCTATAAAAAATGTATTTTTATTTATGCATATCGTATGCACATGTAAAGATTTCTGGCCGAATTACGACCAGCCGGCGATCTTTAGTAAGTTGAAATTGATTTTGACTTAAAACATGTTTGTAACGCTGTCATAAAGGCAATTTCTAGATCTAAACCTAAGGCCAATATCAAAATATTACGCTCATAAATAAAACATACAAATTGAGAAATCGGATGGAGGGTAAATGAACGATGAATAAATGATTTATCGTCAGTGGAAAAATATGCATTGGTATTTCTGCACCGTCACACATTGCGTGATTTGCGTCGAATATCATCACAGTCGGATGCTCCTGATCAATATTGGGCAAGTAATGTATGGTGTGACAACCGAAACTTTAGGCTTGATTGTTAATTGTATAAAATTTATACATGAGGTGAGATAAATATCCAATATTTATCTTCAAGCTTTTGTTATTGAATTGTTTGGTGTTTGACTTTAATCTAATCGCATAATATTTGGCAAGAAGCGCGGGATTAAGCCGTGCGACTAACTAGCAAACGGTGTGGTGAATCATTCATGGATTTGAGGACCCAAAACACTACACTACCTTTACAAAATAAAATAAAAAAAATTGAAGATTATGTATAAATAATATATACACATATCGGACTAAAGATAAAAATGTTAAAAGTACAGAAATACAAGGTTCTGATAGAATTCAGGTGCATGATTGATGATCACAAATATTTGTGCATAAAAGGTGTCTGTTGCCCATAACACAAGCATTAAGTTGTCTACCTTATGAACAGACGTCCACGTGTCATATAGTCTTGTATATATTTATTTATTGAGGTAAATGTCATACTCCACCGTCCGCGCAAGTTTCGTTAAATGGTACCGAATGTATTGCTTAAGTCATTAATATATACATACTTGTTTCGTAAACAATGCCTACATATGTAGGTCGTGTAATAGAGTTTGGTACAAAACTCATCCAAAACGGCTTGGCCAAGTCTTATGAAAATTTTCGAACATTTTTGGTAGGTCTGAGAAACTGTCGTGAACTAATTATTAAGCCCCTAAGTGATAAGGGTGGCCCACGTGGGCAAAGTCACGGGGATCAGCTGCAGGATATATAGATGCAGAAATGGACTCTTACTAAACTATTCGATAACAGATTAAACAATATGTCAGACATTAGTACACCGTTGTCAGTATTGTTCCGAAACCAATCTGTTAGAGGAAACTTAATTATTTACTCAACCCGATCCCCCGTGAATTGCGGTAAAATTGGAATCACCATCCGTACGAAATTCCACGGATCTGTCCCGGTTTTGACGACAACCGGAATGGAATTACCAAAACACTGTTCCGGAAACAGCCTTAATGTATTTGATTGTTAGGAGAATCCAAACCTTATAAGAGCACTTTTCATTTTTAGTAGCATCCATTCTGATTACATATTAAAAAAAATACTTAATAAATGGTAAAGGCAAAGTCACGTATCTATTTATACAAGAACGGCTATTGTAATTATTATTATTAATGATTTGTTTAATGTTAAAACATCGAATTAAAATGTTCATAGGAAAATTCATTTTCTTAGAGGTTCTCCGTATACAACACCATCACTGGTACACGACAGAGAACAGCGACAAAAGAAGTTTGCTGGGTCATATGTGTCACTTCCTAGTAGCACATAAGAGCTGCAACTTGCAGCAAAATCGCTGATAAAGACATCCTTGGTCAAAATTAAATTCCAGAGATTCATTCGCTTTCGTCGGGACATGGAATTTTAAGATGGCTACCCTATGTTATAATGTACTTAGGTGTATTCAAGCTTTGTTAATTAAATATTGTTGTAGCAGGGGATGACGACATAGTTTGTTAATGTACCTTTTACATAGCTATATCTATACATCCCTATTTACGAGTATATGTATTCACACATGTATATTTGTATACGTTTTTGAGGATTGTCGCTCCTTGAATTAAGAAAACCCTACCCCAAAACTCAGTCTAATATCCTTTTTGTTATAACCGTTTCACAATTCAGATATAGTTACAATTTCTTTCTTAAAAAAAGAGCTTTTTCAGACGTGTGGCCACGTTAGGCAGCCTCGAACGGTTACCGCGCAACTTTTGTCGTTTGGAGCAAGTGCATTTTGCTCGGGCGAGGCACGGCCTGACTGATCGAGGAATTTGCCGGGCGGTGCTGCCTCGCGAGGCTGCTCGTTCAGAGAAGTAACCTAACACTATCTACACATTCTAATGTAAAAATTGTACAACAATAAAGGCTTTTTATTTTATTTTATTTTTATTTATTTATTTATTATCAGGAATGGATGCGACAATACCACAACGGCGGTGATATTGGGTGCGGATTTCAGACCATACCTTATACCGTTGAGCTATTGAGGCTTTAATAAAACATCATCATCATCACCATCATCTATGTAAAGCATAATTATGCCTAATTTCATACTCCTCTGTCCGCGCAATTGTCGTAAAATGGAACCAAAGGTTCCACTCCATCCATTAATATAATTATAGATAATGCCTTGTGTAATAATAGTAAGTAATACATGTAGAATAACTCAATTTTTGTGCTTAAAATGAGATTGATGATATTGATTGATGAATGAGATGATTTGTGCTTAAAAAATCTCAGGCGCGGGCGGTAGAGCGACTAGCCAGCTCGTTCGAGAGCATCGGAGCGGCCACGCGCGATGTACGAGACGCCATGCTCGACATAGACACCACCATGAAGCGGTTCTACAACACCGCGCCCACTTAGCATAGCTATACCTATACATAATGATATTGCAAGAAATTTATTATTGCAAGAAATATATGCTTGCAAGAAATACATTATTGTAGGAAATATATTCTTGCAAGAAATTTATTACTGTAATAAATATATGCTTGCAAGACATTTATTATTGCAAGAAATATATGCTTGCAAGACATTTATTATTGCAAGAAATATATGCTTGCAAGACATTTATTATTGCAAGAAATTTATTATTCTAAGAAATATATCCCTACAAGAAATTAATTGTTGTAGGAAATATATTCTTGCAAGAAAATTATTATTTTAAGAAATATAGTCTTGGAAGTAATATTCTCGTAAGAGTATATTTGTAGTTAAGCTCTCTAAAACAGCCATGTCAAAATTGCGACCAAGGAGTCAGTAATGGATGGCGAATCGCAAGCCGACAAGTAAACGCCGCCAGTAGACCACCTAAGATGTTTAAGATATATTCAAATATATATCTGACGAAATAAGCTACTTTTTGTACTTTTATTTAAAATTTGTTACACATAGTTGACCTGTAATAGTGTTTATTTTTTTGATTTGACTGATTGTAGAACTCTACATCTACGTTAATGATAAACATGAACAAAAAAATCAAAAGTGGCAGCTTTTTTCAAAATGGGTTACTGGTTTAACACATTTTTTAGATTTTAAACTTGTGCGTAAATTTATGTAATGTGGGGCATTGTATACTGCTGCAGAGAGAATGGGAGACCAGTATTATTAAATTAATCAAAACCCCAGAACAGCGTGTGATCATAAGAATTTGTAAATATGTATATAATAATTGTAAATGTAAAATAAATATTTCTATATTGTGTAGTTCTTATTTATTCTTAGGGCTCGTCCAAGTATATTTAATCCGTATAGACCTTCGCACAAGTAGATAATTGATACTACCGAAAAAACCTGACAGAAAACATTTGTTGAAATTGTTGTTCAAAAATATGAATTATTTATGTATCCTAATATTTTTTTCATTTTATTTCAGAAATCCGACACCCGAGCGGACGGAGCTGATTCCCATAGAGTGGTTGCCTATCTCATATGATATCCATCATTACCTAGATATAGACTCTGATATGGTAATGAAGAATAGACCATTTAGTGACAGACTCTCGTTCTGGGAACTATTTTTCAAAGCAAACCTTGATAGATTGAAGGGATAAAGTTAGGAAATATCTTCTAAATGATAAATAATGTTTATACAATTTTCTGACTGTTCTTAAATAGAAAAAGCATTTAATTACAACTTTTTTTAAAAATTAATTTAAAAAAAGAACATCCATATGTTCGATCTTTTTGTGATACATAATAAAGTAACTGATGTAATTTGTTGTTTCATTTGACGATTGGTCCTAGCCGATTTCGGCTACAGAAGCTGTATCAAAATTCATTTCAGATTTATAAAAGATATTCAAAGGATGGCGGCGATTATTTTACTTTTTTACAAGTAGTCTAAAAAATAGTAAATACTTTTATCAATTCTCAATACACGGTGGTTTTTTTTGTCTAAGGATTTTTATTAATTCGTAATTGTTTGCGATTTTTGCAAAAAAATTACCTTTTCTTTCATCTTTATTATGAGATTTAAATATGGAGAGAGGGTCTCAATTCGACGGCATCTTACTTTTAAACGAGAGAAGTTTACGATTAACAGCTTTTTGACAATTGACAAAAGTCGCCGAGAATCCTTATCACGAAAAAATCCTGTCAATCAAACAACATCGTAGAGATGAATTCCTACATTCCTATAAGTCACTTATCAAGATATCGAATATAAAATCAAATCTTTATGTCATCTGATATCAAATTCAGAGTGATTTTATTCCAACTTGTGATAGGATGTGGTTCGCTGGGCTGGTGTTTTTGTTTCTTGGTTGGGCGCAGGCCAGGGTAAGATTGGATCCACTGGTGGAAGCACCCGCAGGCCTGATTCGAGGGCTGAAAGCTGAAGATGGGGAGTATTCCATGTTTTTGGGGATACCTTATGCCCAGGTTCAGAAGGACAATCCTTTTGGGGTGAGATATTTAAAATATTTATAACTAGCGGACCCGGCAGACGCTGTCCTGCCCGAACTTTGGCTTATTTTTTTTTAATTAAATTATAGCGTCATCTATTGGCCGTTTATGCCACCGAGAGTCCGCCACGGGTCTGCTCTACCAACGTTTGTTTAAATCTCTCATATCTTCTAAGATATTCATTTCAATGATATGCTTCAAAGGCCAATTTTGACCTGCATGAAATATACAAAGTATCTAGCGTATTTAATTGGTTAAGGATTACTACGATATTTTTTAAAATAGCTTCGTAAATATTTTTTTGTATGTAAAAGGTAAAAAGGGTTCCTGTGGGTTATACTTAGGAGATAGACATATTCCATCGCGGTCTTTATTGTAGATCTTTTTAAGATGAACAACCTGTCATCTTTTCAGATATTTAGTCCTTTCGGAGTCCGGTTCAGAGAAAACACAGTGGTGGAATAGTAATACCAGTTTAGCAGCATACATCGACTTTACAAAACCCGAACCACGACAGTGGTACGTCGACAGGATACGTCATCTTCGGGAAACGTACGGCATCGACAGCTTCAAGTTCGACGCAGGAGAAACGAGCTGGTCGCCTCAGGTATCCAAGTCACATGCAAATTTTTCTTTTACATTTAAATTTATTGCGAACTTGGGTTACACAATGTCATATAGCTAAAAAGTACATCCCAATTCGAATATAAAGTTGACCTTAATACTAATTAAAATTATAGGAATAATCTTTTAAAATAATAATTTAATATAATATAACAGTCAAAATGAAACTGAAAAATTAAAGTTAATGCCAGAATAGTCTTACACCAATTTTCAGCAAATTATTTTGGGCTTTTATTTTATATTTATATATAAATTGAAAGACAAAAATACTTTTGTTAATTCATATTAGAAGAAATAAAAGCGAACAGTGAGTTCGAGCTATCTTTATTCTGTAAAAAAATGAGGAAGGAGGTAACTTTTGTAGAATCGCTTTATAAAGAAAACGCGACAACAATGCCATCACTTGGCGCCCCTACTTCTAATTAAATAGGATCAGAGGAATAGATGGAGTAAAAACATATAAAGGTAGATGGAAAGGAGAAAAGCTATTCGCTGCGTGCCAGTTGTATTCCTACTGTCACGCAAGAGCGTCGCCAAGCGGGGTGGGGCAGCTACCCCCTCTAGATATTCCAAAAATGTAGCAAATACCAAATAAATCAAAGTCCTGAGCCCCCCCCCCTCCCCTCTATCCACTGGTTGCCGACACTCTTACTGTCAAGAACGATATAAGGGGAGTGACAATAGGTCAATAGTAGCTAGGATGTAATTGATCTGGACAGATATTGGGTAGATAAAAAGAAAGATCCACCTGAACGAAAATATAATTGTATCATGTAAGGTGACTCTGATCACGTGATGGGTTTTATTTTATCTCATATTATTTTAATTTCGTATTTTTACATATCCTTTCTAGATTCCAGTTTACCAAAGCGATGATGATCTACATCCTTTAGCCATAACTACTGACTATGTTAGAGCTGTTGCACAACTTGGACCCATAGTTGAAGTACGATCAGCTTACAGGTATACTGATTTATTGTAACGAATATACATATATGCCTTTAACTCGGAAATTTGGTATGCACTTGTTTTCGGGGAGCGATTGATCGATCTAGCTAGATTAAATTTTTTAATGTGTCGTTTTGTCCATACTTTTAGGCAATTAGAAACTGCTACTATATCAAAATGCCACGATCAATTTCACCATAATCTTAAATTTTTTGATTTCAAGTAAATAACCGGTTCATATTTCTTTATTACTGTCAATAAGATCGAAATAATACTAAAAATTATTATTATTAGTTCTTCAGTAAGTTCTTTTTCTTATATTATTAGCTGAAGCTTTTGTACTCTATTCTGCGGTAAAGCGGTGAGATATCGTAAAAACTAACGGAAATAACTATTTTTTTTATATACCATAACAAGATAATAAAGTGACCAAGAGCGTGCTAAGACACGCTTATATTGAAAAAATGCGTTTGAAAAATATCTTCAAAAGTTATTGTTCTATTTGGCTTCAAATAATTTTGAGTTTTCATCATGTCTTATCAACATGGAAAATTTAAAGTCTAATAGTTTTGAAATCCCAGGAGAGGGACCACCCTGAGGATGCTAATCGCCAGACAGCGTAACTACATATAAGGGTTCCTTGTCTCCTACGGAACTCTAAAGACAGAGGATCTACACCATTTTATTTTATTTCTTAATTTGAGAAACAAACAGTAATTACAACACTTAGGATCTTATATTATATAAGCATATGCCTATACCAGTACAGTTTCTACTTAAAATAACTTACACACGTACAGAAGCAGTTTTGAGAGAAGAAAAAAGACGGCAGACAGAACATCTACTTTAACGCTACATAAGAACAAATAAAAACAACATTAATTTATGTACCTACGAATACAATTTAAAAGAAAATTAATCGCTACTATTTATTGAATAGAGTTCTAATCACTTTTTTCTAAAAACTTCTAAAGAAACATTAAACATGTCAATTTCGGAAAACTTGTGTGCGAAAGATAGACAAGCGGACTTACCTCGCCGGCCTCACGACCAGTATGTGTTTGTGCGGGAAATCGTTGGCGAGCACGCGCGCCGTATTCTCCAGATTCCATTTGACGTAGTTCCTGTTGTCGCGGTGCGCTTGCATCACTTCTGGGTAGTCCTGCAGAAGACCGCAACAACTCTATTTAGATAGATAACTGATAGAAAGGGTATACCAATGATATAGGTAATAATTAATAGGCGACTAAAGTACTCCTAATGTTATATTTAATCCCGGTTTTCTCAACCTACGCGAATCAAGTTTGACATTTCAGCACCCAAATTCAATCACAGATTCAGGAAAAAAATATCTATTCAAAATATATATATGTATAATGAGATGACAAAAAAAGATTAAGTTAGATGTAGCCCTAACATCAGTCCTCTTTGAATTGGCGATCACGTTTTCGGAAAGACCTAGAAAGAGTCCATTAGCAGAAAAGGCAAACCCAAAACAGAAATGTTTGGCGCAAAAATGGTAGGACACCCGAACCCAAAGAACGGTAAAATTTGTCCGAACAAAGAAAAAGAAGAATAAGATGACAGAGACGTATCTTTGTGCATTTACTTCCTGATTCTTGTAATCACGAAGTAAACGCACAAAGGTACGCTACCCAATTAGACGTAGAGCCCCACTTGCAGTCCTTATGGTCTGCAGCCGAGTAGGTTTGGTGCATTCAGGTACCAGTACCTCTTTCACATAAGGGCTTTAAGGCTGCCGCGTACCCGCTGTAGTAAGGAGACAGATCGCTTGCGCATAATGGAGGCAAAACCATTTGTGCGATTAGAAAGTATAAATTTCAATACATTAAAGATGACGCGTTACCCTTTCATCATCTTCTCTTTAATAAGATGAATCTCTTTAAATTTCTCTGTTATAAAAACATTCACTAGCACAAACCATTTTATGAGTACAGGAGGCTGTGATATTTTTTAGGTTTATTTTTTATTTTTATATATCCTTAATGTAAAATATTTTATTTTTAGTGCACTAATAATTTTTGTTAAATTTATTTACTAGTATTACTTTTGTTAAGTTTACGAAAACATACTTTTTTAAAATGATAATTGAGCAGTCGATAAAGCATAACTATTCGGAAAATATACATTTTAATGTTTATTTACGCTGTTTAACGTTTATGACGTGATGTTAAATTCAGTATTTTAATGTTTCCTTTTTCACCATTTATTTTTTTAAATAAAAGCTATTGTATCTATCAACGATATTTTTTTTAATTAAATGTTATAAACAACGGGATGCGTTATGTTTTCCTCGTTATTAATTTAATAGATATACACATATTTTTAGATTATTTAAGATAATATCGATTCTTCCTGTCCATACTTAATTCACTGTAAAATTACTGAACCTATCTAATGTCGGCGCCAGACATAGCTTCATTTGAATGATCATGTAGTGTGGCCGGGTCCTTTGTGGAACTGTGCTAAGTTTTATAGAACCTTGTAGTCTTCAAGGAAAAAAATGTACAAACACTTTTAACTATGTCTGGCGCCGGCATGAGACAAGGATATTGGCTCAAATACGGTTTACCATTATATTATAAAATCCACATAGAATTAATGATGAATTTTTTGTTATATCGAAAACGATTGCTACTATCTAAAATGTATTATAGAATTTGTTATACACATATGTCCATCTTTACTTTGATACTATACTAATCTTCGTAATTATAGACGAGAAAGCCTACAAAATCGAGCAGCGCACATGGATAAGGGGAGTAATACATTTCCATAAACAAGAGAAGCCAATTTCGGAGATTTTTATAAAAACAGCTTACTAGATTACTTGTGTTGCGTATGGCTAATTTTTTTAATTTGTTTTAATTAAATGGACTTCTAGAAAATATGTCATAGCCTAACCAGTGGCCGGCATTTGAATCGATCGTTAGGTTAAACAGTTGTTACCGCGACAGGGTGATAGGTGGGTGACTCATTCTAGCACTGGTTTTCAAATATCCGACCTCCTCCGTGTTTCGGAAGGTACGTAAAACATTGGGTCCCGATTAATGTCACTGAGTGATATTAGTGTTGAGATTGTGGGGGTTCTAGGGATGACGTCAGACGGCAAGAGGTAATCTTAACTTGCCCCACAGCCACATCCTCTGCAATAGACCGTGATAACGCTAGGTAGAAAGTAGACTTCTTGAAAAGTTATGATCTAAACAAACTAAAACAGATTTCGTTATATGTAACTGAAGTTAAAGATATTATAATTTCCTATTGCACATAATACCTTGATGTTCCTTACTGAAAGTAAAACGGAGGAGGTCGGATATCAAATATAAACCAGTGCTAGTATGGGTCACCCATCTATCACCCGGTCGCAGCAAGAGCAACTTAACCTAGCGATCGATTCAAATGCCGACCTCTAATTAGGCCACGACCTCCTCATCAATATATGGTCACGTATAGACTCTACTAAGACTTTGATTTTTTTATAACAAGAGGCAAACGAGCAGCCGGCACTCACCTAAGAGACTACCGACGCCCATGGACAACTGCAACACCAGAAGGCTCGCAGATGTGTTGCTGGCGTTTGACAAATGAGTATACTCTTTTCTTGAAGGTCCCTAAGTCGTATCCATTCGTAAATACCGAAGCCGGCAACTGAGTCCACAGTGCATTTTCAGCCGGCATTCGGTCATCTTAACTCGTCCCACCACAACGTCCTCTGCAATCTAAGCGGACCCTGGTACTAGACCGGAATAACGCTAGGAAAAAAAAGATAGACTACAGACTCTGTAGCAAGTGTTAAGTTAAGGTGGGGCATGGCCTAAAAAAAGGTTGGGTTACTGCTCTATTGTTTATGATCTCTAGATTGCTCAGGATACTCTATGCTATAAGAGTAGATAATATTCTTCAATTTACAATCACTCAGAGTATCCTGAGCATTCTTCAATTTACAATCACTCATGTCACGATACGGGCTACGTTGCAACCTTTGATATGATCTTCTAATGAAAGTTGTAAACGGAAAGAAAGGGTAAAAAAATAATAAATTATCGTGTGGAAACTGGTAATGTATTGTTATAAAAATTCGCTTAATATCGTCTCGTAAACGATTCTAAATAAAATAAAAGAAAACCGTCTGAAAGAATTAAAATTATTGTGCGATCGTAAAGCTTTATGTGTGTACTTTAAAATATTGATTGCGCTTACTGGTTCTGAAATGTGATCATACCTTGCACGCAACTTTAATTCCATTGTTCTACTGGGCAATGCTTTTAACCACTCGCGCCTTCCAAAAGCGAAAGTTTTTTAGTTTAACTATATTTTGTCCACTTTGTACGATACATTATATGTTGTTTAGATTTGATTTATCGATTTTAGATTCGCTTTTTTACTTGACGTTAAAATCCATATCTCTAGTTAAGGTTTTTTTTTTTGTAAATTTCCACAAGGTCCTTCTTAGTACCTGCATATAATAAAGATACTTTCCTAAGATTAAAGAATATAATACTTTAACAAAAAAAAACCAACTTGAATTTGTCCGAACTGGACCAAATTGAGACCACGCGGGTGGCAACAACTTTGAAATAAAAAAAGAATCATCAAAATCGATTTACCCAGACGAAATTTCCGAACTAACAAAAACAATACAGTTGAATTAAGAACCTCCTCCTTTTTTGAAGTCAGTTAAAAAGAGGTAGAAAAGTAATTTTCTTTTGTATTACAAAGGGCAAACGAGCAGGCGATTCATCACCTAAGTGATTACCGACGCCCATGGATATCTGCATCACCAGAAGACTCGCAGATGGAGGCACCTTTCGAGTGGATAAACAGACAGAGCGATACTATAAGGGTCTCTTTATGGTTCCTTGTAGGTCAACGGAGCTCTAAAAAGAAGAAAAATTAAATAGTATTTAAATATTCGTATGGTTTCGTAAAATACCCAAATTAAAAGTACACGACAGAGATCAGATAATTGTCAATAGGGATCAAATTGGCATTCATAGTTTCGTCGCCCTAATTTCAAATTTGTCTACCGTCTCTCTCTATTGTGTTTCCCGGCTCCCATAAAATCTGTAACCCTCCGGATTCTGCTTATTGATTAGGGACAGAGGGGCATCTCTGTTTGGATGTATACACCCGGAACATGGAGGGAAAAGGGCTTTTTAAATATGTACAAGGTTCATAATTATTGACTTGACCGTCTTTGGACACGAGGCGTAATAAGTATAAAGGTTATTTATATAAAAGTTACATTATTATATACATATAGAAATAAGGACTGTAAAATTTTAGTACTATATTTAAAAAGTGTGGTCATGGACATTCTGCCACGAGAATCTTCGATACTCAATAGAGGATACTTTATTGGTTTTGATCTTTACTACAAAAAGTTGTAAACTGTAATACAGAAATAATTAATTTATTGTTATTATTGTTTTTCAAATAAGAGTTGCCAAAAACCCGCGGGACGTAAAATGATGAAATTTGACGAAGGGTGTAGTTGTATCGGAAGTACACATCTGTCTAAGAAAGAATTATTCGATAGGGCCATGTAAAGGAGGGCTATTGGCTCTCGCAATTTTACGCGGACGTAGTCGCGGGAAGCAGCTAGCCCTATATGGGAACCTTGAATAGTTACAACAAAAGATAGTCCAAATTGTGTGAAAACTCTATCAAAATTTTCACATTTCTCTAGTCTATTCTGGAGAAATCGATAAAACATGAACCAACTTCGGTATGACTTTTGTCTCCACAAAACTTTTATCGAAATTGGTCTAGAATGATTATATAGGACACGAATGACATACAAATGTACTCAAAATATTTTTTTTTTATATTATATACATATATAAAGATATTGACCTGAGTTTTCGAGTTCATTTAAATTTATAAAAAGAGATGACTTAAGAATCGAACCTAAGACCCCCGGAGCGGAAGACAGGGTCACTTCCCACTGCGCTAACGAGCCAGTCAAAATTGCTTGCTGCTTGCTGTCTACAATTACTGAAAATGTGTCACCCTTGTAGCTCCATTGAAGGTTTAGGTAAATCTGGTAGACCAAGTAATTAAACTTGAATATAGATGTATAAATAAAGATAAATAGATCAATTTCTCCAACAGGTGGCGCTAATCTTTCAGCCGTCCAAAGAAAATACCTCATTGTTTCTTTAAAACTATTTACATCTGTTTATCTTAAACCCAAACAGGATCTGTAATATATTTATCATCGCTGTGCCGCTGTCCCTTTAACAAGACACTAATTGAAAAATAAACTCTAACTTCATACATTTACGACTCACAGTCGTGGGGTCATAATGGTTTTATTTATCTGGAATGATTTCGGAATGATGAAGAGTATCCTCAGATTAAAATGTTGTGGAATGTTATTTATTTACATTTTTTAATTTATGTGCGCTAGTGGATCCAACGGACAATTATTTATTAATCTAGAACATCCAGGGAAACAATCTACAATACACAAAATATTGCATGCTAGCAGACGTTGTCCTGCCCGAACGTTGGGTTACTTACTATTTAGTACATTTTATTATCCTATAATATTATCCCCGTTCCCATTAATTTAATATGGTTGTTAAGTATTCTTAAATTTTCTAATTTTCGGCATAACTTAGTAATATTTTCTTTAATCTTGATAAGAACCTGACTATTAAGAACAAAACAAAAAATGGATTAGCGAAATCGATGCAGCCGTTTACGCGTGATGCCGTGACCAAGGGAATTTGAGATTCATTTTTAAATATAAAGATTTAGGTTGAGAAGGAGTTCAATGACATGTACATTTAGAAATAGATCTATATAATATAGTTCATCTTATATGACGTCATAACTTTATGTAAAGATATAGAGATGAGTCAGAATAAAAGAAAAGAGGCGTCATATCATATAAGCAGTTAAAAGAGATTGCCCTGAATAGATGAAAAGAGCTCCATAAGCGACATTTATAAGGGTCTGACGTCATTAAATGAGAGGATGGGAAGATAGCTGCCCATTTTGTAAGTTGGATCAAATTACACATAGTGACAACGGAATTTAATCAAAATCGGTTCAATGTTTTCTTACTACCTTTGTCGCCTTCTTTATGTTTTTACTATAGATGTCGTACAGTCACATGCTCTTAGTAAAATATAAAACAGACCCTTCAATTTTATCTATATGTATAGAAATAACCACACGTAGGATGATAAAGTATTTGAAAGCGCACACACCAAGTTACTGTATGTAAACGCCCGCAGCGAATTTTTAATAAGATCTATTTCAATTCCAGTTGTTTATAAAGCACAAGTTGACCTAAATGTAAAAACCCGTGCATACAAATTGCAAACTGTTCTCACCTCCGGCCATATGACACAAATCCTAGAATCGCTTGTACTTTAGCACAGTTCTGTGTGCACGGGATGGACCACACATGGGTTGTTTGGTTTTTTCTCCAACTTTATTTCTGTTCGCAGCTGGGTCTTATTTTGTTACTTGTTTATACAAGCGTTGGTTTCCTGGTGGTTGGAATTCTGATACAAGATAAAAGTTACATTTTATTTGATAGCTCTTTAGTTATAAAAGTAATTAATGTATTAATTTACACGCGCACACATAAAACACCCATAAATTAACAATGAAATAAGTTTAATATTGTATTCTGGTTTATTATTGACTGGCACGTTGGCGCAGTGGGTAGTGAGCCTGCCTTCCGCTCCGGGGGACGTGGTTTTGATTCTCGCCTCGAGTCTGTATCTATTGTCCATATGTATCAATTTTACTTATTTCCAAAAAAAATATTTGTGTTTAACAGGCGTCTGTTAATGTTACACAAGCATTAAGTTGTCTACCTTAGGAACAGACGTTCGTATGTCATATAGTCCTATATATTTATTTATTATTATTATTTTGCAAAATACAATGTAAAGAGTTACGGAAGGGCGGTGTCACCTGCCCTAAGTACTGGTAGCGATACCTGTAAAATTGGTCCCAATTTATGTCTATCTTCTTAATTCTCTTAATATATATCTTATCTTTCTTCTTCTTCTTCTTAATATATATAAATTACGCGTCACGTTGTTTGTCCGCGATGTACTCCTAAACTAATTAACCGATCTCAATTAAATTTGTACGTGTGCAGTTTGATCCAACTTGAAAGATAGGATAGCTTATATCTCAATTTATACTCGCAAATAAAAATGAGTCGCTGAAATGTATGCACGTACGTAAGTTCCGAACGAATGCACCAAATTGGATAATTTCTTTTTTGCTGTGTTCGTTATTGTTAGGACAAGGTTTGTGTAATAAAAAAATTAATGACAAAGCGGACGCGAAAAGGAAATGTAACGGGAACGGAACGGGAACGTGTAGGGGATCGGGAACGGGCAATAATATTATAGAATAATCGAATGTAATAAATAATAAGTAACCCAACGTTCGGAAAGAACAACGTCTGTCGGTTCCCCTAGTATGTTAAAAGTATTTAGTGGATAAAATAAACAATTTAATTTTTTTTTAATTTAATACAAACCAGTTATAAAATTTTGTGAAGGTAGTTTGAAAAAAAATCAAAACATTTTACACCTCCTGTTCTCTATGGACACGGTGCATTTCGATGGTTAGTTGTTTTGCAATTTTGTGTCGTGAAAGGAAATTTATAACTTTTGGACCATAAAAACAATATCGAGCTATTTTCGGTTGTGTTTGTAGATATCTAGGGATATTCCCAACTACCAGTTGGGTAGTGATTGATATCTGGCACTAGCTGCTTACTATAAGGAAAACTTTAAGTTCGTTTTCTACCATTTTGTTTTTAACTAATTTCGGTTGATATTGTGTATAATAGATAATTGACTAAACGTTTGTGTTATTTTAAAGTAAAAGTGGATTCGGTTAAAACTGCTGACGTACGAGTGGTAGGGGAAAAGGTAATATGATTTTTTAATTTGAATATGTCTCGTTTATTAAATCTATTTTCATGCTGTATTCACGATTTTGCTAATGACGTGATGAAGATGAACAAATTTTGCTAGGTACAATATGGATTCAGTACAAATTATTAATCTAGATTTTTAAGCCAATAGATAAGATTTTTTATACGTAAGCTCAAATAAGTCTAGATTTGCTAGTTGTCCTTATACATGAAAATATATTTAAAAAACATAAATTAAATTAGTTGTTATCCGCGACTTTTTGCGCGTAAAATTAGGTAAAAAACTTTAGCGGGATGATATATAGCCTATAGCCTTTCTCGATAAACGGGCTATCTGACTCTGAAATAATTCTTTAAATTGGACCAGTAGCTCCTGACATTAGCGCGTTCAAGCAAAGAAACAAATTATTCAGCTTTAATATTGGTATAGGTGTAGATTTGAAGTTCACAAGTGCTTGTAGAAGTCTATGTGAATAAAGAATATTTAACTTTTTTCATTGATTGAAAATTTTTATTATTGTAATATATAATATAATTGATTTGAATTTATTGCGAACAAAGAACAATTATGCCGTTTGTCTTCCTTAAAACATATAAATAAACTTAAAGGAATGATCTTTATGTATGTTAGTCGTTCGTCTAAATTACCTACATATACTTATTGACTTGCTGGTATGATTGCGGTTACCGGTTGGTATATAAATGATTCATTTGTTATCAACAGGATATTGAATTGTTTAAATATTAATAACTAATTAGGTCTTTATACTCACAAGACGTTATATTGACGGCAAGTTATGTTTTTAATATTGTAATGGCCGGTAAACGGTAAAATTAATAAACATTGAAATTCCCAAAAGTCGTATTTAATTGGATCAGAAACCATTAACTCCCTAACCTAACCTAACCTTTGATCTTGGAGCCCCCAACGATTATTCTAGGCGACTATGAATCATCAGGAAATAGTAGTTATAGAGTATGTATCGATGGTTAACTCTTCTTGACACAGAGCACTTGACCTTCGCTTAGCGATATTTTAAACACCCGTCATAATATCAGGTGTAAGGCGTCCTTTGAACTATTTCAGTCTTTTGTTAGGGTAGATAGTGGTGACTATGGAATGACTTTGGTAAACCCAGACAGACCTAGGTCGTTGTTCAAATAGATGAAATAATTTTTTTTATATTATAACCTGTATACCTTTTACTGTTTACCTTTTTGAACTTTATCGAAGATTACTTATATCTATTTTTAAATGCTGTCCTGTATTAATAAAATGAATATATTAATAAAAGTGGCCGAGAGCGTGTCAAGACACGCTTGGCTAGAACGGTTCCGTCTCTAATGCGCTATAAATTATCGTTTATTTAGTTTAATAACCTCAAAAGTTGTCCGATTTTCTTAAAACTTAAAAATAGCTTTCCTAATAAGCCTCTAAATCGAATTGTTTGAAAGTCCTGGGGGGGGGCTAGGTGAACCCCCCCCCGTACATTGATGAAATTTAACAATGTGTTTAGTTTAGTCGACATCGGCCAAGAAAGTTTTAAATAGAGTCAAATTGAACCGTAGACCGCATCTACACTTTATTAAGTGTGACTGCGGTCAAGCGCTTGCCTATCTCCAATAAAAAAAAAATAGATGTCGAAGCGTAATCGTGACAACCGCATGTTATATTAATTGTCAAATTTTATTTTTCTTTGAATAGAACAATATATGTCGTTGTACGCAAATAAGCTTGTGGGCGAATTTCGACCAGTCGGTGATCTCTAGTTTAAATAAATCTGCGCATAAATTTAAATTAGTTTACTTAAGGTTTTTAACCCACTGCTGATTGGTTAACTGGCTAATAGCAGACGAACCAAAAGTACATGTTTATAATTATTTATGCATGCACTTCTGAAATTAGATATTTCCTAAAAGGTCTTATTAGGAGACGTTTTGCTTCTGTTTTTAATTTTACAACTTTCATGATTTAAAGATATTAAGAATATTAACTTATTTTTAGGCAGCCGTAGCGTTCATGTTAGCACATCCTTACGGACAGACGCGAGTAATGAGCAGTTACTTCTTCGGCAACAGTGAACAAGGACCACCTAGTGACAGCAACGAGAATATACTGTCACCGAGTAAAAATAGCGTGAGAAATTCTTGTACTTTCATAATCACAATCATAAATCATCAATCACAATCATAGTCATAAGTCAACAATCATAATCACAATAATAAATCAACAATCACAATCATAATCATAAATCATCAATCATAATCATAAATGAACATTCACAATTATAATCACAATCATAAATCAACAATCACAATCATAATCATAAATCAACAATCACAATCATAATTATAAATCAACAATCACAATCATAAATCAAAAATCACAATCATAATCATAAACCAACAAACACAATCATAATCACAGTCATAAATCAACAATCACAATCATAAATCAACAATCACAATCATAATCACAATCATAAATCAACAATCACAATCATAAATCATAAATCAACAATCACAATCATAATCATAAATCAACAATCACAATCATAATTTATGTAGATGCGAATATGAATACAGAGTTGTTATAAAAAAGAAAATGTCCTTCACATTCCGCTTAAGAGCAATCAATAATTATTTATGTAAAATTCTTGAAATCATAAATAAATTTAAAAAAAATTAAATTCCTATGATACTTATTACTTAAAACTAGAATGAAATAAAATAATAAACCGGGCTAGCGCGAGACAAACTTGCATACCTAGGGTTCCGTACCATCACGTAATACTTTACAAGGTTATTTTACGCTTTATACCTTTCATAAAATTTCTGTTGATTTAACAAAGTCACTATAATTTCTGATATAACTACAAATTTATGGTTTTCGGTTTTGTTCTAACACTTGTAAAGTGCCTTGACGCACATATAGACAAACAAACTCTGATGCATCAATAAATTTACAGTTTTCGGGCTTTATTCTATACTTGTGTTAGAAGCTTCTTGCCACATTTCATGACTTATGTCAACGGGATGTGCCCGTCAGCTTTAATTACCTTCTCTCTCAAGTATAAAGCTTCCAGTGAGGTAAGTATTTAATATGCGTTTTATTTCAGGTAAAACGCTGCTAATAACGAACTAATCAAGGTTACGTCGAACACTTAGCATTTGAGTTATATTTAAGCAATGTATTGTATTTTACAATGCCGTATTGTACTTCATTTTTCTTATATATCTTTGCATGCGTAAAATATACCAAAGTAGTTTATTGCGTATATTTATAGTGATGTAGAATATTAGTCTAATCAATTTAGACTAAAAAAATTATTGTACACAAAAATAAGTCATGACGTCTTGAAATAAATGGTAGCGTGTAAAGAAAAACATCCTGAACAACATATCAAATTATATTCTGCAAATAATTTTATTTCAGAATATTTTACAAGATAAACCAGTATTCATTTCAAAAGTTCAGGACTTATTTTTGTGTTAGTAATTAAATTGATTAGACTATGTATAAACGTGTTTAACATTTAAATTAATTATATGCATGGGCAGTCAGATTCGCATACTCTGCTTTTGGGAGGAGAAACAATGCGGTGGCAGTCGCAATTCCCGTGCACTCCCGGATGTTAGGTAGCCAGGGCTTTTCCTGCAACTAACACCCATTTCCCCACCTACTTTTCCCATAATGATAAGTTGAAAAAGTGCATATCAATTGTGCCTGAGCACATGTCCTAGTTATGCAACCTTTCTCATCTTATGGTTGGCAAAAGTTGCCGGGTTTGATTGACGTCGCAGCAACAGCTTCTCGTTTGTTCTGTGAGTCAATAGCCAACATGCATTTGTATGCCCCACGTCTCGACAGCTATGCGTCTGTGAGGGCACTTTTTTTTATCCACGCCTCAAACCCGTATAATGGGCCACATGTAGAAACGCAGGAGACGAATGTTGTTTTTTTTGTTAAATTTTACAAGGGTCAAACGAGCAGGCAGCTAATTGACTACCGACGCCAATAAATAACTGCACTACCAGGAGGCTAGCAGATGCGTGGCCGGCCATCAATGAAGAGTTTAAACCCCTGGGAAGTATGACAAAGTGACAGAGCCTCAATAGCTCAACTTTTAATTTAAGCTGAGTAGGAGGGGAAAAGGGAACGTTAGACATACCTAAAAAGTATTCCTAATATTAAAAAAATGTGCGTGTACTTATGTACATATGTGAGAAGTGAAACTTCTTTATGACCTTATTTTTTGAAAAATAATAACAGTCACCCAAGTATTAGAGAAAGAGATATAATAATTAACTAATATTTTTTTTTCAGAAATTTACTGGAATTAGAATTAAAATAAATCCTTTGATTTGACTGATCACTTTAATATTATCACGTCACTATAGAATATTAGAAGTAAATAAGCGTGCAATAAGAAAAACGGTCAAGTATAGTGGTAGGAGTAAGTGTGCTTAAACCACATGCTACTCCACTGGGGAAAGTACTCATTGAATCAACCGTGGTAGGCATAAGAAAAAGATGGCGCGTAACGGAAAAATGTGACG
>JANCMC010050301.1:0-20685 GCA_024363005.1 Charaxes varanes | reverse complement strand
CAAAATACACTAACCTCCATAGTTAGGCCTCACTCGTTTGTCATAGCTTACGCTCAGGGAATCTAGAATGGCAGAGACCCCGAAACTTTCGTAAGCCGCATTAAGGAACTTACATTCCAAAAACACATCTTTACATATAAACCCGTCTGCCCATTTGCCCCTTGTTATGTATTAAAAATACTTTATATTTCCTATAGTGGGTGTGAATCCCCTTTCCCTCACGCAGTTTTGGGCTAATCCCATCGCATCCCTATTTATGGATTAGTGGGTTTACAAGAACATTTCTCGAGAGTATACTTTCTGTAACGTTTGAAACCGAACGTCAAATTACACCAGCCTTTTTAGGGTTCCATAGTCGTACAAGGAACCCTTATACTTTCACTCTGTCCGTCCGTCTATCCGCTCACGTATAACTCGTATAATTATGAACAGAAATGCTTGAAATTTTGTACAGTTACGTAATGCGTATAGATTTTATTTTTAGCATCATAAAGTAATGAAAAAATTACATGTTAGGAATGGCTGACCGACCTAACGCTCTTGCATTCATAACTGACATTCCGCTCGTTACAATAATCTACATTAAAGATCAGCAATATACTCGTATATCATTATGACCATCATCGACTTATCAGAGTCCACTAGGCCTCCCCCAAAACTCGCTAATGCCGGTCTTTGGCCTAACGATCGTACTTCTGCCATCGAACTTACACAAGTCGTCACGCCATCTAACTAGAATGCATTCTATACTATATGGCCACATTCAAATCAGGGATGTTCTGAACTTCGACAGATCTTGGTGCACTAGGAAAATTATTCAACACTATATTTATATAGGAATTTTACTACAAACTCGTTAATAGGTGTTTACCCTACTCTTTCTGTACAAATTCCTCGTAATATGCCACGAAATCGTAATTAAGTACGGGGTAATGAAAAGGTATTCGACCCAATTAAATTAATATTAATTATGACACGATGTTTGTTTTAATATAAAAACACGATTTGCGTGTACATTTTAACACGTTTAAACATCTACACAATTACTTAAAATAACGGTTAATTTCATTAATTCCTTCCGCCAATTTAAGATTACAACTCTCTGAAAGCTAAGGGTATTTATTATTTAAAAGAACAAATAAATTAAAGTATTTAAAATTTGACAAAAATATTATAAACTATCTGTTACCTGCGACTTAACAACTAAATTTAAATCAATGATTTTGTTTAATTCCGAGGGTTTAATTATTTGCGCTATGAAATTCTTTTGATAAAGATAAAATAGCTTGTGTGTGTTTTTTTAATAATAAGGGACAGGTGGTTCGCCTGACTACCAATGCACAAGAACAACTGTACTTCCAAAATGCTCGCAGATACGTTCCTAAACACCTAAGCTGATTACAGGTTCTACGTGGATGTTGTGCCTTAATTTAAAATTTTATATATCGTTGTTAAAAAAATATTTTTTATTAAAAATAATATTTAAAAATTAAAATAAAATTTCCTCGAATAAATAATATAAGATTTTGACTTTTACCCCCCTCTTTAATTTTATTAATTTCGAGAAGAATTGTAGTTCTAAGGAAGGTTTGCAAATGCTAATATATTTTTATAATATGCAATGTTAATATATAGAATTATTAAAATAAAACTATACGCACACCAATGCTAAAAGAATTACACCATTTTCACACACATGTATTTGTTGATGTCAAAGCGCAAACGTGACAACCTATGTTATATTAATTGTTGAATTTTATTTTTCTGTGAATAGAACAATATATGTCGTTTTACCTAAAAAGATTTCTGGACGAATGTAGACCAGCCGGCGATCTCGATCATATATTATATACATTATTAGCTTAGAAAATTATTGTTCTATAAAGTTGACATGCGTAGATATTTAGCCTTTAAAGAGGATTATTCCCTTTCGTATCTCTGTTCTAATGTTTCTAAATTACATAAAATTCTACTGTTTGTACGAAAACAGAGTAATTTTCAAGCTGATTTGAACAGCTTTGACGGACTCGTATAGTGCATTTTTTACTTAATTTCATTCTACTTGCTGTTATTCAAAAAATTAATAGAGACGGATACGCTATCTATTAATTAATATTAATCTGAAAATAACTTATTAGATTTAGAATTTGCTTTATTAAAGCGTAATATCCGCGAAAATCAATAACTAATTAGGTCCGCTCTAATATACATATGATAGATATCTTGTTATAACGAAATTTCGCCTCCTAGAGTAAGTCCCTATGGAGTTAGTTCTCATTTAATATCAATTGAAACAGATTGATCTATTCTAACAGAAACAAAAAGTACCAATTAAGTGTGCGAAACCGCGGGCAAAAGGCAAGTAAAAAATATTATACTGAATTTTTCAGTTGCGTAGCAAGAAACGGAGAAGAGCCCCCACACGCACGCAGCGAGGTGTCCGATTGCTTGTCGTGCAACGTTACCAAGGTGAAACGAACCTCGGCAGGACAAGTTATGACACGACAACAAACGCCGACACACGTGATAAAGTCTTTCCTTTATTTTTGATATGTTCTCCAGTTAGCTTGAAAAACGATTGCTGCCGAGATATTTTGATACACGTGCAAGTCGATTATATTGGTTGTAATATTCAATGATTTAGTTAGATGTACTTTTCTCAATAACCTTACTAAGGTAAAACGAACCTCGCCTTGACAAGTTACGACACCACAGCAAACGCCGACTCACACGATAAAGTTTTTCGTTTATTTTTGATTTTTCCTCCAGTTAACTTGAAAAACGATTGCTGCCGAGATATTTTGATACACGTGCAAGTTGTCTATATTGGTTGAACTATTCAATGATTTATTTAGATGTGTTTCTTTTCTCAATAACGTTCCTAAGGTGAAACGAACCTCGTCTCGACAACTTATGACACCACAACAAACGCCGACACGTATTATCATACGTACGGACGTAAAACTTTATCAGGTTTTTCTTTATTTGTGGTTTTTCCTCATTACACCGATTTTCCCTCGTATTCATTCGCGGATTAAAGCAAAGTAGTTTAGTTTCTCATGCATGTCATGAATTTCTGCAAAGTAACGCCTGATTCTATCAATTAAAATTTGCACACCATATTCAAATTGACCCAAGTGGAAAGATAGGATAGCTTACATCTCCATTTATAGTCGCAAATAAAAATGAGTCGCTGAAATGTATGCGCGTGCATAACTTCCGAATGACTGCACCAAATTGGATAATTTCTTTTTTGTTGTGTTCGTTATTGTTAGGACAAGGTTTGTATAATAAAAAGCATTGGAAAAGCGAAAGCGAAAAGGAAACAGAACGGAAACGGAACGGGAACGGGAACGGAAACGGAAACGGAAACGAAGAATAATGTTACAGCATGTAGTAAATAGTTAGTGATCCAAGGTTCGGGCAGGCCAACGTCTGCCGAATCCGTTAGTCTTTATACATAATAAAAGAATATTTCAAATCGGACCAGTAGTTCCGGAGATTAGCGCGTTTAAACAAACAAACAAACAAACTCTTCAGCTTGGTATATTAGTATAAAATAAAAAAATAAAAAAGCCTTTTATATCCTGCTTTTACAAGAATACTCTTTACATGTTCAATATTAATGCTAAATCCCTGAAAACATATGTAATTTGTATTTTGCACAGGAACCCCTCTCTGGTGAAGGCCTCCTCCAAATACTGCCACGTTTCTCTATCCAGAGCCATCTGTTGCCATTTTGGACATGTGATTTTTTTAATATTATTCTCCCAGCAAGCATAGGGTCTTCATCTGTAGCGTTCGCCGATTGGGCCTTTCCATGTAGTGACATCTTTGGTCTTTAAGACGTGCTATGCGTCCAGCCCATCTCCATTTTAGTTACATATATATTAGTATAGATTAGAACAATTAATGTGCTTGCAATAATACTAATATATATTAATATTAATATCTAAAGACCGCGGATTGGTCGAAATTCGAAAACGAATTTCAATTTGCGTACTATAAATGTACTTAATATATGTATATACAAAATTTTAATTATTTGTACAACACATTGTTATATTAGACAATTAATATGCATACGGTCGTTACGAATATACTAAGCTTTGATACAATTTTATAATAAAACGTATACATGTGTGTATAAATGGTTTTGCATTGGTGTGCGTGACGTATTAATAATGCAGATTTTATAGAAATAGTAGCATTCGCACGCCATCCACTATGTATAAACTGTATTTGTGCCTTTCATACACCTCCGTCCGCGCAATTTTCGAAAAATGGTACCGAAAATTTTCCTTTTACATATTAATATAGAGATAATATGTACATTTTTATACATAATATTGCCAAAATCCTTCCGTTTGAATATTGTATGAGCAAACAAAGCGCTGCATTTAATATAAAATGCATGTGCTACCATAAATGCAAGATTGCATGTTTGCTGCTTCCATTTTTGGAACTACAACATTTCTTGTAGCAGATGTTGCCGTATTTTTTGAGATAATAAAACTACAAATATATATCAAAAACTGTACAATTTACCAGAAATATCGTGCCGTGCGGACAAAATCTCTTTGGAACAAGTACTACGGTGTTTTTCTTAAAGAAACACTTGAGCTCAATTCTCAAAGATCATAACTGCAAACTATCCCGTAATTTCATTGGTGTGTCTCATGATTTGGTTACTGGTTTATAGGTAACGGTAGTACCATGGGTGAACCCTCTCTTGTCATGCATAAGTTATGTATGGCGTTTAAAACGCGGTTGTCGCGCATAAAAAGCTCGTCGTGTGAACATGCTCTACTAAGGCTGTTCTATTACAAAGAGCATACAAATAAACTCCTAAACTTTACCCCTACTATGAATAGTAAATATAGTTTCAATAGTAAATTAAAATTGTCTGTTTGCAATGTCTGAATAAAATACTGTATATTATAGGGCACCTATAAAAATGCAACATTTTTTATAATTAACAATCTGTAAAAGAGTTAGGATTCTGCTCAAAAGAGACAGTCGGAATCGAACAAACTTACAGTTCTAATGCGAACAAAATCGCCAGTAACAGCTAGTCTTGTGTTCAAAACAAAGTCATGTCTTTACATCCTTTATACCATATTATCATATATCTTAAAACCGATCCACAGTTTTATGATCTTTAATTTTTTGGATTTGGAAGGAACTACAAATTAAAATGTATATACATATATCGTCTTTACATACAGACATTTTAGTTTTATTTATTTGTCTAGATTCCCGCTTCCTTAATAAGGGAAGGTCATGGACGAGAGCCTTAAATCTAGAGCAATACTATGTATCAATACCTTTGTGGCGGACGCTATTCGGCTTCAAAGAGCATAGAGTAAACCAATCAACTGCCCCCTACTACGGGTACTCGATCATATATCGTAACTGAAATATTCCAGAATCGAGAAATAGAGTTGTATGATTTATGTGATGTGATCTTGCAATATTAACATTAGCTCTTACGGTCGATTTCATCTGCGTCAATAAAATTATTTTTGATAAATTTTTAGGGGTTTCACTTTTTTATGCGGAGCTTCAATTATGAATATCTAAAAGTAAAGTATGTTGTTTCTGGTAATATAAAGGCCCGCTGGAATCTCACCAATCACCAGTTGCATCAGATATTATTTGTAACAGACAAATGGACAAACAGATAAAAAAGTTTTAAATAGATTTTTTTTACAGGTGTCTGATATCCATATGCGTTTAGGAAAAGAGGAGAATTTCGTCGTTACGAACAGAGACTTCATTTTTATTCATGTGTATCGATAGATAAAGCAAGTAGTTTCCAAACTTGGTCGGGTAATATCCATTAGCCACCTTTATGATTGGTGCTACGCTACGTCAAAGGGCTTCAAAATAAAGCAATATTCTAAGGCCCTACTAATGTTATTTTTATATTTTTTAAGAGTTTTAGGAATTCTTTTAGATTTAGTAGCTAGTACGCTTCAGTTAAGGTGTTTTAACGTTACAACATTCAAAAATATCTTTATTCACACAGAGTTGCTTACAAGCAATTGTCATCGTCATATACATTTTTTTTCAACTATTATTTAATTCTCTGGTGAAATTCTTTTAATTCTAGATTTGTAAAATATAATAATAATAAAAGATAAAATTTCAATTTAAGATTCTTCTCAATTTAATTTGATATCCGACCTTCTCCGTGTTTTGGAACGCGCGTAAAACCTGTTTGATGTCACTTTGTGATATTATTCGTAAGATTCTAGAGATCGTGGGGGTTCCGAGGATGCAGTCAATTGGCAATGGGCCCTCTTAACTCACCCCACAGCCGCACCCTCTGCAATCTACGCAAACTCTGGTACTTAACCGGGATAACGCTAGGAAGAAGAATATGGTGCAAATAATATACAGAGGAATTATTAACGGGACCAAAAAAAATATAAAGGGATTCTTAGGGGTCAAATAACATCAAAAGGGGGGCAAATAAAATAGAGTAGAATTCTTATGGTATGCAAGCAATATGTATAAGATGTTTTCCGCGGAGCAACACCTAATTCTTATGTATATTATATTATATTGCACGAAAGTCTATATAAATTGCTTAAGCTATCGCCAAACTATACAAAGACTTTAGTATTGGAAGCTTTGTAAAGCCTTTAAGCTCAGCGTACATACAACCTCGATAAGCCATCGCATGCGGAGTTATATGTTTGTACAATAACTTACTGTCCTCCGCTTGGGCACAACATATATTATGAAAAAGCTAGTTTTTAACCGCGACTCTACCTCCCGAGAACACCAAAAGCTTTACAAACTGAAAAAATCAAAACCAAAGCTTTTTTATTAAAAAAAATCCAAGAGCGTGTCGAGATACGCTTATATGGAAGGGTTCCGTTTCTGAAACGCTATAAACATATTTGTAAAATAGCTTCAAAAGTTGTTGTCCGATTTCGTTCAAAATATTTTTCCTAATAAATTTTTAGCATGTTCTAGTAACATTTAATAGTTTGGAAATGCACAAGTAGTCCACCTTACGGACAGACAGACCGGCGGACGGACGGATAGACGGAAGGATGGACGGACAGACGGAGTGAAATTATAAGGATTCCTTGTAGTACTATGGAACCCCGAAAAGCCCATGGTCGGGAAAAGATGCAGCAATAGAATTAAAAATACATAACTGACCACAGATGAAGAAAATTGTCCTCAAAAAATTATCACAAGCTTAAAACTTTAAGAACTATAAAAAAATATGTCGAGGCTATTGAAAGAAATCTCTACTTAAAAAATATTCAAACAGCAATATGTAATAAAAGCAGCGACAAATTTTGATTTGATTGTGGTTTTCGAAACATTTTTTAGGTAATTGATAGAATCAGGCGTTACTTTATTCGTAAAGTCAAGAAAAACCTTTGTAGAGTCACTCTCCTGATGATGCTTCGGTGTCGAAGTGATTCAAGTAAGTGTAGTGCTGGGCTTTTGTGAAGGGTTCGGTGGCGTGGCTCTCGGGTTGCAGTGCACCGATTTTCCCTCGTATTTATTCGCCGATTTAACCAAAGTAGTTTTTCATGCATTTTTTAAGGTCCACAAAGGTCAATAAACTCCTTACTCGATTTGAACCAAATTTTTCATGGTATTAAGATAACGGGGGACATATTTAAAGAAAAACTTCCCATTTCACTATAACGAAGACATATCTGTCCTTCCTGTTCTCACTTATGGTTCGCAGACTTCGGCACTTGGTCACTTATGTCTCTAACAAAGGCCCAAATGTCCAAACTCCAAGGTTGTCAGCGTGCGACGGATCGCAGCATCCTGGAAATCAGACGAACAGACAGGATTCGGAATACCGAACTGCGTTTCAGAACACACGTTACATCGAAAACGGTCAAGCTCAAGTGTGACTGGGCAGGTCATATCTGCCGCATGTCAGAGGCGAGGTGGGCAAGGATAATCACCGAGTAGCATCCTGATATAAACAAAAGGTGACGCGGCCGACCACGGAGAAAACGGCGGGATGACTTCAAGAAATGCCAAACGAACTGGTCTAAGATTCCCAAGACCGTGATGGATGGAAGAGATTAGTAATAATAATAATATTGAAGAAAAACCTGCAATGGGTTTAAGTGTTTCAACGATATTTTCGAAACAACAAAATTGATTTTAATGAGATTTAAATATTTTCTGTAAAGGTCGGTTAATACAGTAAAGTCTAGTGTTTTAAGGCCATTGGGTGCTTTGATCTATCGCTGCGCATCCAAGCTTACTTAGTCTTAGGCGAATGCACAAGAGTTACTGCCAATTTAGAAGAGCAATAAAAAGGCATTTCCCAGCAAGAGAGACAAAGTATTGCGTAACCATAAAGTTCAGTACACATCGTACTTTTTTAATTATATTTAAATTTATACTATCTTTATTTTATTATGAAAGCAATTTCTATGTTTCGGAGAAGGTGGCCCTGCTTGTTTATATAGAAATGAATCGCAAAATGTGTTGTTAAGCGCATAACTCAACAATGCCTAGACCAATTTTAACAATTATTTTTAAAAATGTTAATTTGTAAGTCCAAGGACAGTTTTTACGGCGATATAAATTAGAATAATTGCCGGGAAAACCCTAAAAACGGCCCTATTATTTTACTCACACAAACGTTTTCTAACTGAAATGTAGAGTCAATTTGAACTTGATTGCTATTCAATAAAGTTTATATTAAATTACAAGCACTCACTGTTGTCTAAGCAATGTATGTAGATGTGTTCCTTACGTCAAAGAGTGAATTTGCAATTATTACTGTTGCACAAAGCAGATACGATTCGTAGTCATTCGTTATTTCTAATACGGGAAAGGGAACGGGAACGGGGACGGGAACGGGAATGGGAATGGGAATGGGAACGGGAGCGGGAACGGGAACGGAAACGGGGACAGTATAGGATAATAAAAGTAAATAGTAAGTAGCCCACTGTTCGGGCAGAACATTGTCTGCCGGGTCCGCTAGATATATATAAAACTAACAGTTTCGTTCTGAGTATAATTGCGCGAGCCCTTAAATCTCTTTAATTTAGCCCTACCGTAGAATCTATTCTTAGTGGATGGCTACTCACGGTAAAGTAACTTCTTACCAAATTTCATCACTGTACGTCCCGCGGTTTACGAGATTTCGTGTTAGGAGATCTTTCGTTTTTATATTTACATATATATAGATAGAGCGTTCACATAGTTGACTTTATGAACTATATTTGTAAGAATTAACTCGCTTATCAAAATTGTATATAACGTACAATATAAATTACCCAAGGAGGTAAATTAAATAACATGTATGTGGTGTTTGGAAAACTTTTTCCAATTTATTTAATTTTATGCTCAAATTTGTTTTCGCTTCCAAATAAAATTAATTACTCGGACGTGCTCAACAGGTAACGAAAATTGAGTGCGCTCGAGAATTTTAACTAAGGTTAAATTATCTGACTCAATAATAAATTTTCACCCTAACACTTATTACTATAATGTATTTAAAGCTTCCGCCAACAATACTACAATATTCGAACAACAAAGTTCTATTAAGTATTAATATGAATGATTAGACGAAAATGTCTTCAAAATCAGACCACCCGTTTGGGAATAATAGATAAGGAACATACGAGTACAATCGCAAACCGATTTTTGTATAGTTGACCAAGAAATAGGTTTGTCACGCTAAGGACGAATGTCGTTTGCATTTCAATTACTTAAAAGGCTTATTTTTGCTTATTATGCAGTACTTTAATTTCTAACAATAACTTTTATCAAAATTTTCTTTAACTAGTAGCTGTCATCCAAAATGGTAAATCACTTTTTTGGTCGACTATAACATAAGTATAATACGTGTTGGGGATCGGTGCTGTAACTGGGTTATATTGACGGGGCAATAAAACACCGACCTTTTCTATTCTTTGTAGACTGTATTTACAAGCACAATATAACATCTGGATCAGGTAGCGTTGTGTAATAACGTGCCGTCCCACAATTAGGCACAACCTTACGTACTAAACAAAGGCCGACACTAGAGTACACTGTAAATCAGTAAACGATCCGTGTTTACGTGAGCGAGATAGCACTATCTTCATCTCACTCCAGCTAGGAGTTAGCTATCTCGCTCACTATGTACACTAGTGCCAGCCCCACTTAGTTGTGCCGTCGACGTCCGCGGTCAAACAGAAGAAACAAAGTTGGAGATAGCACACAGCCTTGTGGGACACCAGCATTGACAGATTTGGGGCCCGAGCATGCACTGTCGACAACGACCTTGATGCTACGATCTGTCAGAAAACTGGTGATCCATTCGGTGGTATTGCAAGGTAGAGTTCTAGAATGATGTATTGCAAGGTAGAGTTCCAGAAAGAGGTATTGCAAGGTAGAGTTCTAGAATGATGTATTGCAAGGTAGAGTCAAAGACAAGTATAGCACAAGATTATTCATACGACAAAACAATTTTCATGGAATCGTACTTTCAAAACGGAACGGGTGGTAATAAAACGGTGAATTATTTCCATTGTCGCCAACTCCTTGGCAACAGACATAAATTCAAATGTTTACGTTTCAAGAATTTTCCTCTGTTTGTGAGTTTGTAACAGCCGAGGTAGAGCTTGTAAATGTGTTCTACATACTTTCGAATACATACCTTTTGCCAGCAAACTTTTTTTTTCGATTTTTTTTTCAAATTAAAACTTAATTTATTTCGGAACAGGTTCCATAGGTGTGAATAAAATCTTACGAGCTAAGAAAAGAACTTAGTTCATAAATTCTTTCGGTATTTTACAGTTATTCTAACAGCATATATGCGATAGAGGTAGGAGCAAGGGGTATACTAGCAAAATCCCTGCCCAGTCAACTAAGAGGACATCTATAGCCGCTCTACTAGGATCATACCGGAATTGGCTAGGCAGGGGAGGGAAATCTGGCAGTGAAGGTGAGTGTTAGTGATCACGATAAAAGGGCGCGCTCTTAAACCAACACCTGGGTCACAAGGTTCGTGTACTTCTATGGTTCCTTCCTTTGCAACACGATGGACCCGGCACCTGCCCGGTGAATCTATAGAATGCTAAAAAAATCATCTCATGTGGCCGGATATGCAGATTATAGTAGATTTTAAATTTTAATAAATAAAGATAAAAATTGATATAATTCATGTGCGAAAGATTAAATGAATAGTGCTTGCAAAATAAACGTTTCGAATTGAAAATAATAAAGAGAGCACAATTGAATTCCATTGAACAGTTCATTTGTACATCTGAAGCGATACGCTATTTGTTTGTCCATAATACGTTATATGCTATGCTCTGTTGGCTTACAAAGAGAATAAACGCTTGTATAAACATTTATAACTTTTTTTACAATACAAGTGTCAAAATATACAGTGCCTTGAATAAAAGCGACTTCATTCATTAATGCAGATATACAATTATTTAATTGACAATAATGTGTAACAATTAATGTTCTGTTTATTATAAGAATATTATTTGTTAGTTCAATTCACTTGTAGATTACAGAGTTCCCACAAAATAAACATTTTCGAATGGGTTTCTCTGGATTTCAATGACTTACTTTCATTTATAGCCATGATAATAACATCTTCTTCTCACTCCATAAGAAATATCTGTTATATATAAATATATATATTGTATTATGGCAGCGCACATAACGTGTTAACTGCAATCCAACCCGAACGTTGCGTTAGTCTGCGTTCACACGGCGTCGTGTCTAGGTCGCTATCCGATCGATTCGATAGCGACGACAAGACGGCTTGTGAACGCAGCGTTGCTTACTATTTACTATATTATATAGGACATATTATCCCCGTTCTTATTCCCGTTCCTGTCGTCGTTCCCGTCCCCGTTATTATTAGAATTTAATTTGGTGGTTAATTCTTAAATTTTCGGAATTTTATTAATTCTTTATTTCATAAGAGCCCACCCTTGATAGTAACAAACACAACTTAAAAAGAATTAGCGAAATCGGTCCAGTCGGTCACGCCTGATGCGATGACCAAGGGAAACAAGGATTGATTTTTATACATATACTAAAGGACCCGCCAGACGATGTCCTGCCCGAACGTTGGGCTACTTACTATTTACTTCTATTATCATATATCATCCCTGTTCCCGACTCCGTACAGTTCCCGTTCCCTTATAATTAGAAATAACGAATGACTACGAATCGTTTCTGGTTTTCGCAACGGTAATAAAGTTTGAATTGACTCTTTGAGGTTAGGAACGCACCTACATTCATTGCTTAAAGAACATTGGATGCTTGTAATTCAATATGAACTTTATCAACTAGCATTAAGGTTCAAATTGGCCCTACTTTTTAGTTAAAAAACGTTTGTATGGGAAAAAGAAAAGGGCTGTTTTTAAGGTTTTCCCGGCAGTTATTCGGATTTTTCTCTTCGTAAAAACCATCCTTGGAGTACAACGAACATATTAAAAAAAGAATTTGTAAAATTGATCCTGGCGTTGTTGAGTTATGCGCTTACCAACAAATTTTGAGATGATATAAAAACTTATATATAGATTATTTTTATAGATATTATTAGTTTCAGTTATTATTAAATACGACATTGGTGTACGTTAAACCTGAAGGAGTTTATGTTTACATATTTAAGTATTTTCTTTGTAATATCTCTAAATAAGCAATAAAAAAACAAAACTCGCATCGAAAAAGCTCTCAGGGAAAATATAATATTATACACATATTTAGTTTTGACCAAAGTCGTAAAGCTGTATGACCTTCACATTTGACCACATTTGACCATTTGGCAATGTCACCTTCAAATTTATTATACATGTTTGTATAAAATAATTTATACGGCACACACTTCATATGGTATAAGCGTTAATTTTCAAAAGTCCGCTAAAACCTTCGCTAGCTGAATTATTTTGATAGATAAAAATGTGTTTTTTCCAAATAAATCAAGTGTATACGAATTATTACTTGTCTGCGCAGAAATTCGGGACTCAGAAATTCGGGACGGGGGAATATTTAAAATTATATGTTACTATCGGACCGGGTAGACGCTGTCTTGTTGGAATTTTGGCTCGCCTGCTATGAGTCCATTAACTTCTTCCCTTTATGTCTTTTCCACAAAATGTGACACTGGCTGAATGTTTTATGAAAATAATAATTTAACTTGGCACGTCAGTTAAAAGGTCTAGTAGGTTGCATTCGGCCATGTTATAATAATTATACGTTCCGTCCCATCAACGTCCTAAATTTTGCTTGTACAATTCAATTTTGTAAAATGTTTCTTCGCCTTTTACTTTTTTTTTAAGTCAGTTGTAGTTGTAATTATTTTAAGAAGTCCGCATTACAAATTATTTCATTGAAATAGACGTTTTAACACTAATTGTCTTTGAAAAGTCCGGATTGAAATCACACTACTTTTAAATTTGAAGTGTTATCACTAAAATATTAAATAACAGTTTAAAAAATGTACAATGCCGGAGACAAATATAGCTCAAAGTGTTTGTACATTTCTGTCCTTGAAGACTACAAAGTTCTATAAAACTTTGCGCAGCAACACATAGTTCCCGGCCACTCTGCTTGAGTATTAAAATGATCATTCAAATGTTGCTATGTCTGGCTCCGGTATTAGAGTAGCAGAAATTGATTAACATTCTCCCACCGTGACGCAACCCCGATGAATAATGATCAACTATAAGAATAATATTTGTATTAATAAATCAATAACTAACTCACTGTAATTTTGTACATGCAGTAAAGATTATCTATATGAAACAATATTCAGATAATTGTAGTTGTCCTGATTTTTACCGATAGGTATAAAAACCATAAAGTCACGGAGTCAAATATGTATACGTATTATTAATGTTATTTATGTTAAGGTAGTTAATTAAATGTTATTAAATCAAACAAGCTTTGGTAACTTTATTAAAATAACGCAATTTTTATACAGTCAAAATGGAATATCAATCGGTTATCGTACCATTCAATAAAAACTATCATTTCATTAATCAATCACTGGCTCCACAGAACGTGACCGTGACGCATAAATCATAACGCCTACACGTACGTTTCATTTCAATTGAATTTTAAAATGTTGATAGATTCAAAAGCATATACATGGAATGAAAAGATATATTTAATTTATTTTGCAATCATTCAAGAAATATCAATTCCACCGAAAATGTAAACTTCAAGTCTAATTGAGTAACCAAATTATTACAATGTTAGCATGGTTGCTAACATTGTAATAATTTGTTGGTATACCGGAGCCAGACATAGCTCAAAGTGTTTGTGCAATTTTGACCTTGAAGTCTACAAAGTACTAGAAAACTTTGTGAAGATACACTAAGTCCCCGGCTATCATTGAGATGATCATTCAAATGAAGCTATGTCTGGCTCCGGCATTACAATACACCCATCATACAGGTAATTATAGTTTGGACTCTTTAACTAGGAAACCCTGCATTATAGACATCAGCGTAAGTACTCAGTAATATAAATTTTGACAATATATTTTAACATTGTTTTAAACACTACTAGGTCTTTTTGAAGTATTTACATAAAAAGAAAAAGAAAGACAAATAATTTAAAAATTACAATATTGGCATTGAGTCGCGTGTGTGCGAGCGTACGTACGTGTATGCTGTTCTCTTCAAAAAAAAAACATGAACATTTTAAAATCAATTGAGACTTGGATTATTTTATTCCTTTCAATTTAATTTTGATAAGAATTTTTTCAAAGAAGACTATGTATCTAAAAAATATTAGAACTCCTCGGAACCCCCACGGTCTCTACAACCTTACGACAAATATCACAAAATGACATCAATCGTGTCCCACTGTTTTACGTGCCTTCCGAAACACGGACGAGGTCGGATATCAAATATAAAGCAGTGCTAGAATGGGTCACCCATCTATAACCCGGTCGCAGCCAGAGCAAATTAACTTAGCGATCGACTCAAATGCCGAGCACTGATTAGGCCACGACCTCCTCTAATCTATAATGACTATGACTACATCTCATAAAAAGCATATCTCAGCTTTTTACAATCAATATTGATTGATATATAATATAGACACCTGCAATAACTTTTAAATGGAGTTTCATATATGAAAGATCTCATCTGAAGCGGCTAAACTCTTTCATAACTTTAAATTAAATTAATATTTCGTGGATTAAGTTTAGGGTATGATGGGACTGACATCATCGTCATCCAATAATTTTTTACGATCTTCCGAAAACCTTATTCTCAAGATTCCGACGTCATACTCGAAATTCTCCGATAAGTAAAAGCTAAGAGCAAAGGCTTTCGGTAAGCTTAAATATGACGTCAAGGATTTTTTATTACTATTTATATCTTACTATTAATGAGATCTAATAATAATACTTATTTTCGTTTTACGATATTTAAATTCGAATTTATTCTATCAATTTTGACCAAGTGGCAAAGAAGCCCTGTACTTAAGTATAGGGCAGTATCTGATGAGTGGATGCAACAACAGACAAGCGGAATCAAGTTTTCAACTGACACATCCACACTTTCTACCGTCGAGCTATTCAAGACTATATGCAAGCATGTAAAGGCTGTTAACCATCGAGCGTGTCGTATGCCTTCCAATTCCAATAAAAAACATAGCGATACCAAAGCTTCCTTCTTAAATTAAATGTTGTTTCTTAAAAATATATAATTACTCTTGTATTGTGTTCCCTAGAAATTATTGTGCAAAGAGAACGTTTTCTTGGCATCTGCATATACAGCGAAATGGCTCAACTACTATCTCTTTTAATTATTAACTTGAACATTTGCCCAAATTATAAGATGCGAGTCACGCTTTTGCTGCATACAATGAATTCAAGACTAAGTTTATTTTTCGGCAAGTTAATTAAAATAGCGGAGAATAGTTTTCTTAGGAAAACTGCCAAATAATTTAAATAGTAGATGTGTATATGTGGATCATAAAATCTTATCATCATAATATCAAACATAATAAATACATTCTTGCAGATTCGATCCTATTTCAATTAAAAAATAAATAACCAGCTACAAAATAACGTTAAATATAACGTTCTCACAATAATTTAACCTAAAAGAAATTAATTAAACAACGCGGTTAGAAAAATGTCACAAACACCAACTAATTATCTCGTCAGCGACTAGTGACGATTTATCACAAAATGATCTCTAAGAATGAGGATAAAGCAATCGTACGAATAGACCGGAATAACCCTAGGAAGAAGAAGAGGATAAAGCAATCGTTCGAATAGACCGGAATAACCCTAGGAAGAAGAAGAAGTCGAATAATTTACAATTCATACACCTTGACGGCCTAATATTTGCGAAATGTAGACGGACCCATCACATCTAAACCACATTAAACCTCATTAAGGTCTAGATTGACTTCCCCACGCATTGTTTACGAGCTACCGAGTAAAATATGGTATAATTAATGAGATTTCACGAAAAGATAGAGAAGGAAATTTAGCAAAGTCATGTGTGTTACATGATTTTATGTAATAACATTATGAGTTTGTATTAACATATGTATGGCTTATGTAACACAGCCGTTGTGTCCAGCTTAATTGGTGCGTACTTTCATTTTAACTTACAATTAGAAAAAGAACAGTTGGGCAATTCGGGAAATTAGTGCTCAGTCTAGATTTTTCACTTTTGATAGTATTTTAATTAGTATTTTGTAATAATATTGTATAATCCGGCCAGCTATGCTTACGCTTCAAAACAGAATTTATTAACGCCTATTTATATTTCTAATTAAAATCTCTCGGTTAATTAATGATAATAGGTTTGGTAACTGAAATAATTTGTTTTAATTTAAACTATTACTTATTAATTTTGATAATTTGTGATAAAATTCTATACCAGGTTAAAAGATGAGACGCGACGAGTCGCGACGAATCTCGGAAATAAACTGAACTACAAGAAAAGGAATCCTATTGGGAAATCTACATAATATAATAAGTAAAAATTAATCCTCATTACACTTGGTTACGGCATCACGCGTGAACGAATGAACCGATTTCGAAAATTCTTTTTTTGTTGTGTCTGTTATTGTCGGGAAGCTTGAAGTGAAAGAAAACAATAAGAAAATTTTGCAGGAAAATTAGAAAATTTAAGAATACTTAACCACCATATTAAATTATTTCTAATATAACCCTATGGCGCATGACATAACATTGGCAGGAAACGGATTTTAGGATAATAAAATGTAATAAATAGTAAGTAACTCAACGTCAGGCCAGTACTAAATTTTCCAAGGATCAAAAATTTCCACAATAACAAACTAAAACCTTTCATCTCTCTACTGACTTTGTTCGCATTCCATCGATTTATGACCTCTTCTTTGATGAATGAATGTCTACGTCGCGCCAAAAACGTTTTCAAAATAAAGTAGAGTTCCCAAAACTTCAATGAAACGTATCGTTGCAACACAATACAAGTTGCAATCTATTTGCGTGTAACAATCGCGTTATGGCGCAAGATTTCCCGCGTAACTGATCTCATTGACGATCTCGCCCTAGAAATGCGAAACGTACTTGACATTCACTCGATTCGTTAGGCGCTATTTTTAAAGAATCCCTACAAGCAAACGCAGACTACGTCACCAACGAGCTGCACTACCTCCAACCTCACCAGTCTCTCAATTTGTCTGCAAGCTGTGCGGCAGACACTGTCAAATTTTATGACGTAATCTGCATTTCGAACAATACAAAATTAGTAGAATCGCAAGAAAGCGCTTCCACGTGTTTTTTTTTATAATTTATTAATGCTTGTATGTATGGTTTTCGCATGCTTTCTACGTAACGTACGTGCAAAATACATGCTCGTGGTCTGATGACGATGCAATGCGTTTAGCATAACCCTGTGATTTCTACTTACCTGTTAAATAACATTATTGTTGTTGTGAAATTTTAAATATACTGACAGTTTATGACCTAACTAGCTTTTGCCCCCGGTTTCGCATGTGTTTAAGAAAAACTTTTTATCGCAATTATACTTTCATTCTCTGCCAATATAATAATATTAGCAGGCTAAGTGCCTTATTATGTAACCTAGCTGTTTCCCGCGACAAAATTACCAAAGTCCTCCATTAAAAAAGATCTTACCTCTTTGATCTGGCCATATCGAAACATTTTTTCTTAGCGGATATCTACTAACTATGAACTACTACCTCCTTGACAAATTTCATCATAGCACGTCTCGCGGTTTTCGAGATTTAGTGTAAGATAATATTAAGAATATTTCGATGCCTCCCACGTAAATTGTTGTAACCCGAATTCCCAACTTCACAGTAGAGCGTTAGAAATATGTAAATTGTAATAAAGTCGTCATTATATAACACATTTGGTTATACAATGATATATTCAATAATGTCGATTACATTATTGTTTACAATAATATATTAAAAAGTGACTGTTGTAATACAATTTAGTTGTCTGTAACGCTCTACTGTAAAGCTGGAAATTTGGGGTTACGACGACTTACGTGGGGGGTATCGATTATAAGATGTACCTAATACTAGGGTTAAGGTGGCGCGAGCCGCTAGATAACAGCGACCATCTATTGTTGAAGACAATGTCCAGCAGTGGACTTCATCTGACTGAAGGTAGAAGGGAAAAAATGCCTGACAATATATTTACAACTCCTAGGTAAACTTTTCTAGAAGATTGTGGTAGGAATGGCCACGACGATAACCCAGTGGTGTTCGAACTGTGGACCTCACGAATTTCAGTCCAACCTTTTACCACTGAGCTATCGAGGCTTCTATATTACATTACGAAAACACTCGTACAACAAAGAAAACAGCATTCATTCAAATTCCGCGTGTTGATTTTCAATGCGGTGAAGAAAACCGACACCATGACGGCTGTAACCGGAATACTTCCTGTTTTTACGTAGCAAGAGTACTTAAATAACATAATATAGTGATAAAGGCAATTTTTAACTTTTTTTTAAAGCCCGCGGCAGCATTTGTCTATCTTTCATATTTAAGCCATTAACGCAAAAAGAGTGAACCATTATGGAACGGGAACGGGGACAATGTATACGATAATAGAATGTAGGAAATAGTAAGTAACCCAACGTTCAAGCAGGATATAATCTGCCGGGTTCGCCAGTATCTACACATAAATGAATAAAGTGTTCTAATTTGTCTAAGAAGGATCCACCATTTTTTTTTTCTGATGCTAAGCTTGTATTAGGAGTGGGTGCGACAATACCCCAACGAGGGTGGGGTTTAAACCAGGTATCTTGCGGATTTCAGTCCATACCTTATACTGTTGACTTTTCATATAATTGTTTAGTTTTTTAATTATTTATTGTATGTGAAGAAGACAACACTGTGGTGCAGTTTTCACTAGTATCGAGGATAGTTTGACTTTGTTATTTTTTTAAAACACAAATCGATTGTTATTGTATCATTTCGTGGTACACAAATCATCATTTCTTCTTCTTATCACTTTGATTAACTTAAAATAATATTTAAGTCTAATCAAATAATTATAAAGCAATTAATTAATTAATTAATTAATTAATTAATTAATAATTCGATGTTAATGTTAGGCAATAGATAATTATTACTATTGCGAATTTTAACTCATAATACCTAATACAAAAACAATTGTCATTACGACATTTAAACCCAAAAAATGGTTATATCTGAATTTTTACGTAAAGTCGCAAGAAGGTGAACACTGTAAAGCTAATATTACGAAAAGAAAATTTAACATAATTTATGAATATGTTAAATTTTTAAAGTGTTCCGTATCGTTTACAAACAAATGGAACGAAGTTATTGAATGTTTTAAAATCTGCAGATAATTTAAGGAAAGAAATATACCGTCTCAAAAATTACTAGAAAGTGGGAAGTGCTTAAAAATGTGCAGATTATTTTAAGCAAAAAAAAAAGTTCTTCAAAATCTACAATTTATTTAAAGCAAAAAAGTGCTTAAAAATCTACAAATTATTTTAGAAGAAAAAATGATTACTAGATAAACATCTGGCAACCGAGGCTTGAATCCACGAATTTCCGTACTATAACGTTCAAAACAAACTATAGAAAGATTTTAGATAGAACAGAGATTGTATTTATCAAAACGTAAATGCTGCAAAAAATACGCAACAAAGAGTTGAAAGCCACGAATTGTTTAAAATCTAGTTAAAACTAGAAAAAGATCTGACAACTAATGCGACGTTCAAATCTACAAATTTCCGCATTATGATTGAACCAAACCGTAGAAAGCTGCGACTCGCTTATAAGTCGAAATCGCGTTTACGTTCCATCATTGTGCAGCTGGACGGCAAACTCGAAGCGTTAATTTTAACTATATAATATAAACAATTTAAAACGTACCGCTCAACAGTACTGCATACTGGATACAAGAGACCGGTTTCATTTGGTAGCATAATTCGTGATTCAAGTTTTTCAAGTGTAGTGCATCATGGATACTCAACAGTTTCGCGAGTGTGGGAAAGCCATCATTGATATGTTGGCGGACTATCATGATAATATTCGTGACAGGTAATTTTATTATATATACGTATATATTTCTATTATATTCTTATAATACTATTTCTATGAGTAAGTAATTCAGGGGATAATGATTCATTTTTAATTATATAAAAAAAATATTTTAAATTTCGAACTCCATATTCCTACCCTTTTTTTTAAATTTTA
>JANCMC010050294.1:0-16503 GCA_024363005.1 Charaxes varanes | reverse complement strand
GTTAAGTTGTTCTTGCTGCGACCGGGTGATAGATGGGTGACCCATTCTAGCACTGGTTTATATTTGATATCCGACCTACTCCGTGTTTCGGAAAGCACGTAAAACAGTGGGATCCGATTAATTTCACTTTGTGACATTAGTCGTAAGGTTGTAGAAATCTTGGAGGTTCCTAGGATGACGTTTGTTGGCAATCAGTTATCTTATCTTAACTCGCCCCACAGCCACATCCTCTACAATCTAAGCAGACCCTGGTAATTAACCGGGATACAGCTAGGAAGAAGAAGAAAATTAATGTACTTTTTCTTTTATACTAATTTTCTTCTTGTTTCTCGCAATTCTGCGGAAGTATTGTAATTATTTATAAAAGGAACTAAGGAAACGCTAAAGTAATAGCCCAATTACTATAGTAAATTACAAATTAATTTCATTTGAATATAGAAAATTTCCTTCCTTGAATTGGGAGGCTTTGAGGAAGTTAATAATTAACTTATAGAAAAGAAAAAGCAATATTGTTAAACGAAATGAGGTAGCTAAAATAGAACAAAGAAAAAAAAACTTAATAAGGAAATGTGATAAAAAATATAAGATCGAAGTAAACATTTCTTAGAGCGACTATCGAAAAATTCTTTAAATTTTTTATAAGAATGATGTTATTTTTAACATGTCACGGAGATAAATAAAAAAAATACTAGCGGACCAGTAAGACGTTTTTTTGCACGTATTTAGGCTCGTCTCTGATTAACCAATCTCCTTTACGCCTCTTCCATAAAAAGTGACACAGGTCGAATGCTACCCTAACTAACTACTACCTACTACCCTAACTAACTACTACCTATTACCCTAACTGACTACTGCCTACTACCCTAACAGACTACTGTCTACTACCCTAACTGACTGCTTCGTTCTACCCTAACTGACTCCTACCCATTATTCTAAAGAAACTTTCTAACCTAACTGAGTGCTACCTACTATTATAAGTAACTACTACCTAAAACCATAACTAACTATTGCTTACTACCCTAACGTCGTAGCTGTGAAAATACGACACTACACTCCTCAATATATACGGATTTCATTTTATCTAACAACTTAATATATTTGATTTGGGATCCGGGACACGAATCGCAGTGTAATCGCGTTGTTCCAAATCTGATTTACCAATTTCCTTTACTAGGAATTCGGTTTCCTTATCGCTTTTAATACGCGCGTGTGCTTCGTATCTTTTCAAGATTGCATGTTTAGACATTTTATGAAGTCTCTCCATTGACAGACGACTCATCGAGCACGAGAGTGGAACTTTGGCGAAGATGTTTGTCTACGTCCCGATCTCAGAGAATCCTCCGCCTGGATCTGAGTTCCCAGGGCCAACGCGGAAGTCCCTCAATATACTTCGATCATAGGACATTCTGCAATTGCAACCACGTACCGGTAGAAGAAAAGCTGGTAGGCTTCTATGTAGGTGGACGGATTATCTGTCAAGGTTCACATATAGCCCAAGAATCCACTAGGGATACGCGAGCCCGGAGCACCCTAGCTGCTATTGTCACTCCCCCTATACCGTCCATGACAGTAGTATCAGCATCCTTTGACAATTTAATAAAATTAAATATCAAAATATATTTAATAAAACAAATTACATCATTATTTTGTCATTAACTGTAGCTTTGAATGTTAAATCCTTTGCCATTGCTTTGAAAATTTTTGCTTCACATATAAATATATAGCTGCCTTTGCTGTTTTCCATATTTTCACTTTCTGTTGAACATAGCACAATAGAATAGAAATAACTTTGAATATTAATTTTATACTATTATTACAGGTTTTCTTATATATAGACATATGACTTTACATATTTTAAAATGTAATAAATAGAAATATGTGTGCCGATATAATAATTATAAGTCACATAGGTATGAGTATTCTTCTCGAAACCTGTACCTACCAAATCCTTAATAGTGAAATTTAAAAATAAAAAAGACGTCCACTCTACACATGATCGTAACTTATGGAGGCAACTTGTTCGTGGTCCAATAGGATAAGGGAAAAAGAAAGAAGAATGTTATTAATTGTAAAGGATACTCTCTAGCGTTAATGGATTAGACAACTTATTGTCCAAATTTGATTCATCATCTGGTAGAACAGCTTGCGCATCTCCACTCTCTCCTTCCTGAACTACCATAATTTATGTATAAATCTATAAAAGTTATTTAATATATCTTTACTTAACACCAAACTAATGAATTTTGATCAGACTTCAATACACGTCACACGTCACTATTTGGACGAATAAAAAATTTGACAACGCCGCAGACTATATTTTAGTTCGCCGAGACACAATGCGCAACGTGACAAATATGTCAATAATTACTTAAAGCATGTAGTCACTGCTTACTATAGTAAATTCGACATAAAATTCCTGCTACCTTTTATTTGGTAATTTGATAAAATTTAGTTTTGATTCTGGCTCTCACCCTTGTTCATATATTTCTGTGCTTTTACCGACCAATCTTCTTTGTTTTTTCCTCAAGTTACGTGACATTGGTGAAATAAATTATGCCAATTTGGCATAGGTACGAGGCTAAGAGCTGTTAACTAAAAATTTAATACGATATTGAAAATGGACACCAAGGATAACTTGGTAAAATCAATTTTTAGGGAGAAATTTATCAAAACAAATTTGAAAGATCACTCAAGTATCGACTTGAGTTTGGTACCATCATTATTATAACTTTCTCACTTTTATTTCAGTAAATTTCTAGCAACAAATTTTCTTACAATAGAAGAATTCGAAAATTCTGGTAGTTTTAAAATATTAGCAAGATAGTTATTTTTTAAAATAGAGACATGTCCTATTATTGGAAGAAATTAGTGGTAATAATTATTAACCACAGACATTATATTATTAGATCTGATATAACTTAGGTTTTCTTATCTGTGATTATATTTATATGACAATCTTTCTCTTTGTTGACGGTACTCAGTGCTGAAGAAGTTAGTTTATTCTAATAGTAATTCTAATCGACCCGTCATGACAGGTTGTCCTTTCTTTGTTTTCTTGCTCAATTTCTTGAATCTCTCATGTTTCTTCTTTTTATACTCCTGTAATTTCTGCATTCTCTCCTCTTTAGCTTGCACTATGGCTTCTTGCTTTGCTATTTTATCTTGTTTTACTTTATTGTACTGTTCCTTTGCTCTATGGTATGGATCTTTATTTATTTTAATGGCCTGTTGAGATTCTTTTTCAAGTATATCAGGGTGCTTGACATATTTGCCCACTTCTAAATTCGAGTCTGTAACGTCTTCGTCAAATGATTTAGACTTATATGTGCCTGCTACATGATCGTCTTTGATGCTTTTTTTGTATTCGTGAAGCATTTTCTTCTTACGTTGCTCCTCCCATTTCTCTAATTTGTATTTCTTACTGTATTTCTTCAGTCGGTATGTCTTCTTGTCAAAGGGCTTTTTCTCTGTAGACTCCTTAGCCTGGTCCAGTCCATTGCGATTTCCATCAAATTTGCTATGTCTGTCTTCCTTCTTCTTATTAAAATTCTGCTTTTGTTCCTTAACTGGTTTTTGATTTTGTTTCTTGTTTGGAAGGAAAAAGGAGTCGCGTTTCTTTTCCATTTTTAAAATACCTTCAGACCTATAAAGAAACGAAAAAGCGTGTTTGAACATTAAGGAGAAAAAAAATCAAAGGAGAGAAATAAAGCAATAAAATAAAGTAGTAAAATCATAATATGAACAAGCACGCTTTTTCATTTCTGAATCTGAATGCTATGTTTAAAATATAAATACAGGTACGTAAAATTAAAAATAGTAAATAAAGTTACATAGTTACATAATTAAAATCACTTAAAAGTAAAAAAATTTGAGGACCTGATAAATAATACTCTTTATATTAAATATTATTAATTATAATAATTTAAAACTTTTGTCATTATTTATCGTTTTTACTGGCAAATACTACCTGTAGAGCTACTACCTCATAAAACATTTCCTGTTTTTGTGACCACACAATTATATACAGAAAAAGCTTTCAGGCTTTGTTTAATCTTATACATAAATAACAATGAATATTGCGAAGTGCAAAGCTAGTAAGGCTCAAAGAATCCTATTTTTTTTGTATTGTATGTTTGTTAAGGACAGGTTGCACACCTATCCATTCCTTAAGAACAGGTCGAATTCTGTCAATGCAGCTAGTATGATATATATTTTGTATAATATATTATCTAGTACAAGTTGAAAAACTTGCACCTCCTACAATATCTAGCTAAACTTAGAATACAAGATAATGACTAATAAACAAAAATTTGTGCCAAATATTTTTAATAATTACTCATTCCTTGGAGTGTAAAATCAATATGACCTAATCATTTGAAACACATGAATACTGTAACCAATAAATTAAAATGATTAAAGCTAATCATTCATTTATCTATATTGTCTCTGGAATGTTTCATAACATTATTGTTAGCAATTTTTGGGTTCGGAATTAAACACAAAACAGTTAATATACCAGCATTATAAGATTTAATATTTTGATAATAAATTACTAAACAATAAGAAACTAAACCTAAACCATCCCAACCTAAAATAATTCTAATCATATTAGGACTAATAATTAATAAAATTATTATAAAAACAAATAATAAAACTAAAATAATAAATCGCTCTAAATTTAATTCAGAACTTATATGTCTTTTTCTATATATAATTACAGAAGAAGAAATTAATAAAACAAATATTATAAAAACTAATGATATTCAATCTAATAAAATAGATATTACAATATCTATCTTATTAGATATTATAGATAGATAGATGTTTAGTATAGAGTATTAGGCATTTTTATTATTGTTACGTATAGAAAAATTCTTAAATTCATTTATCTTCTGTTTAGAACGAATCCAGAGGTGCGTTGGGATCGTTCCTGCAAGTTTTCGTCGTCTTGGGATTCTTGGTGATATATGGCTTCGGACCCTTTATATCGTACGGCTCAGTGGCGTACTTCGGCATCGCTCAGGTCGTCACATACGTCGTCTGTTTCTTCTTCATGCCAGAATCACCCACTTACCACCTCCTGAAAGGTACGTTAAAGGAGCACTGTCACTTTATATCAACCAGATTTAGTTTTTTGACGTCATAACATCTTAATGATGACAGCCGGCTGCACGCACAAAAAAGTATGACCCATTGTCACGGATGTTTATCCCAGTTCTAATATTGGTATCAACTTTCAATTATGCGGAGCTACACATAGCTCGAAGTGTTGCTACATTTTTGTCCTTGAAGACTAAAAAGTACTAAAAAAACTTTGTGAAGCTACACAATGTCCCCGGCCACATTACACGATCATTCAAATGAAGCCATGTCAGGCTCCGGCTTTACATTTAAGCCATTCTTGAAAACATCAGTTGATATAACAGCATATCTAAAATTTCAGATGTACAGTTATTTGTTTCGAAAGTACCAATATCCAAGCCGTACCAGATACGTTGGCCTGAACTCGACACCAAATTTAAATTACCCAGTTGCATCTGCACTGCAACAGCTGTTGTTAGATTTTGAGCTTTGGAAGTTTAGAACAACTCGTTTATCGCAAGTTTCATATTCTAGAATTTGAATGTCAGATTAGTATCATAAATTTGAATGTTGTAAATAATAGTTCCCGGTTAGAAGGTTTGTGGCGGTGTTAGTGTAACATTCTGTTAAAAAAACTGCTGCCCGTTAAAACCCGTATTTACCCGCGTTGAATGTTATTACATTACTTTGTTCAATCTCGATGAGTTTCATTGCTTTACTACAGATCCATAATTCTCTCTAAGGTTCACGAGCGAGTCCGAGACGGAAGACCGCGATTTTCATTATGTATGAACACTTCGCGTCTCGCTTGTGAACTGGTTTTCATACATTGCCATATGACCAGTGAATGTCGCGGTCTCCTGTTTCGGTCGCATGTCTTGGTTTCGCTCGCGAACCACTAGCTTAATAAGAACGGACTTTTTTTGTACGACTTATTCAGCTTTTAGTTCGATAAAAACGGCACTATAGTAAGAACTTATGTATTTTAATAATGTTTAATAAAGTGATTAATGATATTGAAATGTTATTTCAATTATATTTTATTATTTATTTGTCTTTTTAAACAAAATAAGTTTTTTTGTTAACAAGACAAAAACAACTGTGTCTCAGTGTTGGATGGAGATATTAATGAAGGACGTTGAAACGAAACTGTATGTATCATTAACTAACTTTAAACCTAAAATGTAATCGATCAGTTTATGACTTAGCGTGCGATATATAGCAATGCAACGTTACCTATCTTAAAATCTCGAAAAACGCGTATCGTATAGAAATTAAATTTGGCAGAGTAATTTAATAATATAATTTTGGTGAATTTCGTTATTGAGTCGATAAGAATTAGAAGCTAGTACACGTTCACTAAGTTTTCGTTCGTCCGTTTTTCGAGGGCCATTCGTTTGGGCTTTGGCTCTATCGAAAAATCCGTTCTTACCACTTAGGGATGTCTAAAGGCTCTCGCAAGTTTAATTTAACGCGAACGCAGTCGCGTGAAACAACTTTTTGCGGACAGATGCTTCAAGAAGAGTGGCAGAGGCTACCGCGGACGTCAGCGACGTTACTAAGTGGGGCTGGCACTAGTGTTCATAGTGAGCGAGATAGCTAAATCCTGCTGGAGTAAGACAGAGATAGAGCTATCTCGCTCACGTAAACACGGATCGTTTACTCGTTTACGGCATACACTAGTGTCGGCCTCCGTTTAGTACTTAAGGTCGTGCCTAATTGCTGCAAGGCACGTTATTATACGACGCTACCTGATCCAGATGGTAAAATTGTGCTTGTGAATACAGTCCGTGAAGATAAGAAAAGGTCGGTGTTTTATTGCCCCGTTAATATAACCCTGTTACGGCACCGATCCCCAACACAACTAGTATGTCAAATTTCCAGAAAGGAAAATGACAAGATCGAAAAGGGCAAGGCCCTCAGAGAAGCTGCGAAGCGCGTGCAGCTGGGCCCAGACAGCCTGCCCTCCATCTGCTTCTACACACTTCTGAACAGCGGGCAAACGGCCATCTGCGCTGACGTTTGTGACGACTCCACTCTGTTGGCCGTTGGCTTCAGTAACTCCACCATAAAGGTACAGATGCACGGCATCGGTCTAAAAATGCACGCCCCCTCTTCCTCTAAAATTAAATTCTCATACAATAATGTTAATTTTATTTTTATTTTCTGTTAGCGATATTACACGAAATGTAAATAATATTTCACAAATGAATATGCCTCAAAAACTATGTAAAAATCGTTTGAAAGCAAACACGACATGCATAACACTAAGTTAAAAAATAATGTAAAAAAAATCACTATACAATATAACTTTTAGCCAAAATATGAAATTTACCTTAAAAATACGAAAATTACAATATGATAAAATTACTATAAACATTTCTATTAATTAAAACAATATAGAGTTTGCTTACTTACACCCGAATAAAAAATACGCAATACACATTCAGACTTGGCCAACGTCAATGTTTTGTAGAGGCGGCTATACTAATATTAATAACATTTGTTAGTGCACATTGGAAACAAAAGGGTAGTAGTAGAATAAGGATATTAATAATGGTCAACGAAAATTGTTACTGCATGTACTGTCACTGTGAACATAACTTTATTATCAATCTTTTTATAAGAAGTGTTATCTTTGTAATTAATAAATAGGAACACTGTAATAATAATTAGAAAATGTTTCGAATATGTCCGTAGTGGGTGATTGTTCTATTTTATAGGTTCTTTTTTAATTAAAATTATTAAATAACACGGAGAAAGTTGTAGGCATTTGTAATTTCAATTTGTAGAGGTCGCTCAAGGTCAAATTGTTCACCCCCACTCCCCATTCATTCAGTTGCTGAGAGTTTTGAAGTTTTCACATTGAGAGCCTGATGGTCAAATCTTCTACACCTTAGCGATTAGAAAACAACTACTTATGAATGAAGGAATGAACTTATAATATTCAATTTTTATCTATTTCTTTTACGTGACATTTTTACTTTAAGTAAGGAGCGAGCAAATAGGAATGGGGCGAGGTTTTGCTTATACTCACTATCGAAACGACGAAAAAAAAAAATAGTATGCACATAATAATCACATAATGCTAAATTATTCTAGCTACATACGTACAATAACACGTTACGATAACTTTGTACATCTTCACTAAGCTTCATGTTCGATTTTACTCTATTATATATTGTAACCATGAAAGTTTTCACGTAAAACTGTTTGTTATATATAGACCATTAATTTATAAGCGATAAATAATAATGTGAACCTCTTTTACAGTAGCTATAAAACAGCAGGTTGATCAAACTGTTATTTTTTTACCAGATAATTATCAAGAATTAAAGTTCTTACCAGAACTGAAATGCACAATTTTTATTAAACTTATTATTCTATAAAAATGTTTAAAGAATAATCAATTAGATATATACGCAAACATATGAAACAATAAATAAATAAATAAAAGAAAAAAAAATCATTTATATGTTGCGCCGGCGTTAAAAAAGTTTACTCAACATGAGTTTTAATAACGTTCTGAAAAAGAGATTCATATTATTAACAGTATGTATGAGAAATATACAGTCTTCGATGCTGTGTTTTAAAGCTAATTTTTATTTTGTAATGTTTATATCATTATTAGAATTTTATGTGAGAAAATGTTAATATTTAAATTATTATGAAAATAAGCGTAACATATATAGATTTGCAGTGAAAAAACAACGTTAATAGCTAATTTGTCTATGTTTGTGGCTTGAAAATCTGTATAATTATGTTAATTGTTTGCTATGATTTCTAATTTGTAGAAGTTTTTTGAATATCTCGTCAGTTTATAAAAAGTATTATCTTGTCTGCTGTATTCTGCCAAGTATTTCAATAATGAAATTGCTATAAAGCAGTTACTAGAAATATTACGTATAAATCAATAACTTATAAAGGCTTGCATTACATTAATTTCTAATAAAAACTCTTAGCAAAATTTTCTTTAACTAGGAGCTGTCATCCAAAATGGTAAAGAACTTTCTTGGTCGACTAAACAACCTTTGTTATGAAACCTAAACTTCATGAGAATAACCTTTACAGATTAAAAATATATATCAATATTTAAATTATAATAAAAATAGAATATTTTTATACGGACAATTCGCAAAATGATGTTCGCTGTAAAAATAGCAAAGCAACGGTTGCACACTTATAGGAACAATGACTTGCGAATAACTAAAATAGATTTGCTTTCAGGTCTCGCCTGAGAAATAGGATAGGAGGATAGAATAAAAATAGGAGATATCTTTCCAGAGGTCTTCTTAACCATCTCTAAATAAAGTCCCAATTAGACTTAAATAAAGTCCACATTAGACTAAACGCTACTTAAAGTCACGAGTGGAATGGGAAAAATATGTTTGTTTCCTATACTAAAAAGATAGAAGATAAATAAAATAGTGATTAAAAGTTTTTATTTGTACGTTTTCGTTTCAAATGAAAAGGTAAGTACAGAATAGTTTTCAAAAATATTAATGTAGAATTTTATACCTAGTGCATCCAACAAAATATACTATTAATTTATACCCGTATTAGAGGACCCGACAGACGTTGTCTGCTCGAATTTAGGCCATACTACTACAACCCGATTAACCAATCTCCTTTATCTCTTTTCCATAAATCGTGACATTAGGTGAATGTCTTATGAAATAAGTTTACACAGCACGTCAGTCAAAAGTTTTTGAATTTGTACTTATTCTTAAGTAGCAACCAATTGTGCATTTTTAGTATTTTTAAATAATCTTTCGACTTTTCCTTTCTTTCTTTTATTTTTAAACCTTCGCTAAGATACGGAGAATGAAACAAAATAAAGAATCTTTTAAAAGATCCAGCCGTTTTATAGTAACAAACATACAAAGTATAACTTATATTACTATTTATGAAAGATATAGGTAATTATATACTACGAAAGTTCCTACGAAGGATATAATTATATGCAATGTAGGTTACAGATAAAACTAGTCTAAATTTCCTCACTCGTGTAGTTACACGAAGTGTCGCAAGTGTTTCAGTGTATTCTAAACGCCATTGTCAAATCCTGCGCACGCACCGCCATACCGCTGCTCTTAGCTCTGAATTCCAAATAAGTAAACATTGCGTCAGAGCACTAAAATAATTCACACTCGATCAGTTAGCACTTCCAGGAAAACCCAGCGTAAAATGCCATTGTAATGTTTCGTATGATTAATTATATAAGATCATTTAAATAAATCATTTTCCTTTGTGCTCATTTATTATGACCAGGACATTTTTTGTCACTTCTTTTTATGAGGCACGCTATTTCTTGAATGTTTAAGGTCTAAAATTTAGTACCCGCTTCCCACCCCTTGCTCGTTTTGAGCATAGATGCATTCTAAAAATGCAAATATTTGTATTGATAGAATAAAAAAAGGTAAGAGATATATGACTTGTCTATGATATATTATGTATGGCAATATATATTGCCATATATCCATATTGGTTGTCTATGGTAATTCTGAGATATAAAATGAATGACCGGACAAAGGAAATCAATTTGAAATAAATATTTTTCTTAAGTATCTATTAAATATTTGAGTGAATTTAACCGGGATATTAACAGTGTAGTATAAAAAATAATTTTAAATATGCGTATCGTATGTCTTACAGAAACATAGTGCTTAGTTTGCTTTTCTTAATTTAGATAGTCGTCAGAGGTATGAGAATTTTTTAGTTAACTAATAATAAATTAATGTCGAAAATAATGTAGAATTGATAGAAAAATTTTAAAAGAGATGATTTTGTTTTTGTAAATGTAAGTCCAACTCTCTAATGTTATACATATATTATTATGAATTTTGAATATGTACGACGCGAACTCCTTTGTAACGTTGATGGTGATTTGTAAAATTTTAACGTATTGTCATAATATTATATAGTTTTTATAACTATTTTTATTTTTTATTGTAACATTATTATTTTTTTACGAAATAATTTTATCGTGCACGAAGACGAAAATCGTTCAATATTTAAAGGCATTCTTAATGAATAATAAAAAAAAATTGTAACTTAGTCAATTTAAAAATTTTAAAAATAAAATTCTCAAGAAAATATTAGTTTAATTTTATTTCTAGTCTAGGTCATTCGAATGTGACATTTTTTAATCTTCTTTTTTTCGTCTGTCGTGACGATGAAATTATTTAGTATCCGTTGTTTGACAGTTTGAAGACAATAAAGTATTTAATATATCTTAACAATCTTTAATCAGAAAGTGGGTATAGTATTCATTGTATATCGCTCCATTAGCAGTCAAACATGTTTTTCTGTATCGTTATGCAAGAAATTAAATCCTTAACTCAAGTAGTGGCACAACATAATAACAATACGATGTCGGTTAAGAGAAAACTAAAATTAAAAAAAAAACATATTTTTACCAAAAATCCTATTTTTGTTATTATAATACTTTTTATCGACCATAAACTATAAGCTAGTTCGAGGTGTAGTGTGTTTTTATTCTGTGATCGATTTTTTTTCTGGCGTCTCGAAGACCAACCTACTGTTATAGTCGATGGTAATATTTCCGTCAAGAAATCCAAAATCTATAATATTTTTTCGTATCTTTTTTTTTACGGGAAACTTCTATTTATAATACTGGTAACTATTGTTCTGTCCTTTAAAATATTTGCAGCTGTTGCTGTACCCTCTAAAGTTAATTGTTATTATGTATTTTGTAGCAGGCGCTTCCTATGGACCGTGTTTTTGTAATGAAATGGTAGAGTTAAAGTTATTTTATTCCGAATAAACAAATAAGACTTTCTTTTCAAGTCTTAGAACAAAAGTTATACTATATTGTTTACACAAAAGTCCCGTAAGAAGAAATTGATAAATTCGGTATATATATATATAGCTCAACAACTTCCACGCGGTATCTCTGATTTTTTTTTCTTATCTTCTTTTTTCTAGTCTTAATGGTATCAAATAATTCCATACAGAAACTTATAACTATATTCCCTCTGCCCTACAAAAAGGTAAACCAAATTCATTTTAATACAGGTCATTTTTTTTTTATAACACAAGGGGCAAATTGCCCCTTGTGTTATAAAAAAATAAACTAAAAAATAAACTAGCAGGCGTTTCATCTAAGTGACTACCGACGCCCATGGACAACTGCAACTGCAGATAGTTGGCAGATGTGTTGCCTGCCTTTGAAGAACAAGAATCCTTTTCCCTTGAAGGTCCCTAAGTCTAAATAAACTTGGATATAAATATATCCAGTTTTGGGACTATTTAGAATGTTACTACTAGAAACTTATACAGAAAAAGAATAAAGTTAAAGTATACTTATGTTGAAATATTTAAGGTCTTTTCAAACTTAGTATAAAAATATCATGATCAATTTAAAAGAGTGCTTATTAAAAATCATACATATAAAAATTATACACAAAAACAGTAAACATTTTGAAAAAAGGTAAAAAATCGATTCTATCTTATCGATAGAAATCATAATTCGCCAATGAAGCTTACGTCACATCGTCGATTTTCAAGTCTGGAATACTCTGCTCCACCAGCGCCCGGCACGACTCCTGGAGCGTCTTTACTTCGTTCTCCGTCTGTTCCATACGCTAAAATGAAAAAAACCTATATGTATTATAGCTGCATTCGAAAAATTTTGAAGCGCGTTTATTTAGGTGCGATACGGATTGGAGCTACTAAAGGTGTTTGGATCGATACTTTTGCTTCAAATATAAATAGTGTTTATTATTTGGTGACATATAATATACTTTCCGTGTTTCGGAAGGCACTTAATACAGTGGGTCCTAATTAATGTCACCGAGTGATATTAGTGGGATTGTGGGGGTTCCGGGGATGACGTCAAACGGCAGTCGGTAGTCGGTCATCTTAACTCGCCCCACAGCCACGTCGTCTGTAATCCTGGTACTAGACCGCTAGGTAGAAGAAGAAGAATATATTTGGCGAAAAAACCTTTGCTTCTATCTGATCTTGCACGACGCCTTTCGCCCTCTGTTAGTTAAAAACGTGCACATTTCGGATGCACCTATCAATTTCCACCCTATAGCCCAAATCGAACATTTTTTTTAATAAACTGCAAACGATCAGGCGGTTGATCATCAAAGAGTCCACTGACGCCAATGGACATCTGCACCACTAGAAGGTTGGCAGATGTATCGCCGGCCTTTAAAGAGAGGTTTGGGCACTGAGAACTTCCACAAATCAAACTAAACGTGACAACAATAGCATCAGTTGACGTGATAGGTGTCAGAAAGGGGTACTGGTACCCGGATACGCCAGCAAAATTCGGTTGCAGATCAAAATATATAACATGTTTTTAAAGGGTAATTTAAGTACTCCCGCCGGTTACCTTGGCGATGGCCCTGTGGGCCGGAGAGTTGGGGGCAAGCGCCGCCTGTAGTCTTGCTTTATAGTTATCATGTAAATTTCAACTAGAATAAAAGCGGTTTTACATTGAATAATCTGTTAGTAAATATTCTAGGTGTTATTGACGATTACAGTACAGTATGGGAATAGTAAAAATAATAGCGCGAATTGATGCGCCAATGATATTATTTGTGAAAAAGTTTCTAAATGGATGTCCCTGTTGCAGAGCGATACACTAAGCAACTATTCAAACTCCGATTCAATGAGCTCATTCACGGCCGTCGAACCCCAATCCGACGAAGAGAAACCGCAGGAGATTAAAAAATCGGAACCAAAGCCCAAAAATGTCGATGAAGAGCAGAGTTTCCAAAGGGCATCGCTGTTCTCAACTCTAGTAAATTCCACAGACATGCCCTGGATAGAGAAACAGCCGGAGGAAAAACAGGAGAACCTGACGGAAATGACTGAGTATGGTGAAATTCAACTGTTGAAAACCGTTGAGAATCTGATACCGAAAGTTAAAGAGCCCAATAAGAAGGCGTACCTGTGTAGACTGAAAGCCAAACTCGCTTTAAGAAGGTTGAAGAGACATCACCATTTGCCTGTTTTTGATATTGATGAGTGAGTAATTTTTTTTTCCGTTAAAAAAACATTTTCAACTCGATTCTTAGACTTCATTTGCAGGAGAGTTTTTTTACCGCGCGTTAAAAAAGCGTTCAAATAGAACATATAAACTCTCAAGTTTGTGTTCACATAACAGCGCTTTTATAACGCGAAGCTTTATTTTCGAGCAATGTTCTATTTTCAACGCTAAATTTAGTACATATAACATACATATACGTTATATTTATATATATATACGGTATAATCGCCATCGCCGAGATTTAACGCAACGTTACGGCTTAGTGTGTAATCATAATTTAAATTATGTAATCCAAAAACGCAAATGTAACTTTCCCTCATTCGCACGAGAGTTTAAAAATCGTCTATACGAAAATATACCGTATAATGCCGTATTTATATAGCGTTGAAATTAGAACATTAATCGATAAAAAGGCGTTGGGTTATAAAAGCAGTACCGTGTGTACATAAACTCGGGAATCCATATGTTCTATTTGAGCGCTTTTTAGCGCACGTTAAAAAAGCTATGTGCGAATGGGGGCTTTATCTTTGGCCGCCTTACAATGTCTATATTGTGTTTTTAGCACTGTCAAAGTATTGGGCGGCTACGTGACCGAGGAACGTAAAGTTGTTATTAACACTGAGCGGATATTGGACAGGTTCCAAAGATCGGTAAGTATGATTGTAAATGTATGAAATTAGTCTATGATATTCCCTTTCTTATGACATTAGCTTTCTGTCAGAAATTAGTCGCAATAAATAGAAAAAAGTAGTTTTTATAAGTATTAGGGGTCATCCGTAATTTAAGGCATATGTGAACGGGGAGGAGGGATGAAAAAGGTCGCGACATACCGCAGTGTGGCCGGCGTTTAAGCCACAGTCGGTGGATACGGCCGTATGTCGCGTCGTGACCGCGATTCCATGGATTCATCGTCCATGGCATTGCATATGAAGGAACCATAGCAGTGCCCGGGATTTGTGACCCAGGAGTAGGCATAAGAGCGCGCTCTTTATAGTGATCACTAAACTCAACTTCACTGCCAGTGTTCCCTCCCCTGCCTAGCCAAATCTGGTATGATACTACTAGTGCAGCTTTAGATGTCCTTTCTAATAATGAACTTATGATATTTCTTGACAAGCCAAGGTCTTTTACTAGGTTGTACAGGTACTTCGCTGTATGTAATACCTCTACCGCGTAAAAGCTGGCTTTGTAAATTAGTTGGATGCTTTAAAAATACTATGTAACATTCTTATGAAACAAATAATTCTTAATTCCGTAATAAATTTAGTAGAAAGATAGTTAATAAGTGGATTTAGTTAATATTTGTACTAAGATAATACAAAAATAAAAAAATATTGTGGTGGTTAAAAAATTATAGTGGTCGGCATTTGAGGCGATCTCTAGGTTAAGTAGCTCTTGTTGCGACCGGGTGATAGATGGATAAGCAATTCTAACACTGGTTTATATTTGATATCCGACCTCTTTCCTGTTTCGGAAAGCACGTAAAACAGTGGGACCCGAATAATGTCACTTTGTGATATTAGTCGTAAGGTCTGTAGAGATTGTGGGAGTTTCGAGGATGACGTCAGATGGCAATCATTTTAACTCACCAAATCCTCTGCAATCTAATTGGACCCTAGTACTTGACCGGGATAACGCTAGGAAGATTTTCTAAAGTATGATCCTTGTTGGGTGCTATTCCATTTTGGATGACAGCTCCTACTAAAAGAAAATTTTGCTAAGGGTTATTGTTAGAAATTAACGTATGCACAACAAGCAAAAATGAGCCTGTTTAACTAATTGACGTGCAAAGGACATTCAACCTTAGCGTGGCAAATCAATTTCTTGGTCAACTATATATACAAAAAGTAACTTTCTAATTGACAAATGCCTGCAATTGCATTCAAACATCTAAAATTAGAGGTAGCGCTTGCACTTTTTTTATTCTGCAGCCGAATTGGGTCGGCGCGTCCGGGGACCAGTACCTCTTTCTCACATAAGATCAGCGTGAATTGCCGGTAATGCTGTCACGTCAAGTGACGGTATTGTTGCCGCGTTTCATACGGTTTGTGAGACTTCCCGGTGGCTTAATCTCGTCAGTTAAGGCGGCAACGGATCTGCCAGCCTTCTGGTGGTACAGATGTCCATGGGAGCCGGTTGTCAGTTATGTGAACCGTTTGCCCCTTTTAGCATATAAAAAAAATGCTGAAACGATTGACAACCCTGCACCATTGATACAAAACTCCCAGTAAGCCTACTAAAGTAGACGCGAGAGACGTCTTAAGATGCTATTTTTATAAGTATACTTTTTTAAAGGGAATCGAGTTTTCAAGCAGCAAAATCGGAGGTATGAAGCTGGTAAAAATGTATCTGCATTAAAGCTATTCTATATTTCTGTATTCTGTATGTATCTTATA
>JANCMC010050287.1:0-30111 GCA_024363005.1 Charaxes varanes | reverse complement strand
TAATTTAAGCTTAGTAGGAGGGGAAAAGGGAATATTAGACATACCTAAAAAGTATTCCTAATATTCTTTTTAAAAAAAAATAAAAATAAAAAAAAGAAAAGTCCATGAAAACTCATAATAACGGATAATCCCCGTCGAATGCGTCGGATTACTTGTAAAGTACTAGGAAAACTTCGGGGGTTTAGATAATAACGCATGTAAAAAAAATGCTAATGACTCTGCGTTTAACATACGAGTAAATTTACAATATTACCATAATTTATACAATTAAAATGACTTAAAGATGCACGGGTATTTGATGAATGGCATAACATTCGCTGTCATTAACAAAAACTTTGGGCTCAGGTCCGTGAAATCCCCGCATATAACCCAAGAGCTCAAAACGCATTTTTGGAAAGGTGTTTTAGGCAAGTTCAGATTGCGAACAAATAATATTTCACGAATAGAAAAACTGAAATGGATGAGTCTGCCAGATTGAATGCGGTTATTTTAAAATTGCACGGTATACTCTAATATACTGGGTAAAAAACACTGACACTCCTGGAGTGCTGACAGAAGTGAAAACTTGAATATCACAGAGTCACAAGCTCAATGGTTTTTTCCCATATCAAATATTTCCCAACACGCTTGAAGTGGTTTTCGTTTAAAAGATCAACCGAAAAAATTTAAATAAGCAACTTGAAATCTTCTTTTTAGGGTGTATATAATCCAGTTAATAAAAACACGCATGACTGTTTGTCGCCTTTAAAAGAAATACTGTATCGTTTTAAAATTTTTATTCATTCATGAGTTCTTCTATATAAATAGAAGAACCCATGAATGAATATTGCAAACATACAGTGGTTCATAAGAACCACGGTATGTTTGCAACTGGAACTGGCCGAAAACACGTTGCCAAAACGTACATCACATTTTGAAATATGGTCATGGGCTCATGGAATATTAACAAAAATTTTTGGCTCGGGCCTGTGAAATCTCCGCGTAATTTTGGACAATCTCTCGCATTACGTCACATATACATAACCTATGACCTGCGAAAGTAAGAGGTGTCCCAAACCGGAAGTAAGAAAATGTCGCAGCCTCCAAATTGGGGTCATTCGCGCGATGGTGCGATGACGACTGTGATTTGTGAGTTGTAAATTACGGTTGCAAACAAAATGACTGTAAACAAATGTAGCTATTTTGTGATTTAGCCCTTTTTTTTAAAGAATTTGTGTTCACTGATGCTTTTCATTTGACTTTTTTCATAATATGATAATGATAAGGATCTTTTAAGAATATAGATCCAATAAGGATCAGTTGCCAGTGATCCTTAGAAAGATCCTGTAAAGAAAAAACCTGACTTAAGATTTTTTTACTTAATTTTTTTTTTATGATACGATAAGCTATACGAAACGGCTTTCTTAGTGATAAATGACTACCGACGCCAATAGTGACCTGTCAAAGGAATATTATGGATTACGTCCAACGATTAGGGGGGGAGGGGTATTACCAAAACGCGAGTCGGACTGTCGATTTCGGCTCTACAACTACGTGACTTGAGTTTTATTAGTTTCTTTGTACAACTCATATTGCGAAACGTAAGGGAGTGCTACGATCTATTTTTTTTAACTTCATTTCCTCGCGCGCGCACTGGTTCGTTTATTCTTTTTAGTTCATGGAACCATGATATATTGGATACTGTTTAAAAGATAACTTTATTCACTTGCTCAATGAAAAGAGAAGAAATTCACATATCAATAAAAAAATATCTATTTTATCAGACGTGTAGATTAATCAAAATAATTTGAAAAACCTTTCCGGTCAATTGGCAAGCTTTAAGTTGGGTTAAATTGTTTTATGATTCGTTTTGTCGCTGAAGAGAATCCTACTAACTTCAACGGATATGATTTGTGTACTTTTGGATTTTTCAAATTATTTCCAGTTTTATTCAGTCATTACTGAATAAAACTGGAAATAATTGTACAGATTATCCTTAATTAATACATAAGAAACTAATGTATAACTTTTGCACGCCATTGTATGGCAGATTGTGCCTTGATACCTCATGATACTGTTTTATATTGTATAACATGCATAATCTTGCAAATTGATACGGTAGTGTGTTCGAAATTTGAATTTGGTGGACGAATGTCACATACAGTTATAATATTGTCAAAGAATCGGTTTCATAGTTCATAGGCTGTATGCTGTACGCTCGTTGCCTATTTATATATAGGCGAAAGTTGTATAAGAATTGGCGGGAACTGAAAAAACGTTAACACGGTCCTGTTGTGAAAATATTTAAAAAATTGTTAGAGGATACATAAGGATCCGCAAGATTATCAGATCAAATTGTTTTAGAGCATCAATCACAAATAAATGATTTAATTTCATTTGAAAAAATTAACTTAAATTGTAATTCTATTTTTGTGTGTGTCTTGCCCTTTTTCCAAGTCGGTGAAAATATTACAAAGAGCGATTTAATACGAGGTACTTTATTTTGTAGCTGCAGAATGTTCTAAGTTTCTAAGTTGTCGCATTAAATACACTCCTGGGGTCAAATGTGAGGAATGGGAAAAGTTCGGGAATCGCCCACATTTATTTGAAAGCAGCTATTTTAAATTTTAAGTTGTTTTCTAAGAGTTACTTATTCATTGAAACATGAATTTTAGATGTAAAAATGTTAGAGTTGTTTCGAACAACTTCAGGCTAATTCTAAATGTTTTGCGGGATGAAAAATAGACTGTTTTCTTCCTTTTTTTCGTGTAACATTTAAATTACCTTTGTGAAAAATGTCTGAACTTGCCACTTACATTTTTTATCAAGTGAATGTCTAAGATCCCTACCTCAGTGAGACGCCGGATACATATTCAAACGATTCATATTCAAATATGTAAATCACTTGGTGACGATATGGCGACGTCGCCAAATTAGAAGTGTAGCCACGACTACTACGAGCCACTTCATTGGCAACGGCAGGTATCCATGTCTACGTAGCCGGCGACGTCGCCATGGCGCCTCACATTGCGGTGATATCCTCGTCCCTTTAAGCGTGTGACGTATTTATAGATGGACCTTAAATAATATCAAATAACGATTTGACAATTAGAGAATTATGGCTAGAAAATCTGTCTCTTTTAGATTTCAACTTCAAATGCTATATGAGCTAACTAAGTTAAAGAAGATGAAAAATGAACCAAACCGATATTATTAAAGTACGCACACTGATGTGCCCTTATATATATTGTAGAATATTACTCTGAAATAAAATGAAAAATATGCAGGTGTTAATTACATGAGACTTTACTCAGAACCTAAAGTTCTGGTCTCTTGATCGTAAAGCACAACGCTGCGTTATGCGGCATGCGGTGTAGAACACATAATTGTAAGATTAACGTCTAGAATGGTCTCTTGTTTCATCGCTGTCTACGTCAGCGGTGAAAGTCAAGTCGTGCCGCTTATCACAGCGTTGTGCGTTACGGTCAAGAGACCAAAGCTTAAAAAATCATCTTTCAGAAAATAAGTACGGCATTGGGATCTTGGTATTAAAAAAATCGTCATTATGATATAGTATCATTGTTCGATAACGCAAATAGCAATACAAGTCGAATATTCTAAGCAACCAATTATAATAATTATATAATAGAGGTTTTAAGCATGCACTAACTCGTATACACTGACATTAAAAATATCACACAACGTCAAACTAATCAAAGAGACAAATTTTAAGGTGTAAAATAACCCCACGAAAAATTATTCAATAACACAACCAAATAACAAAATAAACCATGCGACATGTTCGGCAAGAAGTGATTTGAAACCCAGTTTCCGGCGCCACAAAAATGACAAAATATGACAACGATAGCTCCGACAGAACCCGTGAAGCAAAAAGGGAAAAATTTCATAACTCTTGCATTAGGCATCCAGAAGAAACATCTTGCTAAAGCTTTTAAAAAAATACAGAGTGTCGCAAAAAAACAGTGCAGTCCACCGAAGTGTGATGAAGATTGGCCGGAGATAGAGTCGTGTCTGTGCCATGCTTTGGGATGGATAGGTGGCATCGTCATCTGCTGCATAATTATTAGATCTTTATACTTAACGTACTTAAAACCTGACTGTTAATTAAGTAAGTAACGAGTTAATTTACAATCAAAGTCATTTTGTTATAAACCCAACCTTTGAAACTTAATTTTTGTATTACAATAAGATCATAGACATAGATCATTGCTTTGTCAAATACCGGCCACACATCTGCGAGTGTTATGCAGTAGTAGTGTAGTCTGGCCGATAATCAGTAGCATCAAGTTAACTTCTTGACGTAATAAAAATAATAATAAATTATGACAATTGTTAAAGTAAAGATGAAAATCTTTAAAAGAAAATCTATAAAACACATAACATATAAACTCAATGAATAGTAAAATAATATTATAACAATAAGAAAATTGATTGTACGAGAAAACTGTATTATCGTGTTTTGCGCAATACAGTATATACGTACATACCTAACCCTGAACTTTAAACAACGTACGTAACACGGAACATGCTTTTATATAACAGCAACTAAATAGACAATGAACTGAATTTACATTTTAATACTTGTCAAAATATTCAGTCACGTGACGCGATTATCGCAAATTAATATAGGCAGTAAGGTGTAAAACGCCCTCTTTTCTAATATGCAAATTTCAAAGAGAGCCATCGTCACATATTTCACAATCAACGCTGGAAAAGTACCTCGCATCGACGTCGCTAAAGTAACAAAGAAATTAATTTTCCCCATCTCGGCTTTCAGAAGTAATTATTTGAAAACAGATTGCGGCTGTCATCCTATACGACGTTGTGCCCTTACACATTACTTGTATTATATTATAAAATCTTACGCGAACATTTTTGTGTTGTATAAATAATTCGTTAATGCTGTGCAAGTTTTCTTCCATATTGTCATCACCTTTACACTGCTTAAATACAAAATTTTAGCGACTTCAGATATACAAAACGTAGTCACAATCATATGACATCTCGAGTCTTATTATGTATTAGGCATTTCTAACTGCACTCAGTGGAATCTCGATTACAAAACTAATTTTATGATTTATCTGACCCATTAACGGCTTAAGTCAGCGGTGGAAGACGCGTGGCTTACGGGTCCTATAAGGTCCGCGACGCCCTCTTCGTTGCCTGAGATTGTAAATGCCAATTATTTAAACGAGTTTTAAGTCTTGTATTTTACAAGTGTGGCCCGCTTACATCTATTTTTTAACCTGACCTTGCCTGCGAAAAGGTTGCCGAGCTCTGGCTAAAGTTATCATTCAACAAAATGTAGGTACAGAATTCACTTTTGTTCAGTCACCATTAGTCAGACTATAAGGGAAGTTACTATTGTATTGAGGTAATATTTTTAATAACAATTATCAAGTAGTATATTATACTAATATAAACATTATTTATATTTATTAAAAGAATCGCCTACTACAAACGATCACGTGTCCACGAAATCTTCGTCAGTGAAAAACTTTACTTTCATAAGGGGGGGGGGGGGATACAGAGAGCGTAAACCTTAACATTGTTAAAACAAAATTAATTATTTAGTGTGCGCTAACTCTACTGACAGACTTGGCTTGCATTTTTTATATGTCATTGCAACCAATTGTTGTTATATTTATTTCCTGTAAAATAATTCGCAGCCACAATTAAAATTAAAGACCAACAGAAATTAAACGGTTCATACTTCTGGTATAAGGCGTGTATAGATACAAATTATTTCTGTTTATTTTATATTATAAAAATTCGCGCAATTTCCACAACCGTGTTCTGACTAAACAAGCAGCCTCGCGAGGCAGCCCCGCGGCGTAACCCCGCGAGGCAAATTTCTCGGTCAGCCAAGACGTGCCTTACCCGAAGAAAGTGCACGTGCTCCAAACGAAAAACGTTGCACGGGAAACGTCCGAGGCTGCCTCACGAGTTTTCTGTTTTAGTCAGAACACGCCTATTGACATTTGCAATTTTCCTTTTTCAGTTTTTTCTCACATAAGATCGGCGTGAAGTGGCGTCAATGCTGTCACGTCAACTGTTGGTATTGTTGTCGCGTTTCGTTCGGCTTGTGAAATTTCCCCGTGGCCTAATCTCGTCATTAAAGGCCGGTAACGCATTTACCAGCGTAGATGTCCATGGGCATCGTTAGTCACTTATGTAAACCGCCTGCTCGTTTGCCCTTATAACATAAAAAAACAATTCACAATACTTCAGATATGGCTGGATCACTTCTAAGATCTAAGAGATGTTGCACATATTATGAATAATTCACAGGTTATATGTATACATTGTACGTCGATGATAATAGAGAAACAGGTTGAAGCGTTTCCTCAAAAACTGGCCTTAACTGTTTGTGATAAATCAAAGGCCCACGAATAGATGGCTCGTAAAGGTGGCCACAAAAGACGCGGTTTAGAGCCCTTCAGAAAGTGTGTCGACGGGCACCGAACCCCGCACCCCGCGCGCCGCGCCTCACCCGCTCTCCATTGGAAACGTCCGTGCATGCATTTTATAGTTTTCCTTAGAACTAAGAGTCACTCTAGCTCGTATACTGCGTTCAACAGAGTTTTTCAAGGTTTTCAAAATGACGCCGTCTAAAGTCTTTATTTCAATGTCTTATGAAAGATAAAACATAGTTCAGAAAATTTAAAAGTACACGACTCTATCAATTTTCAATAGTTTTCTTTACGGTCACAAAGTGACTCTTTAAAATTTTCATGACAAGTAATTTATATACTTTATTTACAATAATTTCATAATTTATTTATAAACTTTTCTAAGAGCAGAAAATTTAATTCCTTTGCGTAAAACTGCGAATTAGTCCGAAAAAAAATCGGTGTGTTGTAAGCGAAATCAACACCCCAATACCGCCACCAAAACGCAGCACTGTACTGATTTTCAGTTGTGCCTCGCACAATTCCTTAGAAGCCGAAGCATTATTAGAAGCTTGACTCTTCAAAGGTTAATTGACATATGAAATCCGTAACTTCCACTTTACGAATGGGTTTCAACATTGTCCTGATTTAATCACGGATATATGCAAAGTAATTAAGTTTTCCTGCTTGTTGTTTGCCAAAAAAGATTTTAACAAAACGGGAATTATAACACGTGTATAGGGTGTTTTTTGAAATAAACCGTAGCAACAGAGCCTGCGGAGGTGCTCCACGTGACATGGTGGAGTCGTTCCCCGAACCGGGGCTCATGACCCCGGCGCGGCCGCAGCGAGGCACGTACTTGCTTATTGTAATGCGTTGCGCAACCCCTCTCCTCTCCCTCCACTGCAGTCCACTGCCCTCGCTCCGAGGAAGCCACGCTACGTACTTAGGGAAAACATGACGAAGGCCAGCCCGGGCAAGTGTAATCATGGAAATTTTTTATGGAAAAATAGACTATAATATGTTAATTCCTTTGTTTTTTTAACACGCTTTTATTAGATTTCGTATTAGGTTACATATGTAACGAAATCTTTGAACTCTATTTTCGCTCACTTTAAAAAATGAGATTAATCCATAAATTGGCTTCTACCCCACCCTTTTACAATAAAATTATTTTCGTGTTAATTATTTGATACTTTAAATTCGTCTCTAGGTATATTTTTTCCCGGTTAAAGTCTAACCCGACTGGGCTAACATGATTTCAACTTATCACGTTTTACTACTAGTGTGCACTTTATTCTATAGTTGTAAAACATTACCTTGAGCCTAAACAATAAAATTAAAGAAAGTAAAGGTCCTGACCCACTGGCTGAATAGTAATTCCACCTGCCCTTGATACCATTTTATGCGATCAGAATTAATTGTCTCTATCATGGCAGTGCGAGAGGGTAAACTTTAAATCAAGTCTTGTTTAGATCGTTTAAATGGCTATTAACATGTCAATGGGCATAGACAATATAGATGCGTTAAATTAATAATATGTATCTACTTTTTCACATTTAGAATACATTATTAATCCTTTACCACGATTGTTATTTGAAAAAGGTAATTGAAATTATGGCGAAGATTCTTTTTCATTAAAATTAAAACTAAAATTAGAAACTAGTTTATTTGAAGGAATATACAAAATTTTAAACATACCCACAGCTTTTAAAAAGCTCTTAAGAATGAGTGTATGTAAAGTGTTGCCCTGTTGCTCAGGGATTAAAAAAAATATACTGAAAGACTCATTATCTTAAGCATTCAAGCTTAACGAAGATGTAGCCTGTGTTTCCAAGTATATTTAAAAAAATATTTCAGTCTGTACAAAGAGTAAAATAGTGCCAAATCACCTAAGCACACAGAGTAAATAAGCAACACAAACAGGCCTTATAAATTCGGATAGGTGCTAATGCTACACAGAGATCCAGCCGTCCACGCAAGGATGCGCAAGCGACGCGTTTCTTTTTAGAAAGCGGCACGTGTCACGCCGGGGTTGTTCACCCTGCACGATCCGGGTCACCCCCCCTCCCCCCGCCTCCTTACTCCACGCTACTTACTCCTTGATAAGGAGACTCCATTGACACCATAATCGCGTCGACGGATAAGGCACTCCTTGTGATACGGGAATATAGGACGTGTTGAGTCAGATGTAGTGATACTTTTAGTTTCTTTGATTTTTTTTTATTTTCAACGTTTTATTTCATAAACTACGGCCCTGGCAAATTTTATCTTTGTACATTCCGCGCACTTTTCACATATACATATATCTGTTTAAAACAAAGGTATCTATTGAAACTAGTAGAAATATTTTTAGATATGACTTATATTCTCGCTAGTAGTTTTCACTCAAGTTAAGGTTTTTAAAACTTTGTGTTAGGAGTGGCCACGAGGATAGAGCTGGGCTATAGTGCGTTCAGTCTAAAAATGCACGCCCCTCCAATCCGCTAAACCGATCATGCGATTCGTTGACCTTGCAGTGCGTGCTGGGTTTGAGTTTACAAGAAAATTGCTGCACAAACAGAACCAAGCACTGCTATTAATATTTACTTGCACTCTTTAAAATGTAGGATTTTAAGTGGAGGGACGTGCATTTTTAGACTGAACGCACTATAGCCCAGTAGGATTTGAGCCGACCACCTCGCAGGTTGTTCTATTTTATTTTAATATCTTGACACATATATAACAACAGTTTATAAAAACTCGTCATTGTACTTTATTTATTGATAAATTTTTGACCTGAACAGTTATGTTTGTTTTTTTTTAAATTATTTTGCTACGCCCAAAAGTGGATCATGTGTGTATTGTTGGCATGATGCAAATGAATAAAAAAGGTTTCACTCTAAACTTCTGTAACTGTGTGAACTTATTATAATTAATGGAAAATAAAAAAGTTATTGTAACATAAGTATCTGTGCAGGGATGTCTCTGATGTGGTTCAGTACAAAAATACACCACTTAGAGAAGCGCCCGCTCCCGCAGACGGCGGAACTAGGTCAAAATGATTGACTTATTTCTCTATTTGTGATGTCGACTCCCCGACGCTGTCCAGTCTATAATGCCCTTTAAAATCGTGTTATATGAACTTAAAACGACAGTAAATAAATAATAGTTTAGTATATAATATTCCTTTTCAGGGTTCCGTAATACTACAAGGAATAGTTATAGTCTCACTCTGTCCGTGCGTCCGTCCGTCCACCTATCCGCTCGCAAGGTGGTCCTTCCTACCATTTTCAAACTATTAGACGTAGAGACTTGAAATTTTCCATGATGATAGAACACGCTAAAAACTTATTAGGAAAATTATTTTGGACGACATCGGACAATGACTTTAGAAGTTATTCAATAAAGACGTTCATGGCCTATCAGATACGGAACGCTCCAGATAACCGTGTCTTGACACGCTCTTTGCCACTTTTTATACGTTTTAATTTAAGTTCGTGCAAAAAGTGTACTTAAAAGTTATACGTTTTTGGTTTGGTAAAATAAATATTATATAGGCAACTAAAATTCTGGAAAATGGTAAACTCATTAATTATATCAAATTATGTAATGGATTATAATTGATTTGATTAGGAAGACTACATATAGTTGTATATACGAACGTAACGTAAAATAAATAATGTGTTTGTTTAAGTAACATAATAATAATGGGGGTTTTTTAAAAATAAAAAGATTTTTTTACTACTGCCTTTATTTTTTACTCAAAAAAGTAAGTTAAACTTACACACACACACACACACACACACACACACACACACACACACGCGCGCATATATATATAGTTAGATAAATTATGCTGGGTCACTGCTGATTGCGACAGTGGGTCATTTACAAATCCTATAACAATTTAAATATATTAATCTTAATAACATACGATGTGATGTACATATTGTTAAAATAATAGGTACATATTATTTATGAAACAAGCTCAACTATATACCAGGGGTCGGCAACGCGTGACCCACGATGCCTCTCTTATTGGCCCGCGGCTGTTTTATAAACGGCAATCCATGTATATCTTATAAATTGATAATAATTAACTTTACACGAGCGCAAAGTCTCGTTGTGATGTATTGAAATTTAGCATTTTTATATCGCCTATAATTTCTACTACATAATAGATAAATAGCCACCCATTTCCAAATAATTATTTTTAGATGTGGCCCGCCAAAATCTAATTTCATAATGATGTGGTCCTTGGCTGCCAAATATTTGCCGACCTCTGCTCTATACAATTTACCTTGTACTTATTTTATTATCGACAGTTAAACTAAAAAACTATTTAATGAGTAATAATATACGAGTAAAATAGGATATAAGTAAATTTAAATTGATTGCCTATAATGCACATAAAACCTTGGTACTAATTTATAAAGAAAGCGCGGGAATACGTTAAATGTCATCATGTCGTTCATACTCCACAGAGTAAAAATAAAATAATATTAAAAATGTAGGCCACTTAATAACTATTTTGGAATGAATATGAAGTCAAAGAAAAAAAAGTTTTTAAATGACCTACAGTCTTAATATATATATTTTATGTATTGATGATGAAGATCGAAAATTTTCTTATCCGTTGACTAGTTTCGCTTCCACACATTAAAAAGACATTTTTTTTAACATTTACGTCTTATGCCGCTTCTCTGGAGATACAGGTTGCAGAGCAAACTTTTAGACATTTCCCGGTATTTAGTACATACTTAATATTAGCACTTGTGATGCTGTCCGTCAGTGCAGCAGAACTCTTTGCCGGCGGAGAAGTTGGTGGGGGTCCACTGGCCACCGCAGTTCCTGATGAAGAGGTAGGCCTTCTCGCGGTGTACGTCGCGCTCTACCGCCCCACAGATCACCGGTCCGGCGCGAGGCAGGTACTTTAATATCTATGAATTACATTTATATTATTACTAGCGAACCCGACAGACGTTGTTTTGTCCGACTCTTGGGCTCGTCTCTTATTAGCCAATGAACCAATCTCCTTTATGTCCTTTCCATAAAACGTGACACTTGCCGACTGTCTTTTAAAATAATAATTTTATATGGAACGTCTAAAAGTCTACGTATGAATAAGAATGTCATTTATTTGAAGTATACTGTAGTATCGAACAAAATAATACATTTTAATATTTTTTAATAATCTTTTGACTATACCTTTCTTTTCTTTTAAACCTTTCTAGAAATAAAGGGGATTATATAAAACAGACAGAATTATATCCGTCCAGCGGTTTGCGAGTTTTAGCGAGACTAACGAACAGCGATAATGTTCTATAGATTCAACTGTAGCATTATACCACAACTAGTTGTTTCCCCAGACTTCGTTCGTGTGAATTTAGATGACAAAATAGATTCAATTTTAGCGTATATAAAGCCTATAGTCTTCCTTGATAAGTGGGAAAAAGAAGACTGGGGTATGTTACACCAAAAGACATTTGCAAATTGGACCAGTACTATCTGACAAGCAAACAAAAAACAAATCCTTCGGCTTTATTTATTACTAGTTGTTACCCGCAAAATCGTCCGCGTAAAATTAGGTAAAAAAAAAATTTAATTTTAGCGTGATGATGTATAAGCCTATAGCCTGCCTGGATCAATGGGCTGTTTAACGCTGAAAGCATTTTTCAATTCAGACAAGTAGTGTCTGAGATTAGCGCGTTCAAGCAAAGAAACAAGAAGGAAACAAACATATTATTTAGCTTATATATTAGTTCTGTATAGATTGAAATATTTGAAAGGGAGGTTGATTCAAATCTTACTGTTGTCCGTCTATGTAAAGTTTCTTAGTCCACTGAAATTATATAACCGTGGGGAAGAGCAGTGACCTACTAATTTACCTACTTTAGATTAATTAAAAACATATTTCATGACCTTTAAAAATTTAAAGCGTAACATTTTATACGCACATAAAAAATAAAAACCTTGCTGTCCATTATAATATTTTTAATAAATATGCAAAAATTCTTTCCGTCAAAACATTTTCCGCGCATAAATTGTCGGTTTTTCAGTAAAGCAAATAAAAATCAACAAAACTACTGTACGCTTACGCGGAGACTTTATTCGTATTTCCGTAAATAAACTGAGTCAACAGAAAATAAATAATATTTAGAATCTTGGAAATTCTACAGTCACAGTAAAATATATTGAAGAAGATAAAATAAATTAAACTTAGCAATAATAAATGGTTTGTTATTGAACGTGGGACAGACTACGATGTATTTACATCGATCTTAGATTAAATTTAGAGATGTCTCTAATATTTGGCTGTTCGGCATTCTACCTATTCGGCATCTTTGCCATTCCATGCCATATTTCGGCATTCTTTTTATTATTATTATTATCATTTTTAGTTTTTACTTCTCCCTTATTAAGGGGAAAACATCTCACATAACACGGGTCACCGACCAAGTGTTATGGAGAAAGAGGAGGTGAATTTTTTTTTTTAGCTAGTCTAGTCAGTCAAGTTATATATATATATATAACTTGACTGACTAGACTAGCTAAATATATATGTATATAGTTATTATTATTATTATTATTATTATTATTATATTACTGAAAACTCTAATAGATATATTCTATCAATATCATATATATAAAAAAAAAAGTAGAGATCGCCTTGTGGTCGAAATGCGGCCCTTATTGCGCATGCTATATATATATTTGTGTGTGTGTGTTTACTGTTTATTTGACTATAACATACGATGGTCACGATTACACTTTGACATCATCGTATATGCATATGTGTCTGTAAATCACGCAAATCGTTTGGCATCGGTGTGCGTGAGGTTTTATTTTAATAGTTTAATAAGTTTATAATATATTTTTATGATATATTGGTATTCGCACACCGTCCTCTATACCTTCTTTGTCCTAAATGTCATACTCCTCCATCCGCGTAATTTTCGTAGAAAATTTGCCTAAAGTTTCCGCTTTACGTATTAATGTTTATACAATCATTTCATTCATATTTCAAATTATGAATGAATTGAATTGTACCCATGATTTATATCCACTTTTAAGCCGGAGCCAGACATAGCTTCATTTCAATGATCATTTCAATGATGTAATGTGGTCGGGGACTTTGTGTAACTGCACAAAGTTATGTAGAACTTTGTAGACTTCAAGGACAAAAATGTACAAATACTTTGAGCTATATCTGGCTGAAAATTTTGACGAAAAAATAGTGTTAGTTTGAGACCAATTTTGATACCGAATATACGGTACTCGGCAAAAATCCTATTTGTGGCATCTCTAATTAGAACCGCAGCGTTCCTATATCAAAATTTAAAAATAGCCGGCCTCAACATAGTTCAAGATCATACATATTTATAGACATCATAGCGTTACCCTCAACTTCCTGACCGTTACATTACGCATCTGTTGTTTTGACATGTTACTTTGCCTTATTTTAGTTGGTCGTCCCAGAGCTGGTCGTATAAATTAATAAGACATAAATAACTTCGTGATTAAAATGGCTTGTTTATCTAGAAAGTTTATATCTAATATATATATATATGTTTACATTAAATAAACATAAATGAATAAACATTAAACAAAAGGCTGAGCTTTGTGAGGGCTCGCGTATGTTAATTTTTTTAATGGTTATAATTTTTTTTTTGACAGACAACACATATCTATATATGAAGTTAAATTATTGTGTTAAAGCAAAAACCTAAAAGAGTGATAGTTTTTCAGTAAATTGTTACACCACACACAAAATTGCCCAGCTTGTGGGATAGTATAAGGCCTCGCTTTGCTTGCTCTGACAATATGTATGCGTTCCTATCATGAACACGTCCGATACGAGTTATAAACTAGTCGTGTAAGCGCTGATTCAAATATATTAAAAAATGTATGTGTACAAATTAAAGAAGAGTGTTTATTCCCCATGGCAACGAGTCATTGATTATTCTTGAAATACAGGTATCTACTAACAATAACCTATCACCAGCTGATTCTCCTGATTGTTTTCCATTTATTATGTAAAAAATGAAAGAATTGTAGTAAGACACGGTATAGGTAGTTTATGACAGCATTTTGTGGAGATTTATATACAAAAATGATGCATTCCTTTCCTAATATAAGTCACGCATGATAAATAAAATAATAAGTTAAAAACTTTTTGGGCTATCTCTTAGACTATGTTGTTGTCAACGCCCACTGGCTATAAATTAATGCAAATTAGAAATGCGAAGGTTTGCGTATTTTTCTCAAACGCTTATTGCTTCAATACACATCAAAAATTTTCAGTTTAGAACGTCTGTTTTAAATTTAGCCGGGTTAGCTGTTCAAATTTTAATCTTAGTTTTCAAGTTATTTTGAAGAATTGTATATTTCATTTTCAGTGTTCGTGCTGTGTTGGTCACCGTACATCGTGTTCGACCTTCTTCAAGTTTATCACCAAATTCCGATGACGCAGACAAATGCGGCCATAGCCACCCTCATTCAGAGCCTGGCCCCGCTCAATTCTGCTGCCAACCCTTTGATATGCTGCATGTTTTCTCCACACATCTACGCTAGCTTACGGTAAATTTCATTAATGAATAAAAGAAAACTTAATTGATTGATAACATCCATAGGCATTAATAAAATTGAAACTGTCCTTACTGAAATGACTGTGAATATCGTACATTTTAAAGCTTCAACAACAGCCATGTCCTGGCTGAATAAGCAGGCAGCGCCGTGAGGCAAATTCTTTGGTTAGCCAATGGGTGCCCCAAACAAAAGTCTGAGGCTGCCTGAACTTGGCTATTAAAACAGTAGTATAGTTGAAACACTAAGATTGTTTTCGAATTCGAAAGTAAAATATGCCTTTTATATATAATGAAGGACCTTAGCTTGGCAAGAACTATTATTAGAAAGCAATTAGAAAGGATACCAAATTTGGCTTGACCGTGGTGAGAACACTGGTAACGAAGGCCAGCGACGTTAAATAGATCTATAAAATCTACGCCTGGATCGCATGTCCCATGTACGGCTTTAGTTCCTTTCACTGCAATGCAATGCAACTGTGGATTGATAAGAAATTCGACTCTTACTAAATATGTTCCTTGTTGGGTTTAGCGTTACATTTCACATTTTCCAGACGCGTTCCACCGTATAGGTGGTTCTGGTGCGGAAGTCGACGCAGAAGACACGTTCGCGGAACGGTACGATCTCGCTCCGACTCCACAGGAAATTCTGATCTCCTGAGCTCGACTCATGGACGACGGTCGCATTCTGTTGCAATGGTAATAGTTATACAGTAGATTTTTATGAATAACAGTAATACCTTCAAGTATGTCCAATATTCGACTCATAAGGCCTGTTACGAACCAGTCACCTTGGGGATTTCGAAGGTTGAGCTATGGAGAATTCAAGTTTATTCGTACAAAAATTTAGTGCTAGCTTACTTACCTTTAACAACATATTTTTACTTAACTTTACAGTTGATGACATATTTTTACTGAACTTTAAAGTTGATGACATATTTTTACTGAACTTTACAGTTGATTACATATTTTTACTGAACTTTACAGTTGATGACATATTTTTGGTTGATTACATAGTTTAGGTGCGTGGAACCGTCGTCTACTTCGTCTATATAAACTTAAATCTGCGAGCGCTTACCTAATCTGGCCCTATCCGTACTAACTATAAAGTACCTCCTTGACAAATTTCATGTTTGTACGTTCTGCGGTTTTTGAGATTTCGTGATAGGTGACCCTTCGCTTATATACACATAGATAGATCATAAGCGCTTGTAGCGTGCGTGCAGTCTAAAAATGTACGCCCCTTCACTGAATATGATTATTTTAAAGTGTACAAATTTCATTAATCGCCAATAAATAAGTTTACCGTCCTTTTTCGTGTTGACACTAGTCGATGAATAAAAAGCCAATAATATTGACGATGTTGCGAGCATTGCGTCTATACACTATTTTGCATGTAGACGTGAATAGTTAGGAGGGGCGTGCATTTTTAGACTGAACGCACTTTAAGAAGGTGAATAAGGATATCTTTGACTTTGATTTTGACTATGTTCCAGATATTAAATCGCACCCGAGGTAGCAGCATATCCCGTTCACAGGAACAGCGTCGTTCACAGCTCCTTGTCTCGATGCCATCAAGAGACTGACAGTGGAACGAACCAGCGTCTGATGTTATGTTATAAGACGACAAACGCTGCTGTCTGTAATATTAAGTCATTACCTAATCATTTCTTAATGTCATACCATTACTCAATTTCGCAGTTTTTCGCCTAAAAAATTAACCGAAATTCAAACACATACGCAAAATATTGCCAAGAAATTAATTGGTACTTTAAGTATATCATATTATCAGTCACTTTCTCGGTTCTTTTTTTTGTAAATAAACCACCGAAATTAAAACACATACGTAACAAGAATTTAATTGGTACTTTATTTATGTCATATCGTTACACAATTTCGTAGCTTTTCTTGAAAAAAAAAACCACCGAAATTTAATGACATACGTAATTGTTAATAACAAGAAATTAACTGGTACTTTATATAAGTCATATTGTATTAAAATTTTGCAATTGTTCTTGTAAAAAATCCACCGAAATTTAATGACATACGTTATTGTTAATAACAAGAAATTAACTGGTACTTTATATAAGTCATATTGTATTAAAATTTTGCAATTGTTCTTGTAAAAAATCGACCGAAATTTAACGACATACGTAATTGTTAATAACAAGAAATTAACTGGTACTTTCTTTGTGTCATGTCATCACACAATTTTGTAGTTCTTTTTTTTATAAAAAATCCACCGAAATTAAAATGCACATGTATATATTAATAACATTATATGTTCATAAAACTAACACGAGGTGTTTTAGAGATTTAATGATTTATCTTGTATTTAAATTAACTCTAAGTGTACTGCTTGCCGGCAAAAGCACCACAATTCACACTGAGTATGAACAAAACTTCATATGAAACATTAAATGTATTAAAAACATTTATTAAAAATAGTTTTAAGGTAAATATATATAAATGTTTTTTCAGCCATAATATTATAAGAAATACTTTTAATTACCTAAAAATATTGAAACGTTTTATAGTCATCACGAAATTGTAAATAAATTTAGAAAATGTAACGATGTTTCGACTCTTGTACCCTGTATCTCTTAAGATATAATATTATTCGGAATCCATCTCCTATCTTGTATGAAATTTTACATGATATAAATATGAAAATAAGTCATAAATTCTCTTTGTCACAGCACAACGCGTGAACGGCTTGACCGCTGTCACTAATTCATTTTTTGTCATGTTTGTTATTGTCAGGTGAAGATTCTTATGAAGGAAAAAAATAAGAAAATTTCGCGGGAAATTAGAAAATTTAAGAATACTTAACCACTATATTAAATTATTTCTATACCTCTATAAACTTGCACGGTAACGCGAATGGAAACTGAGATGATATTGTACGATGTTTGTACCTAATCGTAAATGTAGTAAATAAACCAGCAGAAAAACGTCTGCAGCATCCCTTAGTTGAAAATAAAGTGATTGCAACATAAAATAATTGACGTCCAGTATAACGATTACATTTATACATTGAAGTAGTTATAACCTAGCTATATGTAGTTTTGGCTGACTAGATTTAAGATCATCTTTATTTTTTGCCATCTAAAAATTTGAAATTTTAATTTTTAAAAATACTTCTTACAATGAAACTAATTTATATATTTTTTTGATTAGCCTGTAGTGTCCCACTGTTGGGCAAAGGTCTCCCCACTCTAAGACCAGTCTCCTCTATCCAGAACTAAATTAATCCACTTCTTTCCCGCAAAGGCGTCCAACTCGTCGCGCCACTTCATCCTCGGTCTACCTGGTCTACAGTGGCCATATATATCTTTAAATAAAACAAAATTACACAACCTTGAAATATACTTGTCATATAAATTGTATCTATATTTGAGTCTAATACTTTCATAAGCCGCAATGTCTATTTTTGCCAAATAACAATAAATTATATATTTCAATTTAAGGACGTTGCTAAATCGTTAGAAAATAAGGATATAATTAGTCAATAAGATGCTAATAATAATAACGTATTTTTGTCCATAGAAACTTAGACCATAAATATGTCATTTTTGATCATTTTGGACAAAGCGGTTTTAAAGTAATAGAATCATTTACATGAGCAATATTTTAAAAATGTTAGACAACGATCACTGAATACAAAGCGACGTCCATAAATAGTTTTTAAATGCAATTTTTCAAGATGGCGCCTTAAGAATGTCAGCTTTAAGTCATAGCATAGGTACATACAGCGTTTAAGGATGGATGATAAATTATAATTATGATGGAGTAGTTTCCACTAAAATAAATCCTAATAAATTTTTATTCTAGATAGCCGACAGAGGTTTAAATATTACATAATTCAGGTGAAATTACTATAATAAGTCAGTTTGTTTAATATTTTGTAAATATAAATTAATTAAATTAAATACATAAATCACGTGACACTGAACAGGAATCCGAGCTCAGGACGTCACCTCTTGTTAAACAAATTGTCATTGCTAACGTACGCTCCAATCACACTCGGGTACAGCCGTTTGTTTGACAACATGTTTGGCAAGGCGTTACGTCATACAAGACGCCGTGATAGTCGAAGCGTTTTGGCGCTAATAGAGTTGTGGCTTTATAAAATCGCAAATTCAACCTGGTGAAAGTTTATTTTTCGCTGAAATATTTATATTTAAGATTTACTTGATTTCAAGGCATAATATTAACTACTTTCTGAAAAATAGTCAAATAGCCTATTTATTATATGTTTATTATTCTAGAGCCTAGGGATCTAAGCCTTGCCAAAATTACGCATAATAAGTTATTGTTAATTATAAAACGATTTATTTTATATGCTTATATATAAATGCTGCATATTTTTGTGTCATTCTTTATATTATAAGATGTTTATAGTCGAAATGTAAATATTTCTTAATATATTTAATAATTACAATTTGGCTTTACTATGCGAACAATACGAATATACCTATTTTTTTTCTATTTATATAGATATAATCAAAGTAAAGGGCTTATAAATGGCACATAAAGTTTTATGACCTTTTAATGAATAAATATTTTCATAATTTAAGTACATTGATTCACAATCATACCTCTCACTGATTCATAATTATACATATATAATATTTAAGATAGTCTTAAATATTATATATGTTTATGAGACCGAATATAATTAAATGTTTGATGTTAGTTAAGTTATATATTATTGCCAAAGAAAAATGTAATATTGTAATAATTGTAACTATGTTTTATTAATAATATAAAATGAATATAATAAAATAATAATTATTTTTATCTTGTTTTTTATTTATATTATGATAATGTTTGATAACTCTGCCATGTATGATGTACAAGACCCTTAGGAACGAAGGCAATGATTCCGTTAACTCGACGCCATAAAAATATTTCTATATAAATAAGATTGAAGGGTGTGTTGTGTGTTATTGCATATGACCACAGCATATGACTATATATACGGTACTTATAGGGAAAACGCAAGTTTAAACATTTTTGTATGTTTGCTCCGGTAATCTCGGAAACAGCTCTACCGATTTGGACGGGACTCTCACTAGTAGATAGCTGATTTTGCAAGGAATAACATAGGCTATTTCGCTTTTAGCTAAATAAGGAGTGTTCTGCACAAAAAAAGAAACAAAATATAATCTATATTCACGCGTTACAACTAGGTTTACTAAAAATAAGCTAATTAAGTATAATAAACGGATTTTTAATTCGGAAGCGGTTTCCAGGTGTCACTTCACATCATAACCAGGCTATCCACTATTCGCTACCAACACCTATTGTGATCATATCGCTCGGAGACAACCAAACAGTGTATCTAAGCTGGTAGTAGGAAAGGTTGAGGGAAAAGACCACGAGGTCGCTCATCTAACCGCTGGTCTGACGAAATTAGGACCATCGTGGGACTCGACATTCCAACTGCTCTGAAACGTGCCGAAGACCAGGTAGCATGGAGGTACATGGTAAACCTCTTCGTCAAGGCATACCAGAAAGGGCATGACCTTCATCATTGAAGATAACAACGAAATAAAATGAAATGGGATGAAATGAGATGAAATGGGATGACATAAAATGAAATGGGATGACATGAAATGAAATGGGATGACATGAGATGAAATGAGATGAATTGAGAAGAGGAAATGAATTTATTTGCTGTATATGTTATTAGGTTGTTAACAAATTAACTAACTGTTACAGTAGCAGCTTTGTAGCATGCAAATATTAGATAACTCATCAAGAATTAGGTAGAAGAAGAAGAAGAGTTTGAAAAACCTTTTATTATAATAACTATGAGTTCTACTCACAAAAGTCTAAGTTTAAAAATAGGTTTGTCAATTTAATCATCCTTAAACAACACCTATAAATTTCAGAATAGTGCCTTCAGTCTAAAAATGCACACCCCTCCAGAGAAGTCAGCTCTACATGCAAAATAGTGTGTAGACGCTATATACGAAAGCTCGTTAATTTGGATACTATTGGGTTTAATAATCACTGCACACAAGGAATTTATGAACACTATAAAATAATGGAATTTAGCGAAGGGACGTGCATTTTTAGACTATACGCATTCTACTTAAATAAAACAAAATTTCTATTACCATCAATGCCATCTACCTTAAAATGACAAATTTAAGTCGCAAGCGTGTTAGCAGCGGATATGTGTGGTCCTGCCGAAAATCTGTCTTTATGAGTGCAACGTACCGGGTCCAATTTTAGATCTAAATTCTATATTCTCTTAAAATAAAAACACGAAAACCATTATTCATCAATTTCCATTAAAATCTGTCCATGCAAGGTTTCATACAAACTGACCTTAAAGACGTAAGGAAATAAGCTTTGTTCATTTTGTAGTAAGGAATATATTGTCCAACGGGGATCACAAAATGTCTTTGTGTGAAGATATAGAAAAAAAATATATACGCCAAATATGTCCAAAACAGAGAATACCCAAAACTCTGAATAATAGACTTACTTTGGGGTATTGTAATTAAAAGTTTTAGATTGGGGAACCCTCATTACACGAGAAGTTAACAGAACGTCCTCCAGTTAGACATATATGCATATATAAAGAGCTACTGTAAGGCATCATAGCTTCTACTGCAGCACATATGTATCAAGAACTTCGATATTTACTTCCATCAAAAATATCGTCACTGATAAAATAATTATAAATTATATAATAATAAATAAATACTATGACACTATTAAATACACTCGCCTGTTCCTGAGGTCGGCAACTGAATGACTGTGTTATATATAGATTATAGGCTACTGATTACACACATATACATATATACTACTACTGATATACACATATGTACGTATATACCCAGACTCGAGGCGTGAATCGAATACACAACCCCGGAGTGGAAGGCAGGCTGCCAACTGCATCCACGGGTCAGTCAAATAAACAATTTAAAAAAAGAGGCCGCGAGATGTCATGGAACATCCAATAGGACCGAAGTTCCTTATTACATAAACATTAAATTCAAGTTCTAGTCGAGGTAAAAAGATTCGGTGGTAGAATGACCTATTCGGTTATAAATTTTTGATTTTCATGTCTTTAGGGTACGCTCAATTAAGATAAATACTCTTTTGCACAACGACACCAACTAGCCTTACACACATTATGATTATATAATATAAAATTGAAGATTTATATTAAGTTTAAAAGCGAATTACTTAGTAATTCACTTCTATTTGTTTATTACTCTGATTTAATTCTTAAATTATATCTGCAAAATCTACAAAAAAAAATATTGGGCTCGTTCGGACATGAAACCGGTTGCTAGATAATTTTAAAGTCGACATATTAATAAAATGATATATCTAAATACATATTATATTTAAAAGGTTACGTTTACACGGACGTTTTTAGTCGGTTTGTGTACCCCTCTGCATCGTCTTTTAGGGAACTTCGTTCCAATGTACATATAAAGTAGCGCTTCCTGTTTTCTTTACGTATTACTGATATATATATATATATATATATGTTATAACAAATTTAAAATATTTTTCGTATATAAATAAGATTTTCAGAAGTCATCGCGAGACACAGATGCATCAAAATAAATTGCGAAACTCGATTCCGCATTTCTTCCATATTTCCGTATACTTTAATCTCATAGCATGCGATCATAATGTCAATTGCATAACTACATAGTTCATATGCATTACGGAACTAATATTAAATTTAAATCGAATTGTTTCTAGAAACATACGTGACGCGAGCCAATAACACCTCTGCGATTTTAACCACGTGCTGTCTGTGTGATATCACAGATTGACGTCTGCTTTATAATTATGAAAAATTAACAAGTTTAAATCAGTAAATACTGTAATTTATGTAAAATTCCATAAACTATTTGTATAATTTATTAAAATATGTTTTGTAAACTGAATCCGATAATTTGATTAGTCGTCAGTAGAATAATAGAATATTTTAGATTTTTATTATTATTTATTTTATTATTATTATTTTATTATATTACCTTAAAATGTATAAGATTTATACGTATTTCAGATTATACAGGGCTATATGACACACGGACGTCTGTTCCTAAGGTAGACAACTTAATGCCTGTGTCATAACATACATATGAATAATACACCCAAACCCGAGGTGGGAATCGAACCCACGGCCCCCGGAGCAGAGGGCAGAGTCACTGCCCACTGCGCCAACGGACCAGCCAAATTATACAGCTATCATCAAATACCGCCAGTCCTAACAAGAAGGTTTATTCTAAAAAAAAAATGAAATCAATAAAGGTATTGAAAACTAAAGCTGGAGCAAAAACTTTTGCAATACAAATTTCAGATACATGTAAGGTTTATTTTTCATGAGTAGTGTTATAATAGCGTCAGAAACAAAATACTTTTTAAGATTTTTAATAAGAAAACGTGATAAAACGAAACTTTCCTCCTAGAAAACAATCATCGATTGGGGCTACGGTCATCTGGACCGGTTTGCAACAATAACGTTACATAATTACTATAAACCAGATGAGGTCCGAGAGACATTGAGTCAGCCGAAGTAGCGACCTTGAGCGTCAAGTCCCTAGGGGCGTACCCGCGTATGGGTAAATGGGTATTTTAACCCACATCTATGGATGTTTAAGCCTCCCATTAACTGGATTACATTCTCTTATCTAAAAAAATTAGTAACAAAATAATTTAAAACTCGTCTCCTGAAACAATTTCTCCTGCCCAAAACCCACTATGACTATACTATTACGATATCGAGACATAGACACTCACAAAAGACGATTTGTAACTCAAATAGAGCTGTATAAAACCCATGACCAGATGCGAGTTTCCGAAACGTGGACCTCTATAGAGACCCTGAGCTCTAGACCATAGGAAAATTCTTTTAAGACCTCATAGACACCCCATCCCCTTAGATGTCAGCTTCTGTAACTATACATCCAATCCCCAAGCTCCAAATTATCTTAGGTCTCCAAAAATGTCCTCCATGACCCGGAGGACGCAATAACGACAGAAAACGACCCTGACAGGATAGGGAGGAATATACAAGATACGTCCGCCACACAACGGCTCTCCGATTCGCGAAGACCTCCGCTCGTTTTGGCCTTTCCCATTCGCAGAGTCCGGTCGACCGTTACATGCTAAGTCGTTGCCCTTTGGTCTTAGAAAAATAACAATTAAAAGTCTAAGCCTATTGTTACAGTTGACACCTGAAAACATTAAACCAGAGGACTCCTTACGTCATGGAAAATTCATTCAGTCCATTCATCGTTACCTCGAAATTCTCATACATTATCGCGTGAAAGTTCCGTTTAAACTGCAGCTGTTTGTCAGTGTTGATTACAGTATAAAAATAGCCAACACACAAGTGGTTACACGCCTTGTCCACCACAATTCATATTCGTTCAGACTATGAGCTTAATTAGGGTGTATTAAATGTTTGTTTGGCGTGCGGCGTACGATTTAAAGTATAGCTACTCCTCTCTGATAATAGATGTTATAAAAGGCTGTTAAAAGAACTAGGAAAAGTGATGATTGAAAACTAAAATGTCCACAGCTCAACGCTGACTTCAGTTTTGAATCAAAGCCTCAATGGCTATGATAAGGGGAATGATATCTATTAAAATTATCTCTTAGGATTTAGTTTAATGCTCAGGCCCGTTGGGCTATTGTGACGTTATTTTTAGCACAGCCTTATGCTTAGTTTCAAAAAGGGAGTTTGTTTTGAAAAGAGAAATGTAGTGTGTCTTTTATATTATGATTTCTTTTAGATTCTCTAAATCGAAAGTCTAAATCGCCAGAGTAACATAAATACTACCGGAATATAGCAGTACACATTTTTTGTAAAATGATTCTATGAACATATTATGGAACAAAATTGGACCAGTTTAAATGAACAATTAGTAGGATGGGTTGGGCGTAGTGCAAAAAACTGTTGTTTTAAACCAGAACTACTTACTCTCATAATTGTCTGTCAATCAAGTAGTCCGATGCTCGATTCCGGGTTCAATAATCATTTTGAATAAGGCCATTCTGATTTTTTATACCATTAGTGGATTGTGCAGTACATATAGATGGCATCATTGGGAAGCAGGAATTGTTCGGAATAATACCGGCAGCTGAAATTCAACACAGGACTTCGCGTTAGTATTAGTGCTCGAAATGTCATCCGTATCAATTCCAATTCAAGTCCGCATACAGTGCGGATCAAGTGCCAGGTACGATGTGACAGAAACCAATAGATGGCGTTGGTACTTTAATTTTTGTCTAACCGTGAATCGGACAAGACAACGTCTGTCGGGTCTGCTACTGTTATATATAAAAAACTACTAAGAGTATAATGTGTTCTATAATAACCAGATACAATAAGAAACGTAAACAAAACTTGTGATACTTAAACGTTTTCATGTAGGTACCTACTAAGTTAGAGCGAATTATGAAAGTTGTATAAATAAACGACTCCCTTATTACTTTTTTATTTTTCACTTAAGTCGTTAACTGCTAACAGTATAAGAAACGCGACCAATAAACAACAATGTACGTTTATCTCAAGTAAACAGGCAGTAAAAGAATTTACGTTAGTCAGTATAGATTATGAAAAAACAACATTATTTAGTTCATGCGTTTACTCGTAACAGACTCGAGGTGGGAATTGAACCCACGACCCCCGGAGCGGAAGGCAGGGTCACTGCCCACTGCGCCAACGGGCCAGTCGAAACTTTGCTAGATGTATGAGCTTTGATGGGACTCTTTGTATCCGATAAACTGGTTGATTGGTATCAGAGATATCTGTAACGTAATAATGGATTACTAATGAACGTTTACGGACAATGTCAGCTAAGCACCAGTCACATGTCTTACTAAGTAATCCATGAAGGAAGGTCGTCAGGCCGTTGACCAGTTTACGTCAATAATATCGTGATTATTCGTCACCCTTTCATAATACCTGCCTCAAATAATACATACATGGCAATTGAATTATTACCAATGATTAGCCCCGTCAAGCTAATATATCGCACGCTGAATCATAAAGTGACCTAACTCCCGAAAGCTGATTTATTGGGGTAACGCAAAAAACATCATATTCCGCATATAATTCGATAAAAACGGCAAAACAGTAATATATTATGTACTTTAATAATAGTTAATGACATTCAAAGGTTATTTTATTATTTGTTTGTCTTTTGAACTAAAATAAATTATTTTTTAATAAAAAGAGAACCGCCTTCAAAAACAAGAAGGCGAGGAACTAAAAAGCAAAAAATAAATACTCCTTTAAACGATTTAGTAAACACTTAATGATGCGCTGAAATCAAAAGAAACAAGAATCATCAAGATCAGTGCACCAAGACGAAAGTTCTGCGGTAACAAACATAAGAAAAACATACACGTTGAATTGATAACCTCCTCCCTTATTTAAAGTAGGTTAATAAGTTTTCGTTAAAAAGACAAAAATAGCTGTATCCCAGTATTGGATGGCGATATCGAAATAATTTTTAGATTGGCTGATAGAGGAGATTGAAACGAAGCTGCCTGCATCATTAACTCACTTTAGACCTAAAACTTAACCGGTCAGTTTATGATTAAGCGTGCTTTGTGTTCGAATCTATACAAGTAAATAAAAATTAAAGTACATCATTGTATCATTATACATTAACTCACAATATCATTAAGCCGCCCAAACAGTAACAATTTTCAAAATTATAGATTAAAAATTGAAATAACTATGCCAGAATATTGTGGACGAATATCGTCGCCAAAACATGAAAAAAAAAAACGAAAAATACCGCAAAAACACGATATAACCAAAACAAGCATTACATTGTAAACTCGCAAAAAGTTAACATAACAAATATGTCAAAAACGATTCACATAATTGCAATTGTTCTAACCTGGTTATTTTCACGCCACAATTAGTGTGTTGTAACAGAAAGTAAAGACAATACTCACTTAGTAAATGCATCGTTTAAAGTAAAGACTTGCAGTTAGACTGTCTGATGTGTTAACGGTATATATCTGTATACTAGCTGTACATCACAACTTCGTCCACGTGTGTTTATCCGATGTTGTTATAACCGATATGTTTACATAAGTATTTAAATGGAGAATCATGCGGGACTTGCCATGAAGTCGTTAAAATGACACACGGACATCTGTTCCTAAGGTAGATAAATTAATTTCCGTGTTATTATAGGTAACAGCCGCCTGTTATACATATATATATATAAATACATACATATATATAAATATATAAATACATACATATAGATAATACACGCAGACTCGAGGTGGGAATCGAACCCACGACCCCCGGAGCGGAAGGAAGGGTCACTGCGCCAACGGGCCAGTATAATTGTAATGTATAAGTGGTTTTCTTTTATAAATACTAGCAAAAGTAATTCTTCTATTGGACTAGTACTATATTTATCTTATAACCTTATAGTAGATGAGATAGCGGCCTTATCGGTGGTCGGTATTTGAGTCGATCGCTAGGTTAAGTAGCTCTTGCCACGGCCAGTCATTATATTGGATATCAGAGTTACTAGTAACCGCCTAGCAATTTACCCCTTGATATAAAAAAAAAAACCTTTAGGCATTCCATCCTCTCCTCTCTCATCGGTGCCTCATTACTGAGAATCGTAGTCATATCACAATGAATAATCCCACAACGAATAATCTCACACCATCGATTCCGGTCTCCTTTCACCCACACAGGCTGGTAGAAAAATAAGGCGTACCCTACTGAAGCTGAAACTGACTACCTGTAGCTATAATATGGCGAAAATTATTTAAAAGTATATCGTTAACAATACCACTAAGTTAGTACTCCTATCCTAATAAACTATATCCCCGGACTAAGGGAACATTAAGTATGAAATACTAGTCTCGTAACTACGTTATGAAATGTAACGTACCGCGCGAGCTTCGGTACGGAACTATTTCATATTTAGGTATGAAATTGTTAATGCCTATTGTAAATATGAAGTTTCCATTAGCGTGTCCCAATTGTACTAAACAAACTGTTAGTAGGTTTTAACATAAAATAAGCGCATTGAGTGTGTAGTTCGGACACCTAATACACTTATTCAACAGTAGTGTAGTTCTAACTTTTACATAAAACATTGCTGGAACAAATGTGTTGCAGAGATAAGTTACTGTACTGTAATTCTAATTGTGTTAATAAGTGGAACTTTTAAGACAATTTGGTAACCATGCTTTAAAATAGAACGTGCACTTGAGTCACGTCCGTTTCGATTTTATTCTGTGTTAATGTCTAAATAAATAATTGCTTTTTTAAATCGTTAATACCTATTATTGAACTTCTACCTCTGTTTATTTTTTGTAGCTATTTAGTTATGTTTTACTCGCTTTCGGTTAGAACCCTATCTAAATTCTATCATAAACAACTAAATATATTTTTAGCCTAAGAACCGCTCTTAGTTAAGTTGACAGTGATCATAGTGATATATCAGATAACGTTATTGACAATTTTTCGTTTAAGCATTAGTATAGAATATTACCCAAGGAAATTGTCACAGCAAAAGTTTGAAACTAAAAAGGCGAAAAGCACTAACAGTTTTTCAAAATAAATTTATTAACTACACAGCCGAGTTAGTATTCCCAACCTAACAAAATGATTTGTGTATAACAGGCGTCTGTTACCTATAACACAGGCATTAAGTTGTCTACCTTAGGAACAGACGTCCGTGTGTCGTATATATTTATTTATTATTTATAAAAAAATATCTGTTACTTAGGTTTCGCTAATTTTCCTCTTCCAATAACCGTAAAGCTTCCGGTTTACCGGTTTTTAGTTTATCCTTTTAACTCACTAGTTAATGACAATCTCGGGCTGAAATATGTTGTATGTAATGCAAGCGTTAGCCTCGCTAAAAACCGCGAAAACCGCTAGACGGTTTTAAATTCTGTTTGTTTTGTTTCATTCCGCATTCAAGGAATATTTAAAAGGAAAACAAAGGAATAAAAAGTCGTAAGATTATGTAAAAATACTAAAAAATACAGAACTGGTCGCCACTTCAGAATGCTTTAAATAAATTTTCGACTAACGTACTATGTACAATTATTATTTCATACGACATCCTGCCAGTGTCAAATTTTATGGAAAAGACATAAAAGGTTAATTGGCTAACAGTACTGGAGCCAAAATTCGGGCAAGACAACGTCTGCCGTGTTCGCTAGTAGACAAAAAAGTTGTCTTTTTCTGTTCTTTATCTTACTCTTCTGTTTGTGTAGTATATATAAGTGGAAACTTGATTGGTTTAGGTGTTAAATTAATCTATTTTTTTATAAATTACTGTACTGTTTGTTTCCCTAAAATAAAAAAAAATAAAAATTTTCTATAAAATATTCAACTTTATATATAAAACTTTACCCATAATTGACTACATGAAAATATTGTAGCCCTCATAAATGGGCATGTGAGTGTCGAACATTCTTGACGCAAAAGAATAAAAATCCTTGCATAATAGTTATTGGTCTCTAAAATTTAACAATATCTTATATAATCACGTTGTAACCTTCAAATGTTAAATATAAATAATACACGTTACTTCAAACTTCGAAACAATAGACACCCGGCCACCTTATCACTATGACATTGTCAAAAATAATCATTATATTTTCCCACAATACATCTTTTAAAAGATACCTATATTTATATATTATAAGTCGCAAACATTGTTAAAGCCATAAGTGTATAAATACTTAAAACAATGACGTTCCTACGTGCTTATAAGAAGCCAAATTAATGGAAGTAGGAAAGTTTGACCGTGTAAAAAAAAATGATGTTTCTGGCGACATATTCCACGTCAAATTAAAAATCCTTTAGACCTTTCTAATTCGGTCCTATTGAAAAATCCGTTCTTAGCGGACCTCTGCTAACTGTAAATTACCTCCATACCAAATTTCACTTTTGTACGTCCCGCGGTTTTCGACATGTTGTGATAAACGTCCTTCAGCTTTATATATAGGTAATTTTATCTTATATATAAAATTCTCGTGTCACAATGTTAGTTATCGTACTCCTCCGAAACGGCTTGGCCGATTTTTATGAAATTTTATACGCATATTCAATAGGTCTGAGAATCGGCTACTAGCTATTTTTCATACTCCTAAGT
>JANCMC010050273.1:104673-198775 GCA_024363005.1 Charaxes varanes | reverse complement strand
CAACATTGTAGGTTATATTTTCTTGTTTTATACATTAACGGTACACAGTTTTCGTTCCTATTTAAAGAAAATTAATATAATTAAAAGTAGAGTCGTCTATGAATTTAAAATTCGTATGGATTACTTTCCTCTATCCAGAGCTATGCCAATCCACTCCTTTCCCGTAAAGGCATCCGAGTCGGCGCGTTTAACTTGGTTTAGCTCTGGATAGAGCAGAGTGGTCGAAGGGAAGCCTTTGCCCAGTAGTAAGACAGTAAAGGCTAATTAAAAAAAATAACTGATCGTATGTCTTGTCAGTCTCGTAGCCTTCAATTCTGATTTGAGCCTCAATAGCTCAACGGTATGAGGTGAGGACTGAAATCTGCAAGGTATCCGGTTCAAACTCCACCGTCGTTGGGGTATTGTCGCACTCACTCCTAATACAAGCCTTTAATTTAAGCTTAGTAGGAAGGGAATATTAGACATACCTAAAAAGTATTCCTAATATTCTTTGAAAAAAGTCTATTCAGCATATTTTCTATATTAAATGGATAACAAATGTTTGTCCCCTACAGTTGTTAAAAAAATAAAATAGATATAATTATACCGGAAGCGAGTCAAGTTGCAGATTTGCGGCTGGATGTACTTGTGGTTTATCCCTATATGTTATGATATTTAATACACCTAAGAACCTAGTCATTATATTGTTTATATTTGTGACATAGGTCTTATAAACAAGAGATTTTAGAAATGGATGTTACGAAATATTTCGAGGTGAATACGTATTTTGATTTTATTTGTGTCATTCTATCGACTGATAATGAAAAGGTTTTCTCCTAATGTTGGATATATAAAATGGAATTCTATCTAATATGTAAAATTGTCGTGTGACAATGTTAGTTTCCAAACTCCTTCGAAACGGCTTGACTGTTTCTTATGAAAATTTTTGTGCACATTTGCTTGGTCTGATAATTGGTCGGGAACTATTTTTTAAATCTCTAACTGATAAGGGTGGACTACACGGACGAACTCGCGGGATACACCTAGTTTATGTAAATAATTTTCTATTCGTAAATATATAGGTAGCATACCTAATCTGAAATATCCGAAACAGTTTCAAATAGTGAACAGAAAATAAATAAAAAATACATTACCTATTAAAAAAAAATATTCATTCAGTAAACAAAAGAGTATTCAGTAACATTCATAAACGTAAAAAAAAATATTGGTTGTTTTCATTGCGGGTAAATACGAATATTGTAATAAAGTTAGCAATATATGTATAATCATAAATTTTTATGAGAATCGCACATCGTTTGTAATAAAATACGCCCATATAGTCGTCACTGATTACAATTCCAGCTATCCATATTTATATGGAGACTCGCTGTACCTTTTTCCTCCAAATCTGTTATAGGTATCTGAGAACAAAAATGGAAAAAAATTAATGACCAAAAAAACTACGAAATAAGCACTAAGTTAAAGACACCTATTACTTATTTTCGCTTCCTAATGAATACAAATGAACAAGCACAGGTAGCGATATCTGTAGCTAAATTAGGTATAAACCTGTCTTGGATTATTGTTAACATATTTCACAAACAAGGGACAAATATTAAGGTTACGTAACGATATAAAATAAAGATTAATATAAAATTCAGTATTATTAGGGTTCCGTACCTAAAAGGATAAAAAAGAACCCGAGTAGGACCACTTCGTTGTCCGTCTGTCTGTCTGCCTGTCAAGATCCTTTTTCTCAGAAAACACGTAGAGCAATAAAGTCGAAATTAATACTAAATACGAGGTCGGTGAGTGAAGCTTTGCAAAAATCAATCTAAGTATACAAAACCAAAAGTATGGCTCTTTATGTCGCATTTTCCATACCACTAGTTTCGAAAAGGGAATCAAAAACTATAAGGTACTTCTCATTGACCTAAAAACACGCAATTTTGTAAGAAGTAGTAAGAAAACCGTAAATTTGTAGTCACATCGCGAATAAAAATTGCAGTGAATTTGTCAAATTAAAAGAATTCTTATGAAAATAACATCAGTATGTGTATCTTAAATAAGTAATACGGGATGATACCGAACTGTTAGTGCTCCAATCTGACTCGCACTCGCCTAATTATTTCGTAATATGTAACATTTACAAAATTATTCTCAGTTATTGCATTCAAACATATTTTTTGTACATTCTATAATGTATACTCTTACTAAAACGTAAGTATCATAATTACGAAAGATCCAATAGCCTCGAGGTGCATCCACTTTGTGGGCCCCACCAAGTTACATTACATTACAATTATCATAATTCAAACGTACGGATGTGAAAACAGTATGAATACAATTTTTACTTTATCCCTCTTTACATAAATTTGCTTATTTGCTAACTCTAACACAAGTTTTGGCAGCCCTGTCAGTTTGGAGTATAAAACACAGTAGGCATAATTCGATGTCATTACTCACAGTTTTACCGGGTTTTCGGAGGGTAATGACTTTATTTGAAATTAACTTCGCGGGAGAGCGTCACGGTTAAATAATATCTCCGAGCCGGCAAAAACCTCACGGTGGAATTCCTCTCTAAAATACAGCAGCGACATTTTGTGCTGGTTTAACACAATTATTGTCTACCAACTCTTTCTAAAATATTGTCAATTTTTATTAGTTTCTTGATCATCAACAAGCGATTTCTCGTACGTTATTTGAAGCTGCCCAAATAGGGAATCATCTCAAGTGCTGCTGATGATAAGTAGGTTTTCTAGAGCGCTTTAGGAAGTGTGGTAAAGGGCTGTCAAGGCTTCAATAGTAGCCATGGAGTTTGTAAGAGTCTATAGGTTTTAAAATTTAAAATAAAACTGGGCAAGTGCAAGACAGCCTCGTGCACTAAGGGTTCCCTACCATCACTAATTAATACTTTGCCAGGATATTTTAAGATTAATACTTTTCATAAGATTCCTTTTCATTTCACAAAGACACAGAATTATTTTTGTGATATAACTACAAATATGAGGGTTTGCGGATTTTCTTTATGAATAAAACATTTTTGATTTTGACTTTGAAAATAGTAGTCATATTAGTCGTATCCGTTCAGAAAAATCGTAAATAAATGCTATGCTTGCAATATCTTGCACAATTTTAGTATTGTATCCCTGTCATATATGCTATCGGGTAGTGTTGGGGACATGCGTATTAGTCATATTTTTTTTAGATGTACGAAAGGTTAGCGCTTGACTGTAATCACATCTGGCGAACAGGAATGATGCAGTCTAGGAGGAAGCGCGCATACCTAGAATATGCCTAATCACTCTTTCTTTGAAGGTATTGAGGTTATATTTGTCAGGAAACACTGACGCATATCATTTATATGCTTCTGTATTTTACGTTGGTTGCTTACCACAGCCAGATCAGGCTTTAGAAAAAAATTAACGACAGTTATTAATCCACTAAGATCATTCTTAACTTTTTCCATCTCGTTATCTCCAACAATCAACGTAGGACGTTTTATTAGTATATCCGAATGGTTGATTTCGTGGCATTAAAAGTCGGGATTCTATTTTTATTGGCTGCCCTAATGGATTTTCGTAACGTGATCCTTAATTTTGGTGTTGTTTTTTAAAGCAACGCTTTTAAAAGCGTGTACCGCACACGTTCCTTATCTGGGGACGTGAGATAGATCTTTTTTACCTTTTACGCTTATATTTACTACAGCTATACCCGTGACTTTGTTCGTGTTGATTTTTGAATTTCAACGTTGTGCAGAATCCTTGTATCATTGTAGCCTTGTAACATCAGTTGATACTCTGATGATCGGTTGATCAGTGAGGCCTGCTATAAACAGAAACGATGAGGCACTCGTTGTGCGAGTATGAAGGGACGGGAGGACTACAAAAGATCCAGCCGGATCGAAATGCATCCGCAGTGCGGGCCCCATCAGAGACAAATAATAATAGCATCAGTTACATACCATACAAAGTATATTTACAATAATTCCCTACATGCTAAGTTATATGGCTCTTTGGCAAACCTTGAGTTTGGACTTTTGCTCTTCGGTTAATGACTGAGTTCGTGCACCATAGGTTAGGACAGGCAGAATACACATGATCGCTATGGTAATGGATGTGGGAAAAAGGTCAGCAAAGCTCAAGTGGGAATAGGGTGGACTTTTTATAACTAAATTTTTCAACTATGTGGGCTCCCACCAATGGCTTCTGAAGATCAGGTGCCTTTGCGGGAAAGGAGTGGATTTGAATGACTTAGGAGAGTGGTCTAGGAGGTAGGAGGCCTTTTCCCAGCTGTGGGATACTACAAGCTAATTAAACAAAAAAAAATCCTTACATTTATTCCAAACTTCCAAGCACAAATTCACTTAAATGCTTTTCCTGAGCTAGTAAGGTAAAAATAATAATGAACAATGAAACATTGATGTAGTAACATTTCTAAAAGAATACAGTCACAGAGAAAAAGCAGTACAAATCAAAGATTTATTCCTTGTTAAAAAAATAAAAACAAATAACACAAGGAAAGATCTCTATCTCAATCGCAATCTCTATCTTTATGTTTACATAGTATAAAACGAAGTTGCTTCTCGTTCTTGTCCGCGTAGATCTTTTGAACTATGTAACGGATTTTAATGCAGTTTTCATCAATACACAGACTGATTCAAGTGGAAGCTTTATATACATATATAATAGGCATGCATGTTTACATCGCACCAGTGTAAAGGGTTGCTAGTCTGGAATAATTGGCCTAACCATCGCACGTCAACTAAAACATCTATGTGGATATTTCGCGAGCGTGGTTTTATTTTTTGTCCAGTCCATCCGTCAGTTTGTAACGAGTATAGCCGAAAATCTGACGCAGGGTCGTTCCAGATGATAAATACGTTGGCACAGGCTCTACAAAATACGCCTAGGTTTTTTTTAATTGACATTTTGGCGGCTTTTCTTTTTATTTACCGAGAGGCAAAGGCACTGTTTTATAAAGTAAAATAATTCCGATTTAAGTAAGGTCGCTGGTCGAAAACACGTAACAAAAACGAATACCGATTATATTTTATTTAATTTAGAATTAAATACGAAATACTAATATAACATTTTATTAAATAAATTTATACCATTTTAAAGTGCTCACGTATTTCTTTTATGTATAACATTTCTCACGTGATACACGCGTTATTTGCAAATTTAGACATTTAAGGACTACCGAATTAGCAACCATCAACATGAACTCAAATCGAGATCCTCTTTGACCTCGACTTTGACTATAATAAATTCAATAATTATTAATAAGTACCGAATTACTGGTCTTTAATCTTAAGGTGAAACTTGACTTTGACCTCGATTTTGACTTTGATCTCGATTTTGACTTTGACTTTAATAAATGTTTGAGGTACCTCATTTTAGATATATTTGGAGTTAATTGTTATGATTCCCAAACGACGTGTACACTCGAGCCTACCCCCATTAAACATTAAAACCCCCATTCGTTCCGGCACTAAAATTAAACACGCGTCTCGTCGCGCGCGACTATATGTTTTAATGCAGCATTAATTCCGCTATCAGACTACTGTAAAACCCTACAGTAAATTACTACTGACGCCTTTACACCCCTAATTCATTATATAAAAAAAATATTTTAAAACGTGAAGCGAAAAGTTTCGGTACCTGCTTTCGAAAATTGCGCTTACGGAGGAGTATGAAATTTGGCACGTTTCTAGTTTTTATAGAGCAGAGTATGCGAATGTATTATTTTTACACTAGCGGGCCCGGCAGACGTTGTCCTGCCCGAACGTTGGGTTACTTACAATTCACTACATTCTATTATCATAAAATATTATTCCCTATACTTTTTTTTATCTTTCCGGTTGCCGTTTCGTAATGGTTCACTAAAAAGAAGAAATAAATTATTTCTCTAGGTACTGTAAACAAAAATGTTGCAAGCTATTGAATGGCAAATTGTAAATAAACTTTAAAGAATATTTAACAACTTATATATACGACCAAGAAAGTGGTTTACCATTTTCAATTGACAAGCCAAGGTCTTTTAGTAGGTTGTACAGGGATTTTGCTGGTATACCCCTTGCTCCTACCTCTACCGCGTATATACTGGTTATATACAGGAGAAATTCAGAAACCGTAAATTTATAGCTATATAAAAAAAATTGAGGTGACTTTGTCAAATGAAAGGGAATCTTATGGAATGTATAAATCTTAAATAAAGTATTTCATGATGGAACGGAATCCATATGCGAGTCTGAAGCGCAATTGCGCGGTTTGACAAATTTATAACTTTCCTAATTTTAAAAATGGCTACTTAAAACATGTACCAGTATTAAAAGACAGTTATAAAAATTAAAAAGTGTGGTTTGTGTTGAAGTTACGTAGAATAAAACATTTCTAATATTAAAAAATTCTAAAAATAAACAGCTTTCGGAGTTAAAATTTTAGGAAGTAGTTATTTTTTTTTGCTTGGAACTCTAATTCTTTCGCTAAAAATAAAGAGTCATTCACATGTTATTACAGCTTTCTGTCAATGAGAGTCCCATCAAAATCGATCCATTCTTTTCAAAGATTTACCTACAATAAACAGACTTACAGAAAGACTGACAAAGATGTTTTAAACTGAATTCTTATTACGAGAACCGTATATTCATATCACTTCCTTAATTAATCTTTTAAATCTTTAAATTATAACTAAATTATTAAATAATGATTGAAAAAATGACCGAGAGCATATCAACACACGCTTATATAGATTGGTTCCGTATGTGATACACTATAGACGTATTTTTTAAATAGCTTCAAAAGTTTTCCTAATGAGTTTTTAGCATGTTCTATCAACATGGAAATTTTCGAGTCTCTATATCTAATAGTTTGGAAATGCTAGGGTATAAAATATAATGGTTCCTTCAAGTACTACGGAACCCTAAAAAACTCTGACTTCACATATATACGGTAAAAGCATAAACACTCCAATATTATTTATATGTAGATTTAGTAGACTATGAGAGTGTAATCCGGGTGTAAACTTTGAGGTCCCCAAATATCCGGGGGCCCTGATAATCATGACATATTAACCTGCCATATTAAATCGGTATTAACCGGCCAACTTTGCGGCCCTAATCGGCTATGTTATAATCTTGTAAGAATTATAACGGGTAAGGCTTCCTGACGCGCGTCTCTTGGGTGACCTTTTAACTTATCACATTAATACTAACCGTCCCTCTGTCTCTTTCACTCTAGCTACGAAATAGTATAGATGTATAAGAGAGGGAGATATTATAGCTCTCTTATAAAATGAAAACGGAAATGTTATACGAGAAATAAGATCTTTCACAACAGAAACAATTCTAAGGAAGTTATTGGCTCATAATTGTACGAATTCAAATTGAACGTTTGCCGAAAGGTGGCGTGATTGCTTCATAAAAGACCCACCCTGGGGGTCGAGGGGTTTTCTCTTCTTCATTGTCATCTCCGTTTCAGCGGTTTAGGCGTGAAACGTAACAAACAGAGTTAATTTCACATTTACGTTTCGATCGTAACGATTTCATTACGATAAAACTGTACAATTTTCTCGCCACAATTTAACGTTCTATATCTTTAGGGGAGGGGGGGGGGCTTTAGTGGGTAGATGGAGCGATATTCTAGCAGAGCTAGCAAGTCCCACACTACCGTTCGCCAATGTTCCTAGATCTTGAGATTATTTGTGAACGGGACAGTGCGAGAAGTAGTTCTCAGCGACAAAAAAAAAATAAAAGGAGGGGGACGGAACAGGACGGGCGGACAGAGCGAAACCACAAGGGTCCCTGGTACAAAGTAACCCTAAAACTGCAATAAAATAGGGAAATTTTTACTTTGTTTACATACACCATTTATGGAATTGGAATTAAGGTTCAAAAATGTACAAAAATATACCACATATAACGTTCAAATACAGTATGGCAAACGGAACTAATTCCAATTCTTACCTACCATATAACGTGACCTTTTACTTAATAGGTCGATCAGGTCACGAACTCACTACACTCAGCATTGTTGCTTTATCACATCGAAAACACTAGAATGGCGTCTAAAATTTAAGTAACTGCTTATTTCTGAATCAATTTAAACCACACTAACATTCCAGAGACAATATTCAATTAACCTTCTATGATCACTTTACACTTTCGTCAGAAATGACTATATGAAGGGTAGTTGCACAAATATGAATGGACGCGAAATAATTTCCGTTATTCACTTACCCTCTCTTACGAACTGGTAGTTCTAAGCGACTCGTCTCGCATGCGAGCTCGAATGTCGAATGAAAAAAATAAAGCCCCAATAGCTCAGTGGCAGAAAGGGCGGATTAATATTAGTAAGTTATTGGATTCATTCAAGGAACGTTAGAATTAGTTGATTACAAAAACTATTATTTTACTCTTAGAATAATCAGTGTAATTTTTTTTATTTAAGATTATTTGCTATATTAATAGCTTCTATATATGTTGTAGTAGCTTGTTCATGTTGAGTTTACTTTTAATTGATCGCTACATTTAGTTCACTTGTATTCGTCTTTCAAATTGTCTATCATTTATTAAATACACTTATTCTAAAGACATTTTTAAATATTAGTATAAAAATAAAAACATTTAAAAATATATAAAAAATAGATGTCCGCCGGCAGCGGGGCGAGACCTCAAGCCACCGGTGGTCAGGGCTCCAGAGAGGAACGTCCTCACTGTACGTGCCGTCTCAAGTAATACCGCCTTCTGTATCCGACTTTTGATCCAACCATCAAGCGAGAGCCTCTTAAGATGTATTAATCGTCTTTTATTATTAAGTGTATTAAAGTAAGTGATTGTTAGTAAACGAAAATTAAAAAAAAAATGGTTCGAAACATTTTCAAAAAATAACCGCAAAGTAAAATGTATATTTAAATAGTCTAGAACTAAGAATACAATTGCCCAACTTAAGGACCTTTAATAGCATAATCATTTGTCAAAGGCCAGCAACGCATCTGGGACCGTCTGAAAGTTCAGCCATTCATGGGCATAACAAAGGAATGCAAGCTCAGCATTGCCGTGGGCACACGACGCTGATTTTCAGCCTGCACCTTCTACCATGTTTCTAAATATATATATATATATATACGTACGCCATTAGTATCAAAAGATATTACACCAGTTTATACGCATTTTGTATAAGCGTATTATTATTGAAATCTCATCAAAGTTCGCTCGTTCACAATTTATATAAAATAATAAAACTCATTTCAAATGAACAATAGGCGTAAGTATTGTGAACAAAATTAGGTATGTAATAACCGAATGGAATAGACCAAGTTCTGAATTACACAACGGCCAGTATTGTTATACTTTGGTATTACTTTCCCCCGGGGAAAATACAGCTATAAAAGGATATTTCCTTCATACGCGATATAAGTTGGCAACTTTGCCTGAAGAATATAATACGTTTTATATTGTTGTGGAAACTTCATTTTATGCTGGAATTTTCCCAACGCAATGTATAGTTCAATATCTGAATGAATGTTTCTCGGAAAGACCGTTTATTCAGTCATATTGCGCGTATAGAATTGAAATAAAATACGAAAGTGAATTTAAGGATTCGTTGAAAATTTAGTTCCAACTTCATTGGAAGGAATTATAATGACTAGAGATTGCCGGCTGGTCGAAATTCGCCCACGAACCTTTTTGTCTAAAACGACGTGTATTGTTCATTTCGCAGAAACTAATATTTAACAGTTATTATAACATACGGTTGTCACGGTTATGCTTTGACATCATCCAATACATGTGTGTATAACTCGTATGGCATTTGTGTGCGTTTGATTTAAGTTGAATAATTTAATATACTAATTTATCATGTTATAAGAAAATATTAGCTTCCGCATACCTTTCTCTATATGAACTACATTGCCAAATTTCATACTCAATTCGCGCAATTTTCGTAAAATGGTACCAAAAGTTTTGACGTCACGTATTAATATATACATTAAATATATTTATCATTTAAAGGACATTAAAGTTTGCTTACTAAAAATTTATATGACATAATTAAAATCAGTAAAACTCTGTGGTTCAAGCTGGTTCTTTGTTAAAGTATCGTAGTAGACACAAATTAAAAAAAAAGCCGAACTGGTTCTGAGATTATTTGGTATACTTTGATGCCTCCCTTGTATTATATATTTTAAAAAGACAATATTTTAAAAGGGTTAATAGGTATATTTTTGACTTGGTGAAAACTGAATAATATTATATAAGTCGCTCACATTTTTCGAGAACAAAGAAGCTCACCTACCACTCCAGACTGTTCGGTAAAATAACAGTTTTAACCTCATTCTTGGCTTGAGTCCACAGCGCTGGCGACGACATTGTTCTCGCCATAAAGGGCCAGCCGAGAAGGTATTACTTGACTCAGACCTAAGTGGCCCGCAATATGTTTATCCCCTACCCCTTGCATCATTAATCCTTTATTAAACAAATTTTGAGATAATTTAATTTTTAAATTTTAATTAATTAATGAGCTTGTTACTATGTTTTTTCGTCTTTTAAAAAGAAAATTAATTGATAAGAAGAGAATAAAAAGTCGCTAAGATATTTTTCTTTACTTACCTACATTCGTCAAAAGTGCTTTAAAAATGCGAATGAAACAGAATCTCTGTGAAAATGGGAACGGAATAAAATACCAGCTTAGGTGTTTCAAAACCGATACGACTTAGAGACCTTCAATATAAGAGCATGCTCATTTCTCAATGGCCGGCAAAGCATCTGCGTCCCTTCCGGTCTTGCAGTCTTCCATGGACATCGGTACCCACTCAGATGACTTGTTTACTTGTAAGAAATTTTGACTTCAAAAGTTTTTTCTTTCAAAAATTCGTCAAAATTTCTTTATACTTATAAAGTAAAATTAAAAATACATCGTGAGTGAATTCTGGCGTATATTAATATTATCAAAGAGACAGTGTCGTGAGCAGCGAAGTGAAGTACAACTACTTTCCCCAGCGTCTGCGCACGCGAATTTCACCAGCGGCCCACATCGAGCACGCTAGAGAAGTTGAACGTTTTCTTACGTTCGATATAGCATTAAACCTAGAGTATAAATGTAACATTTTTGGAATTTTCAGAGACTTGATTAATTAAATGGACTAAAATACGCAACGTGTGTACTTAATTCAAATTCGACTACAATGGATCATGGTAATTCCTGGCACAAGCTTTTAAAAAGCCTGATTGGAGTGGCAACGACTATATTAGGCATACTCAAAGAACACCTATTCTTGTTCTAACTGACGTTATTTAGGTCCAGCACCAAGGTTCGCTTAAATTGCAGAGGATGTGGCTAAGGGGCGAGTTAAGATGACCGAATACCGTCTGACGTCATCCCCGAAAACCCCCACATTTCACGACTAATAACATTTAGTGACAATAATCGGGGCGCACTGTTTTACGTGCCGTCTGAGGAGATTGGATATTTGAAAACCATTGTTAGAATGGGTAACCAATCATGCAACCGCGGTAACCACTTTTTTAGTTTTAACACAGAAATGCATGTATGCCTTTGTGTGTGTAGGTATAATGTTAACATTATCGTCGAAAAGCTCCAAAATTCCCTATTTTAGCATTCTTAATTTGAAAAAAAATTGCAGCCGCCCCGACGGAATATCATTCGTTAGAGTGCAAACAACAACTTCGGGACGAAAAAAGAAACAGAAATATCCATTTTTGGGAAAAGTACTCGAAATACATAATTGTCAAAAAAAAAGAAAACATCAACCGTTGGGGTGCTGAAATTATAGATTGTTAAGCATTATTAAATACGGGTATTCTATGAAATACTAAATCCTTGCTGATATTATAAATGTGCAAATAAGAGTCTGTTACGGTTTCACGTCTAAAACGCTGAACCAATCTTAATGAATTTCGGTGTGGAGATAGATTGGAGCTTGGAAGACATAGGCCACTTTTTGTTGAGAAATTAAATTTGAAAGAGGTGAAATATGGGTTGAAAGTTTGTGTGAAATTCAAACGTTTTGGCTTTTTGCATTTAATACTGCAAAATAAGGGCTTTCGTTTATATAATACGACTGTCCTCGTAATATAACTTTATTTAATAAGTAAATAATGTATTAGTTACTTATTTAGTGTGTATCAAGTAATGGATGAAGGTTAAATACGATAAAATAATATAATTTTAACGACGCAGACAATGTTGCGGGCATCGGCTAGTCATAAATAAAACGGTCTATTTACGTGGAGCTATATTAATCCATCGTCTCGTAAATCCGTTTTATTGCCTTTAACTCCTCAACTTTTATGAGAAAATGGCCGTTACTTTATTTTCGTATATTCTGTTGATGATTTTGAGCTTATCTTGATGTCTTTATACACACATACATGGCTTCTGTGGACGTGTGTCACTGAACTTCTAAAATGTTCTACTGTATTATATTCATTTTGTTTGATTATAATAGAAACGTATGTCAAATCTGTCTGGCAGTAAGTACTCAATACTGTCACGAATTTTCGACGTTTCAACATCATCCATAAATTGCGTCACACGAAGTTCACAATTTCTTAAATCCTCCCCCTTCCCTGTCACATCTCCTTGGTGCGACTGCACATAATGAAGAAAACAGCAGTTTATTTCATTTATTTTATGTAGTATGTTAATAAAAGTAAAAAAAATAAATTTTGCCGTCACACAGCTTTTGACTCCCCTGCCCGTTATCACTCAATGTCACATTTTGGTGATATTCTCAACCCCTTTAACACGTGACTTAACTCATGGGTGACCCCCGTAGGCTGATGATTAACGGATACGGTACGGATAGCGACATCTATCGGATTACATTATACTTAAATTTTATATGCAATGTTTACAATGAAAATCTTAACAAAAGATTTTTCATTTTTTTCCATAAGTGACCTTAGTTTGCGACATACAGAGACCTCTTTGTATGTAAACATAAGAACTCTTTTTTCTAGTGAAAACACTATCGATGAACAAAAATATAGAGAAACTTTTTTTTAGTATTTTTCCCCAAATGTGTATAAGTATAACTTTAGCAAAGTATTTTTTATGAATTATAGATGATATAATTTGATACAGTAAAATGATCTCCTGGGAGGTAGTAGGTATAAGTTAAAAATATCACCATCGTGATAATATGGTAGCGTGTTATCACGGCGCGGGAAGTAAATCACTGTTTACAAATACAGCATTAGCAATGCTAATGAATCCTTATGCCTTACAGAGATGCTCTTGTCGATGGAGCGTCCACAAAAATCTGCACGGATAAAATTGTTGATAATATCCAGTCATATTTCATTTAAGGTGGGAGTCTGAAAGTCGTTGCTCCTTCGGGGGTCAACTTTTAAAAATCCTTTTTATTGTCATGTGGTGACAAATTTATTCTACATTCCCAACGATCCATATATCTTAAGGACACAGACGAGGCGGCGAGTCCTTCTCGTCGCTATTCTGTGAGAGGGGTGCCTCGCTTCTTAGACCTAAGTAGGCCTTCCATGGTCTACCCCCCTTGTTTACTTATTTGTAAATCTTTCCTTATGAAATTGTGTAAATATCCAGTCTTTTACTCTTTCTTTATTCGGCTATTCTACAATTACTTTTGGAAGATAGATTTAGATAAAAAATAAAAAAATATAAATGTTATATCAATTATTGTGGCGATAAATGATTAAAAGCTAACTTATTTAAAGGATTCGGAGTATTCTTTGTAAAGTAGTGATTTTTAAAAATAGATCTGAATTTTAAATTTTGTTACTGACTTAAAATAAATTTCTCATGGTTTATCTATTACGAATTGAACAAATCAAAAGATGTAAACAAAACCATAAGTGTTATCTTAGAAACCTAAGTACATAAATTATATATGTAGTTGCAATATTAATTTGTCAACTGTACGATGAAAATTTCGACAAAGTTATGCTTGCGTGTCGAACGCTATCACTATTCCAATGAAGACGGCGTACGAATCTCAAATTTGAAAATCCAATACTGTTTTCATCAACAGCGCGTATTCATATAGTGTGGTAGACAAGCAATGCATTTCAAACACGTGTTACATTCGCTACTTAGTGCGGGGAACTGTGTATGTGTGTCGTGAGCGACGCGTTAGCAATCGGCTCACCTTCGTGCGACCTCGTGTTTCGACACACGACACACGCCGAACAACTAGTTATTGTTCGTGCGAAGGTCCGCGGCGCGCGCGTTGCTTACTGATGAGACGGCGCGTTCTATTTTTAAAATTCAATTGGAGTAAATGTTCATGAAACTCGTATACGCTGCGCAAATCTGCATTACATATAGCTTGGATATTTTTTATTTACATTATAATAAACATACCAGAAAAAAACCACAATAAATGCCGTAACAAGCATGGTTGCTTGGTGAATTTAAACTTAGTTATATACTGACATAAATAAAATAGATTAGTTTAACATACTAAGAAAAGATTTTTGAATACTCGAAGGAAGACAATACAAATCTAAAAGCGAATGACTTATATTCCATTTTTTAAGAGTCTTAGCTTAACAATATGGCTGTTTATGTCGCATTTATGTGGCCCGAATCACGCGGGATGCTTCAAAAACAGAGCGCTGAAAAAACAAACGCTTCAAAAATCACCCAATTTCGTTAAATTGGGTCTTTACTGTATATTATAAGTGACTAGAAGTGGAATATGATTACACTTTTCTAGATTGCAAGTACATCATTGAGGTTTGGTTTCTTTTTATCCTGTATCCGTCTCCTGGTTCTAAGCTACCTCTCCACCAATATATGCTTGTAAATATATATATATTTACAAGCATATTTCAAATACTGTAAACAGGGACATTTCATTTTGAAAGGAAATCTTATGAAATGCATAAATCTTAAAATAACTTTGTAAAGTATTACGTGATGGTACGGAACTCTTAGTAGGCGAATCTGACTCGCACTTTCACGGTATCCTTTTTTCTCGATCCTTTTTACTGTAACTAGTTATATGATTTAATATACCTCACATAATTTTTCTGTGGAATCAATTACCAACCTTCAAGAAAAGAGCATATTCATTCCTCAAAGGCCGGCAACGTATCTGTGAGGCGTCTGATGTTACAATTCTATTGTCCATGGACATCGCTATTGACTCAGTTGAACCGCCTGCCCATTTGCCTCTTGTTTAAAAAAAGACTTTAAAAGTAGGACGAAAAAAATCATCTATATATTAACACTAATATAGTATCTATTTCCTGCTCTTCAATCAATACGAATTCAATTTAAAATTATTAACAATATATTTAACAAAAGTTGAGCAATTTTTACAAATAAGCAACTGAGTCCCCTTTTCTCTGGATTTAACTTAATGGCAATATTTTAATCAAATTGGCGCCTGCGATGACGTAACATCCCTACTTTTATATTTAATTATGTTTGTTAAATAAATTTACACACCACGTGCCTATTTATGCCTATTTTTACGTTATTATGTTTTTTTTTATTGTCCTATCTTTCCAGTTTTTTGTTTCGTTAGTTCTGTTTTATAAATGGAGAATGTTTTTTAAAATATAAATTTAGTTTATAAATATCAATAGAGGGGATTGTGAAAATTTAATCACATTTGCAATGTTTAAAAAGATTAAAATTAGAGGGGGACTAAGTTGATAGTTGGTCTTAAAACTTTACTGAGAATATTTTTTTAGGGGACTGGGACTGGGGATATGGGTTGTGTTGTGAAACCTTGTGATCTGAATCGTGCTTATTCTTCGGGGCAGCCGGTACAGTAGGCCGGTACGGTAGCATCACGCTTACGTGACATGCTTAGTATAAAGCTATGAATAAATATACACAGAAAAAAAATTGAAATTAATTCAAAATGTCGATAAGAGTAATTTCTATTACCGTATTAATTCCATGTTAATTACATGTTTGCATAATTCAGTAGGATATGTTATCAAAATTCGCCATCGCATGACTCGAACTAGCATATCCACATGCGTTTCGGTTGAAATCAATAGTACCTAGGGCGGTACAATATCAAACAGAATCTATGTATTAGCATTTGTGTTCCCTACAGCGCCATCTAGTTAAGGAGTGATTTGTCGAACAATTAAAATTACGTTTTACACATTGTAGGTGTTACTTTTGAACTCCCTACAGTTAAATTAGTCACTAGTAAAGGACCACTGACGTCCAAGGGATATGCGGAATGTTCAGAACTCGCATAAAACTGACGATACACGGACCTTTGCAGTAAAAGTTCATGCCGATACCGTGGATTCTCTCGGATCCCCCTACCCAATTTAGTTTGTGATAGGCAGGAAAAGCAGTGCCGGACTCCGCTGGGTGGTAGTGAGTATTCTGGCCAATGCCCGTGAGTTCAACACTCCCAGTCACCGGGGTGCGTAAATGCACTTCCCAGCGATAAAAAAAATAAAAGAAAGGTAGTGATTCGTGGGCGAGACCGACTAAAGCCAAGATGGTGTCTTCTGCATAAACTATACTCGTATCTCGGTCTCCTGTCTTATCCACGCACCTATCGCTATCTATCTTTTCCATCTCGCTCGCGAACTATAGTTCATACATTGCCATATGACCAGTGAGTGTTGCGGTCTCCAGAGCTACCTTTACCGAATTTTACGCACCCTCAGTTGCAGTTAATAGCTTAAATACGCTCAGGTTTACAACATAAACTTATTATAAAGCTAAGCGTAATTAAAATTTTTCTAATAAACTTTTAAACTAAAAGTTTTTCTAAGAAATTTGTTTTTCTAATAAAATTAAAATTTTTCTTTAATTGTAAAAACAATTATACTACAATAAAATAATAACTTACTAGACAAGTCAAGAGTTGCGGTATGTGTATGAGAACCGTACTGTCTTCTACCTGTAAAATAAATGGAAGAATTAATATATCAAAATAGTCAATACCAATAAATGAAATATAACATATAATTAGAGATAGTGCCGCGCTTGCAGTCCTTGTGGCCTGGCAATCGGCAATGCTGTCACGTCAAGTAATGGTATTGTTATCGCGTTTCGTTCCGCTTGTGAGACTTCCCGGTGGCATAATCTCGTCATTAAAGGCCGGGAACGCATCTGTGAAAAAATTGTCTTAACTGACACTGACTCGCAAAAGCCATATCAATGTATAGAACCAGAAGGGTAAGAAAGTCATAGAATAAGTCATCATTACTTACCAAGTGAGACCTTGTTCGATGAAGGAATACCATAATTTCTTCTGTTACCTGTAACATAAATAATAAATAAGTATGTCTGCTTGTAACGTCAAAATAAAATTATTTTATAGAATGCATACGACCTCATACAGACTGAACCCAATAATTTAAAATATTCTTGTACAGGGTGTGGATCTTCCTTTTTATTTGTCATATAGCTGGTCGGATCCACTACGGGTACTCGACCCCTACCTACCCTAGCTGCTATTGACCCTCCCCTATATCATTCGAGAGAGTAGTATCCGCATTCTTTTACTCCTTTCCGTCTACCTTTATATCTTATTCCTTTACCTAATCCAATTTCAGAGACGGGAAACTCGAAACAAACTAGCAGTATAATTGTTGCGGACAGATGATACACGGAGAGCGGCATAGCGACGTGTTTGATCGGGGACGTCGTCAACCCAAATAAGTGAGGCTGGCACTAGTGTACATAGTGAGCGAGATAGCTAACTCCTGCTGGAGTTAGACGAAGATGTCCAATATAAAGTGAACTGTAATAATCAAACTGATACTTTGATTAAGAACTCAATAATTAATGACATAAATTACTGACACCGCATAATATCCTTTGCAACGCGTACCGCCCCCACCACCCGCACTTTTCTGACTCACTACCCGCTAAATCTAAATTCATTCGCAGATCATATTTTGGCTTTTGTACCACTATTTGGGAACCATAGAGTCTAGGGTAAGGTGGGGTAAGGTTGACGCGTTTAGTAGACAAGAAAAAAAAATAAGGCTGGTTATGCGTATGTATGGTATATTTAACTGTGAAAATTCTTAACAAGAGTTTATCTATCATATAGACATATATTCAATTAACGCAATTTAAAGCCGGCTAAAATACGCATACATATAGCTTTTCTCACAACGTTTAATATCACGTTTTTTAAATCCGTTTAAATATCCATGCTCGTTATAATAAAGTATATTCTCCCATGGATATTTCGTTCTTGTTTCGGAAAGTCAGTTAAGTCTCATCCATTCACACGAACTGTGAATCGTGATGATCAATAAATTTCCTCTGTAAATGTCACTTGTGTCCCCAATACCATTTTTGGTCAGTAATTGGTGATGCACAAAACAAGTTCGACTGGATTTTAGTGACAATACCAAACGGCTATATTGAAGGTGATATGAAACTTATCTTTAAACATGAGATACATTATCTGTTGCATTTATTACGTCTTTTGCGCATCTATATACTGTCAGTTATAATAATAATTGAAATTATAAAAGTAGATGTATTGACTTATTTTTAGTAAAAGCTTCATTGTAATCTGTGTCTATCAGTATTGCCACCATGACAATCATTGGGCATTAGTGAAATATCGTGTTTGCAGTGCTACCAACATTGATAACAGTTGATAATCTCTATTGGTCGTTGTTATGGCGGCAATGACATTGAAATTGTGGGTGCCTATAAGGTGGTGTATTGAGTGTAAGATACAGAGTAACGTGGTCTAGAGTCTGCTGGAAGCCGGCAACGACCAGTATACAATATGTATAGTCCAGGAAGAGCAAGAGACGCATCCGAAACTCTTCTTCTGGTACCGCAGCTCTCCACGGGCGTCGGTAATCACTCAGGTGAACAGTCTGCCCATATGTCCCTTATAAATAAATTTAAAAAAAAAGCAACGTTTACTCAGATACTGCGCCTGTAATACAAGGTAAAAAAATCCAAAAAAAAAACATGGCCGTGCTTAATTGGTATACGAGTTGGTTTAGAGTCTTTTACAAACAAAAGGCGATTGGGCGAGGCTTGGAAGACCGAACGGGACGACACGGTGCTCGCACGCTATCAAAGGGGGCCGCTCTCCAGACCTGTTGTGTACAGGAAGTGACATTTTTGGTAGTCAACACAATCTTTTATTACTTGTTTGTTTATAATGACGCTGAATAATAATAATAATAATAAATCTTTTATTTCAATCACCATGGATCATTGTGTTAGTAATTACAAGAAAACTTAACCTATTTTTAAATGTTTTTGTTTTTGTAATAATATTTAAAAATGTATTTAAGAATAAGATATAATAAATAAATGATAGTGATAATTTTACATTTTGGGGTTGGCTCCCAAGTATGTGAGGTGGAGCTGATTTTTTTTTTTCATTCGACCCCGATGTGTGGGATATTATCGGCTGTTTTAAAATAAAAGTGATGTTTCTAATACAGCTTTTTTATTATAGTTTGCCTTCAAAGTGTTTTGCAAGGTGATCCCCCTTTAGGATTTCAAAGCTATTAGATGTAATTGAAGAAATTTTCCATGTTGATAAAACATACTAAAAACTCGTTAGAAAAATTATTTTGAGCAAAGTCAGACAATAGCTTACGAAGTTATTTTACAAATACCTTTGTTGCGTACCAGATATTTGTGAGAAAATGTAACTCGTACGCATGGATAGAATGGGGAAATTGATATTTTTATATAAATGGTTATATGAAAAGAAATAAGACAAAAACGAATTCGTAAAGTAGTGATCCCATTGTTCTCTTAAATATGCTACGGTATCTTTAATTCCGTAGCCAGACATAGTTTTATTTAAATGATCATATAGTGTGGCCGGGACTTTGTGTAGCTGCGCAAAGTTTTGTAGTACTTTCGTGCCTTCAAGGACAAAAATATACAAACACTTTGAGCTATGTCTGGCTCCGGCATAACAACAGTGACAAATGTAGTATCATGCGATTGTATTAAAGCCTATTATTGGAACTTGTCAAATTGAAAATTATTTTGAGTGAAATCGGTGAAAAATTTTTGCATTTTTTTAACAAATACCTTTATCGCCTATAAGATACGGAACCACTATATAAGCGTGTCTTGACTCGCTCTTGACCACTTTATTAACAAAGAAATATAAGTGACTATCGCCTATTAATCCATTATTTTTTTTAAAAGTTAAGTTAATAATAAAATATATAGGACTATTTGACACACGGACGTCTGTTTCTAAGTGGTAGGCACAAATATTATTTTGTATAAATATTTAAAAGTACATATATATAAATAATACAACCAGGCTGGCGGCGGAAAACGAACCCACAAATATCGTAACGGAAGAAAGAGCCACTGCCAGCTGCGCCAACGGTCTAGTTAAAGTTAACTCACAATTGTTTAATTTAATTTTACATGTTACCCTGTTAGGGCGTTGGTAAAAGTATTTTTCGAAATTATTTTAATTTTACGTCTTACCAAATTATATTATTACCAATTTATGTTTATTATATAATGTTAAATGTCAAATGAATGGTTATATATATGTCTATAAGTCAATTTGGTTTAATTATGTAATGTTCACCCGTAGTTAGAGAAGTTGTAAATAGCCATCGTTATTTCGGCCATAATTTACAAAAATGCATCAAAGGGTGCCGTCAGAGGGGCGCTATCACGTAAATTACATTTTTAGTGAGAAACTCATCTCTGTGATGAAGCCGTGATTTCCCGCCGGGGTATCGCGGTCGGGAAATGAAACGAAATTTGTAAATACAATAATACTTTACATTTCATGCATAAAAAACAAAACTACTTTAAGTTGGCGAAGGATTGATTAATCTATGTATTTATATCAGTTTATACATATGAATACGTTTATCAGTTGGCCGTTACAAATACTTACCTCGACAAACGACTATGTGTTTTATTATTTATTGTATTCATTATACGGTCAACTGTCAACCCGCCCTATCGACATAAAATCTACATTACCGTGGACCCAGCCACGGGCTAAAGTTTTATGGTACAAAATTATACATAAAAAAACCACTCATTGTAAGTGTAGAAAGGTTTTGCCACGCACAAAGGTTGCTACTGTAACTAAGTGTCGAAAAACAGCCTGCGGAGAATAGGAAGAAAGGTAGAAGGGCAGATCGAGATTTTTAAGGTGCTCCGTTTATACCCTGTACTTTTATGCATGTCCCTAAGTAAACTGCGTTCTTCGAGCATAAAGTAAATCAAAAAGCAAACAGTTCTAGCCTAATTATAAATACAAAAAAATCAATGACGAAAAATTTTAGGCAATTGATTTTAACGCGTTTAAAACTTATCATCAAATCATAGTTTAATACATTTTATGATATCTTACCAAGTGTAAACTCTACAACGATCGTAAATCACCCAAATTACTAACCAAGTGACAGACAAAGAAAACGCTTCCTCTGACACAGTTTTTGCTCTATCGATATAATATTGCGCATCCCTAGCTGACATAACCCGTAGTCCGCGGCCAGAGCTCGAAGGCCGCGCTCGTGCGATTTAAAACCTCCATATATCTAAGTATATGAAGACATATAAAGTAACTATAGTATAGTGAGTGCAGGGTATTTTAACACATGTGGCATAAGGGAATAAGATTCGATATAGCGTGGCATAAGCCTGGGTAGTTCAGCTCTTCTTTGCGCGACGAAATGAGAGGGTGAGTTCTTGTATATTTTGTTAGTAAACTAAGGGGGAGAAGAGAAATAATTTTCTGCTGTATATATTTTATTGTCCAACAAAAACCTATATTAGTCCACCATCAGTTCCTACATCATGTTAGTTAACTAAGGGGGAAAAATAATTAACTCTTTTCAGTTCTATATCTTTTATTGTTCTCCAAAATTTTTTTAAATTTATAATATTTTCAGTTAAATTTTATACGTAATACTGCAGAGTTAAGAATATTCAATACGGTACTAGCTTAAAATATGCAATAACAAGTCGTTTTAGTCCTGATTTATTCAGTCTAATGACGGGTTTAAAATATTTTGACGAATAATTGATATATGTTCTAGAATGTTCATTTTATAATAAATAGTTTTTTCCTAAGTTCATATATCTCTGGTACTATAGAGAGACATGTAGTTTGCATGGAATTTTTGAACAACTTCCATATTATAGTTTTTAGTTTAGTGTATAATGCCATATTATCAAGGCAAGCCAGGCTTCTGGACTGATTATATTACAACTAAAAAGGAGTACTTACGCTGTCCAAATCGTTTATATTCATTTATTTCATTATATTCCTCTATAGAGCTTTTTCCTTCCTATTCATTTTTGCACGCGTGTTTTGCTTTAAAAACTATTTTGAACGAAATCGGAAAACAACTTTTGAAGTTATTGAACAAATACCTTGTATCTGATGATACGGAATCCTTCTATATAAGCGTGTCTTGTCACGGTCTTGGCCACTTTTATTAAAGTTAGAAGTTGTTTCTTCTATGTACGTACCTAAAACATCCAAAATAGGATCAACAAAATTTGTTCACAGCTAGTAGTTCTCTATTTAATTTTGTTCATTGAAAATACCGACCAAATTCAGAAGCAACTAGTTTCTTTGCTTCTATGAGCCGATCGGTAAGTAAGGCACATGGAATTACAATATTCAGGGTCATGTGGTGTCACGGACGATCCTCTGTGCGTGTTTTCCGACCAGCGTTTACGACAGCCTAGAACGTATCCGTTAGAGTCTCAGCTATAATCCAACCGAAGTCAGAAGCATCTCTCGTTTCTGACAAGTCCATATACCATTTCTGTTCATTGAAAAAAAGACTTCCAAAACGATTTACAACCAGTAAAAAGCAACCAAATTTAGAAGCACCGTACTTTTTTGTTGAAAACAAAGAAACAAGTTGCGTCTAAATTTGGTACCCGGTCGGTAAGTAAGGCACATGGCATCAGAATCTTTATGGTCATGTCGTGTCGCGGACGGCCCACTGTGCGTGTGTTCCGAACAGCGTTTACGGCTGTCCACAACGAGTCCGTTTGTTTCCGAGGTGTCACGTTACAAGAGGTTGTTTAAAACTTGATGGCGTGTAATAAATGTTTTTTGGCTGCAGAGACCGCTGGCCCGTAAAAGCCTCCGTCCTTGTCTGGCATAAAGAATAAGTGGCGCGCAAAACAGGGACCGATGTAACACTTTTTAACGTTGTCTTCGATTTGTATTATATTATGTTCAATAAAATTGTTGTAATAAAATACCAATCGGACACATTGTGTTCGCTGCTTTTTGCGGTTTTTTTTCGATTCAATGGTTTAAAGCCGCGTTCAAACTTAACGTGTTTTGCTTGATTTGTATATTTACGATTATAATTAAGTACATTTATAATAAAAGGGAATGGGATTATTTATACAGTATAAATATAGAGATAGGCTAATTTACTTTAAAACGTTTATATTACGAAGTGTCTATTAACCATTCAGAATACATTTTAGAGAGTAACCTACGCCTTCTTAATTAACAAAATCAAAAAAGGTACTGAAAAAATACTTTAATGTAAAGTATATTATATTGGCAAGATGCAATCTATTTTGTCCAGACCGACATCCGAGGTAGCTATAACTTTGTTTAAATTGATTTACAAGTTTGAACAATGTTATGTAGTGCATTTTGTTTGTCACTAAATAATACAACCCCAATAGTTCAACGGTATAAGGTATGGACTGAAATCCGCAAGGTACGCGGTTCAAACCCCACCGCCGTTGGGGTATTGTCGCACCGTTCATATGCTTAATGAGATTATTCTTTTTTTTTCATGTCCATTGTTATTTTCGTCAATTAACAATTAAAAGTTGTCATGCAATAACGTGTGTTGACAAAATTAATTTATCGTTTACTATGAATTATGCCTGAGTGCTTAGTGCGAGTTTTTCTAGCTTTTACGCGTTGGTAAAGTTTACTTCAATTTGTATGGAGATTTATCAGTGTTATAACGTTACCGCTAGGCGGCGCTGCTCAGCCTGCACACAAATTTAAGTAAACTTCACCAACACGTAAAAGTTAGAAAAACTCGCCCTAAGCACTCAGATATAATAAGGATTTGGCAGGTTAGAACTTGAAAAAATCTCGTGTAAATAAATAAAAAAGTGTTTTATTTTTCATAGAAAACTATCTGTATCTCCTAGATACAAGAAATATTCTGTGTTTTTGTATATAGTTTTCGGCGCCTATGCAGCATAATTTTCATTGCTATTATTGATTTAAGAATACTAAGATCGTTGATTTATAACGAGTAACTTTAAAACGATTGACGGATATTGTAATTTATAAAATAAGTTGCTTATATAAAGTTACGTATATTTGAAATTAACGGCTTTGTACAAAACGCGCACTTTGGTGCAAATAGTTAATAGAAAGACATATTTTTTGCGTTGTGCGGATGAGAACCGAGTGTTTTCTTTGTTAAGAACTAATTTAAAAGAGCATCTATTAGAAGACAAGATTTATGAATAAAAAAGAATAAATTAATTACCACCCTCGTTTTATTTATCGCAACCTGACGCTAAAAGGCCCTAGTTTCACATTTACACGCGACTTATTTTGCCTTAGACACAATGGGTTTGTAAAATCTCAAAGGTTTTAATTTATGAATGAACAAAATAATGTACTACAGAATTATATATTTTAAAAAGATCTATAATAGAGTCCACGATGGTATATGACTATCTCCTAAACATAACCCTCATGAACCATTTTCATCTTTTACCTATTACAAAAAAGATTATATATTTACGAAGCTATTTTAAAGAATACTTATTGTATTGATCTTTATCCATATGAATACGCTGGAAATGCTGTACATTTTATAAAGATCAAAATTGCCCTTTTCAGCATATCATTAAAATTATTTTCTTAGAAGATACGAAAGATTTCAAAGACAGAACGGCCCGCCGACGGGCGGTTAGTGGGGTAAGCGACCAACAGATGGCGTTGTTTTCATATCTAGTAGCAAGATTAAGCCAACGTCGGGGCAGGACAACGTCTGCCGAATCCGCTAGTAAAACATAAATAAAATAACGTTTCAATATTATTACTCACTTTATTAATTATTATAAAACTACATCATTTGTTACCGTGATGCCGTTTTATATTGAATTATAAGCGGAATAAGACGTATATGTTACAAGGGGCAAATGAGCAGGCAGCAGGCACCTAAGTGCCTACCGACGCCCATGGACATCTACACGACCAGAAGGCTAGCAGATGCGTTGCCGGCCTTTATTTTTAAATAGAAATGATTTTAACAATATTTTGCTGTTTGCATAAGTTAAAATAATAAGATAGTCATAATTGTATAAGTTAGTTAGAGCAGACAGACGGACGGACTAAGCGAAACAGTAAGAGTTCCTAGTTCTACTACGGAACTCTAAAAAGAATCAAATGAAGTTAAACGAGATACTTTCTTCTTATTACTTCATAATTATAAAGCTTTACTGATTATGGACATAATAAAAAAATAATAAAATTATATCCTTATAAAGTTAATTAATACTAGGTTGTATTAATTACACAGAAAAAAAACTATACTGAATTATGACGAAGTGTAGATTAGGTGCAGTTTAATTTGAACTAATTATATCCAAATATAATACTAAAGTTATAAGTACAACGAGGTAGAGTGCATACAGTCTAAAAATGCACGCCCCTCCACAAAATTCTATTATGTTAAAGTGTGAAAGTAAATATTAATTGCGAAGCTTGCCTATGTGTGCAGCGATTTGAATGCGACAAATAAAACGCCAATCTAATCGATAAGCTTGCGTGTATTGCGTATACATATATTTTGCATGTAGGAGTGAGTACTTAGGAGAGGCGTGCATTTTTAGACTGTACTATACGACCCGCGTAGGGCTGCTCCGATAATAATTATTACGGCACTGCGAAACTCAAGATCGGCCCGTTTGCGTAAATTTTCCCTAAGTTCCTCTTAATTTGCCCTTCCAAGTTTATTATCATTTTAGCGGAATGAATTATATTTTGGCTAAAAATTGGAGAGGCCTTTTATAATTCCTTCTCTGCATATCTTTTTTTGTAATATATACTTAAAGCTGAAAAGTTTGTTAGCTAGTTTACTTGAACGCGATAATCTCAGGAACTACTGGACCGATTTGAAAAATTCTTTCAGTGTTAGATAGCCCATTTATTGAGGAAGGCTATAGGCTATATATCATCACGCTAATATTGATTTTTTTTTATCTCATTTCACGGGGATGAAATCATGATCCTATAGTCTTTTATAATCGTTGATAGTTTTATGATATTTAAGCCTTGTCCTATTCACGAAATCCAACCCACAATAAGACCACTTTCCACTGAAAATAATAGACCCTAAGGAACGGATGAATCCCAAACATAGATATTTTTAAGAATATCTCAACCTTTGCATCTTCAGAAAATCCTGCCTTTTTCCGCTTTACCTTTATTAAAAAGGTCCACTTCAACCGATTAACTGATCCAAAGAATCTGAAATTTACGCGCGAAAAATTACTAAATCTATTTTCGTATACGCATTATCCTCGATTTAGAAGTTTTCCTTGTATAGAAACCGATACGTTTTTTTTAATATATTAGAAGGGGCAAACGGGCTGGCGATCATATGGTTAAAGAATTTATTTTCTCAGAGAATTTATCACAAAATTCATTATCAGAAATACAAAATTAAAACTAACAATATTTCGTACAACAGTCAGACTAAAGTATATAATTTTAAATTCTACCCGCTAACATAATATATGGACATGAACTGAATTTTTACGTAGTATGTAGATAAATTGACCGATTAAACTTTAGGTCTAAAGTGATTTAATGCTACAGGCACCTTCGTTTCAACGTCCTCTATTTGCCAATAAAGGAATTATTTTAATATCTTCATCCAATACTGAGATACAGTTATTTTTGTCTTATTAACAAAAAACTTTTTTGGTTAAAAAGGCAAACAAATAATCAAATATCATCAAAATAGCATTTCATCATTTATCACTTCATTATCTATTACTAAACTACATAATTTGTTACTACTATAATGCTGTTTATATCAAATTATAAGCGAAATAAATCCGCAGTGGCAAAATATTTTTTTCCGATTTCCCAAAAATCAACTTTTTTGAGTTAGGTCAGTTTATTATTTGTGATTTACAACTATTTTTTTTTCACTGAAAACTACCAACACTTGATTACGATCCCATAAAGATGGTGCTGTTCCGCGAAATAGCGTGCTTGTCTAAAACAAAGCTGTTCACTCTCGTCTTAAAGATACCAATGGTGTATTAGATTGGAAATATTCAAATCCTGGACTTCTTATATTTAAGTGTTTCTTATCAATAAATTGATCAAATAAAACGTAACATAAAAACTCAGAGTAATGAAAACAAAATGAGCTGAATGCATCAAAGTTACTTTTATTGACTCATTCCTATTCATCGAATTCGAAACAAGCGCGTAAAACTGGACTGTACGGACAGGACTTTTTGTGGATTAAGTGTAAAGTCACTAAAAGCTAATACTAAGGAAAGGACATAAATTCGGAGTGCAATTATATTACCACTAGCTCTTTCCCGCGACTTTGTCCGCGTGGGCTACTCTTATTATTTAGTAGTTTAAAAAATAGTTTTTGAACAATCATTCATATCAGCTTATAAAGACACCTTCACAACTAACGCATTATTTTAGAAGAACTTTGATTAGCATAAAAAAGCTTATTGTGAGCCAACCTTAAAAGATAGACATATACTGCTGCGGACTTCTATTCAGAACTTTTAAAGGGGAACAATTCTGTCATACACGATTTTTGCGAAACTTAAACCGTTTAAGCAGCGCAGGATGCTCCTTGATGCGGATGCTCTAAAAAGGGAAACAAGCCCCCCGATTTTGGAACATTCTTCATTGGTCCTATCTGTTTTAGTGTGATGATTTACAGACTATATCCATCCTCGATAAACGGACTATCTAACACATTGAACAGTTTTTTCAAATCGGACCAGTAGTTCCTGAGATTAGCGCGTTCAAGCAAACAGACTTTTCAGCTTTATTATATTTGTATAGATAAATAAGTATAACTGTAGAAATCTATATCAGCTATTAATATTTGGCCCGTTGGCGCAGTGTGCGGTGACCCAGCCTTCCGCTCCGGGGGTCGTGGGTTCGATTCCCACCTCGAGTCTGGGTGTATTATCTATGAGTGTGTATTTATATATTTCTACAAATATTTGTGCATAACAGGCGTGTGCGGTCGTCGTCATCCGTACAGCACCATCTAGTTTGCTTTGGTGTAACCTTTTCCACTCGACATCATTGCCATCTCTGTATTATTAGTATTCTATAACCCCTTGTGAAACTATCAATACAGCTAGTTAAATAATATTATCTCTCTTAATATTTAGTTCCAGATATTCATTGTGTGATCAAAATAATGACTAAAAGATTGGGAACCACTGGTATGTTTGTTTAACTTTTGTATCAAGACGAAATGGATAGGGTATACTACATTATAATATGGAATTATATACTGACTGTTGTATCTCTGGAATTCATTATAGTTAGTAGATTTTATTCTCATTTTTCTTTTTGATATCAACATGCTTGTTTTGTTGTTTTATTTGTTGTATCTAGTATGGTCGACCAAGAAATTCATTTGCCACGCTAAGGTCGAATGTCGTTTGCGCGTCAATTAGTTATAAGGGTCATTTTTGCTTGTTAGCCATTACGTTAATATCTAACAATAAACCTTAACAAATTTTCTTTCATGTGGAGTTGTCATCTAAAATGGTAAAGCACTTTCTTGGTCGACAATACAACATAATATGTTATTATATACTTACTATTCCAAAAAAATGTTTTTTTTTTTTAAGTTACAAGGGGCAAAAGAGCGGGCGGTAATTGACTACCAATACGTATACCCATGGATATTTGTACTACCAAAAGGCTCGCAAATGCATTGCCGGCCTTTAAATTGGGGTTTAGGCCACCGGCATCTCTCGGCTATCGTCGTGGTCATTCTTAAACATACTCTTTATTTATTTATTTGATTATTTGTAATAGACAAAGTCCTATATATATATGTACATAGATTTTTTATTTAATAATGGTTAATCTGAGGCCAAAATGATTACATACAAGAAAATTTAAAGAAAAATACAGTCTAAAGTCTGAACAAAGAGATTAGTTACTAATAACGAATATTCGTAATTTAATATGAAAAATAACATGATTGTAAAGAAAAACATACGTACATGTGTGTATACATAGACCTGTGTGTGCACATGTGTGCGTGAATGCATATGTACTTGTGCGTGAATTATAAACTTATATATAACATTGTAATATATATTTCTACAAAGTATACTATATGTACTCTTAACATAAGCTGATAGAAAAAGCTTAAGCAATGCTAACATTCTCGATGTAAGGGATATGTCTTAAAGTATTCGTTATATTTTTATAAAAGAATTAAAAAATACTTCCAGTCTATTCAAACAGTCTACGTTTTAATCAAAGGAATTCATTTTATTGTATAGCTAAAAGACTTCCCTTTCAAACTCTAGTTTTAGAGCAATAAAAGTAGTACAGAGTTTTTTTTCAAATAAAATTCCCTTTTCGTCGCTGGTAGCAAATAGGGGTATCCTTTTTGTTTCCTTTTTGAATACTTCAAGTGCATTGTTCTAATTTACTTACCTTGATCTTTTACCGTATGTATCACGGGGAGTGTTCCGAGGAAATTTTTCGAACATAGAGTCCACCAATAAAGTGCTTTACCATTTTGGATGACAGCTCCTACTTAAAGAACATTTTGATAAGGGTTATTGTTAGAAATTAATGTAATGTTAGTTTCGACACTGAGATTCAACACAGAGATTCGACAATGAGATTCGTCACTGATAGGAAAGACTCTAAAAGTTAATTAGACATCTAGGAATCCCTACCTGGAAAGGTTGTACTGCAGCTAGCTTGTGTCTGAATTCAAAAATTACCAGGTTGCCTGTGGATGGATAAAGCCAAGTGGAATCTCGGAGAAATAGAATATTTTTCAATTTATATAGTTTAACGCTATATTTGCATAAAGATCATCGCATTTTCTATTAAATTAAGCAGAACATAGTAGGTTTCGCATTTAGGGTACAAAAATATAGTAATGTCGTAACTACGTCCGAGTTAATATCGTAAATTAAGGCCTCCCTCAGTCCACAGATACGCTACGATTTAATGTATGGAGGGGTGCCAGAACGGATTAATTTTGGGCGTTGGACAATGTAGTCTAGTCAAGACTACATTGTCGTGGCGCCATATAGATATTAAACCGCTGAGACTTATTTTAAGTATTAAATTATTATATAATAATTTTGAAGATATTTACAGAAAACTATTTACTTTTCTTATTCATCTTGTTTGTTTATAACTTTACAATTTTTTGACGTGCTAGAAACAGTTTGAAGACAATATTTCAAATCGAATGAGGTATCGCAAGCATTTTTACGAGCGAGATTGGTATATTTCACTATTTTTAACTGCTTAACTAGAGTTTTTTATGGCAATCACTAAATTATTTACATCTGTACTTTAATAGATTAATGGTGTATCCAGTATATAACTCCTTACCAATGCTTTTTTTTAAATATAAGTTTGGTATTTAATATGACGTTTTTCTCGTATCTATACATATGTGAAATTAAAGTGTCTATTCGTAACTTCGATGTTTTTGACAAATATGCAATTAGTCGTGCATATATGCAATACGACTAGCTGTCTCCGCGTAAAATTATGCGAAAAAATTAGATTCAATTTTAGCGTGACGATATATAGGCCATAGCCTTCCTCAATAAATGGGCTACATAACACTAAAAGAATTTTTCAATTGGACCATTTGTTCCTGAGATTATCGCATTCAAGCAAACAAACAAACTCTTCAGATTTATACATTGGTATAGATGTCTATAGTAAAAATACGAGTTAAAACTTTTTTGTCTGTCTGTCTTTTTTATCGGTACGGGTAATCAACGATACTGATTTTAACGAGAATAACTTTAATGAGTAGATAGCTGATGTTACAGTGAATAACATTAACAACATTAGTTTTAAAAAAGAAAACAGTGCTCAACACAAAAATATAAACCACCAAAAAAAAAATCAACTATTTCACGATGATGAAGTTGCGGGCTACAGTTCCTTAACAATATCTTATTACCTAGAGCATCAGGCGTTGTTTCTATTGAGTCATATTTTTATCACAGCGTTATTTTTTAACATTATGGCCCTTGTCTACCTCTGTTTTAAACTAATCCTTTTGTATGTTTCCTAGTGACTTGGGTGCTCACATTGATGGCTTTATTGCTGTGGTGGCACACACTGTTGCAGTGGGAGGTGGTGAGGTGACTGGTAGAGCAGCTGATGTTCTCCTTGCTGCTCACCTAGCTAGTGAAGCTGCTTTAAGATTACTGAGACCAGGAAATGAGGTAATTATATTATTACATGGGGTGCATCCAGCTACTTTGCCTGTACAAATTCAGTGATTTTGATAGAATCAGGCGTTACTTTGCGGAAAGACCCAAAAGCTACACCACCGAATTCGACAAGTGAATTTACGAATAACCTTTGTAGAGCCTATCTCCTGATGATGCTTCGGTGTCGAAGCGAAACGTGCATTGAGGCACATCGGAAAGTCACTGTAGTTCTGTGCTTTGGTGGCGGATTTGGTGGTGTAGCTTTCGGGTTGCAGCATTATACCGATTTTCCCTTGTATTCATTCGCGGATTAAAGCAAAGTAGTTTAGTTTCTCATGCATGTCAGTGATTTTGTCAAATTTTGGGGACTGTTATTTTTTTTTGCAGAGGCCTAATTATTTAGCCTATGTTTTGTAAAATCATGTATCGGCCATCTAAGCTATCTTTAGGGGAAAAAAAAATTGACTTTACAGACTTCACCTTTATTTATATAGATTTAAGAGTAATTTTTTTCTAATTAGTTTTTAATATATTAAATGAAAAAATAAATATCAAATTATCGGTGTGTATGTTTCTCTAGCAGTTTTTTTTTATAGAAGCTTTACTATGCTTCCTTTTATAAATATGTAATGTTTGTTTTCAATAATTGTATTTTTTTTAGAATTATGCAGTAACAGATGTTGTCCAAAAGATTAGTGCAGAGTATGGCTGTAAGCCTATAGAGGGCATGTTGTCCCACCAACTAAAGCAATTCCGCATTGATGGCGAGAAAAGCATCATTCAAAACCCATCGGAGGCACAGAGGAAGGAGCATGAAAAGGCAACATTTGAGACCTATGAAGTATATGCAATGGATGTGCTAATTTCAACAGGAGAAGGTCTTGTAAGTAAATTGGTGTATTAATTGTTATCAACTGATAAGCTACTTTAAGAAATTACTAGAACTGATATGTCATAGAGACGAGATGAATTTCTTAGCATTCCATGGATTCAACGTGCGGGTGCCCGGGTCCATTGCGTTGCAGAGGAAGGAACCATAGCAGTGCCCGGGACTTGTGTAACATTTCGACCACATGCACGAAAAATTATGGCTCATTGTCACGTTCCAGCTGAGCCGAGTGTGCAGCCTAAGACTCCTACCTCACCAACAAGCCATGGCGACATTGCTGGCTATGTAGTCATGGATTTCTGCAGTTGCCAAATGAGTAGCCAGTAGTAATCGTGGCTACTCTTCTTATATTACCTGTTCTAAACTTTAATATGAATTGTTTGGATATGTAACTGGTAATGTTGCCATGGCTTCTCGGTGAGGTAGGGCTTTAAGCATTATCATTTAATACAAACTTAACAGATAACCAATTTTTTTTTCACAATATCTATTATTGAGAAAAAAAATCATCAATATATACATAAAATTAACTTTTATGATGATTGATATGTAAATTTGATTATGAATGTAAGAACACCTAAAGTAACCCTGAATTCTTTCCAGGATAGTCACAGTGACTATTCTGGCAGTACTCAGGGAAAAGAAAATTAGTAGAAAATAAGGGTTAAAATGTTTACTTTTTGATTCTTCTGTATACTAATACATATGAAAAATACAATCTATGTAGTGACTGCAAGTGTTTTAAAAATTGTATCGGTTTAATTTTAAAAATTGCTTTGCTACAGGGACGAGAAATGGATACAAGATGTACAATATATAAAAAAACTGATGAGGTGTATCAGCTTAAGTTAAAAGCGTCCAGGATGTTTTACAGTGAGGTAAGAAATTTAATTTACGAAAATTAATTCTTTACTTTGTTCTATCTTACACTTACTATTTTCAGTTTTTTAATTTTACTTGTTTAGTTTTTTTGGAGGGGGGGGGGGGCGGAATTCAGCCCCCCCTAAAATAAACATACCAGGAGAATTACCAGAACATGAAACAAAGGGAGACCACACTTAAAGTTTAATGAAAACAAAGAACTAAACTAAACAAAATGCATTTTTGTTGAATAGTATTAAGATCCCTAAAATGTTATATTTGGTTACAATAATGTAATTGTAATTAAGTGATTTTTAGGGTATAGAAATGTTAATAAGTTTGAGCTAATGTGCTTATGTTGAAAGCATATTGGTATTGGTCATTACAACATTAAATGCATTGTTTGAACAAGAGACCATTTATTTTTACAAGGGTTGAGTATATTGAGGTCACAAGTAGGGTTTTAATCAACAATAAACTATTTGTTGTATGTTAAATCTAATTAGTAAGTTCAAATTCTAGGTTCGTAATAAACATGGATCAATGCCCTTCAATCTTCGAAGCTTTGATAAAGAGACAAGTGCAAGACTGGGAGTTGTTGAATGTGTCAATCATAAGCTTATTGAACCTTTCCAGGTAAATATTTAACATAACTTTTTAAAGGTAGAATCACAAAATTTAACAGCCTGTAAACAATTTCAATTATATATTGTTTTAAATACTAAAGATGTGCGCATCATATGCTTATTTGAAAATTATTATTTTGGTACTACAACATTTGAAAATTTAATCACATCAGATGTCATAATTAACAAAATACATTGTTATTTTGTGATAGTTTTCATGGCTTTGCTTTGACACCATCATTTAGTAAAATGTATACATGGGTGTATAAGTTGTTTGGCATTGGTGTGCGTATGGTTTTATTTTAATGATCTAATATAAATAATAATGTATGTTTTACTAAAATATTATCAGCACACCCTCCTTTTTGTAAACTATAATTACACTAGATTTCATACTCCTCTGTTTGCAGTTTTCATAAAGTGGTAGCGAAAATTTTCACTTCACATATGCATAATTTGATATATTAATCATACTTTTATAATTTTTAGGTGCTGTACGAAAGACCAGGTGAAATAGTAGCACAATTTAAATTTACAGTGTTGTTACTTCCCAGTGGTACACATCGTATCACAGGCTTGCCTTTTGACAAGAGTCAGTGTAAAACTGAACGTACCATCAAGGACCCAGAGCTTAATGTATGTATTATTATAATAATATTGATATTTCATGCTATATGTAGATTTTACAAAGTTATTTTTTATAAAACAAAAGCTTTTTGTAAAAATATTAAGTGATTTAAATTTTTTTCATTTCTCTTTGTTTTACATAATGTTGATTTACTCGTTAACTAAAATAATATTCCTACATTTAGACATTTTTTAATTGGAACTTACTTAGTTCGCCCTGTTATCTTTCAAAGCAAACTGTTTTAGTTTGCTTTGAACAAGCACAGGGTACAAAAAAGTAATTTTTTTGAGCTGATTTGTACTCTAATGTCACTTCAGTTTGAACAATTACGACATTCTACAATTAACATGTATAATACGATTTATCTTGATTATCAAACAATTGATAATTGATTATAATTATATTAAAAGGCTTATTATATTTAAAGGCTCTTCTGAATTCTTCTGCGAAATCTAATAAAAAGAAGAAAAAGAAAACTGGTGCTGAGGAAGCTATGGAAGTTGAAACTGCTGCCTAGCAGAATGATCTTACATTTAAAAAAGGACTTTTAAATAAATTAACTTGCTTTATGACACCTCTCACATGGACAATATCCTGACCCCACTTACGTACAGTGATAAATAAGTAATGAATTAAAAGTCTTTAACTTTTTAAATATTGTTCAATGAATATATTTGAGTGTTCATTTTGAACTGTTGATAAAACAAGATTGGCATTATCTAAGAAATTATTGTTAATGTTTAGATGTTTATGTGTACAAAATAACTCATTTTTTAAGTGTAAAATAAAGTTTTCAACAACTGATTCTAAACCACAGTTAATTTTGAAATATATCTTCTGTTAATTGAAAAATGCTGATAAAAATGTATATGCAATCAATATATATTTCTGTTACATCATGGGTGCAGTTCAAGATTATATTCTCTTTTCTCATAAGGGGCCGTCCAAGTATAACGTAACGCAACTTGGGGAGATAACTTAGTAAGATATAATATAACAACATAAAGAATGTGATCTTATTTTTCCTAAAACGTATGTGTACGCAAGTATTGCCTGTAAGAAATCTCTTGTTGTTATTATTACCGTAAATGCAACTCAATCAATAATAAAGGTATTAAACGGCTTTTCGGTACTTGCTACGGCACTGCGTTACATGGGGAGGGGGGGTCAAAAATCATCAAAAACTGCGTTACGTAATTCTTGAACGCCCACTAATCCTTAAATCATTCTTGAATTTATAACCATCAGATATAATGACTTTTCGCTGGTTATAGATTGGACTTACCATGCAACATTCACCATCCATCATCATTAAACCAATTGGGTTTGTGATATATTGTGTTCTTCACCTGCCCTAGCATTCCACTTTTTAATGAATTTAATCCAATCCCTAAAGTTCACAATATTACAAAACCAACACCTATAGATATAGCACCTTTTTTCATCATAAAACAATGATATTGAATGGAAGGTTTTTTTTTAATGCGCACAAACAATAGACATACCAAGGAAGATTAGTGTCATTTCACTATTCCCTCACAATTTTAATTGTTGTTAACCAATTTTCTGGGACAAAAGAAGCCCTTAAGAGGAAGTCCTGAATTGTTGTATTCATTTTAATTCAATTTCTTTTGTATAAAATAAACATAACTGACAAAATATTATTTCAAATCATTTCTATCAAATATAACAGTCTTACTGGGGCACAAAATTTCTTTTTGTATATATGAATTGCATTCACAAATGACCAATGTTCTATTGACTTACTATTATTTTGATGTTTTCAAAAATGATGTATTGGTTGTTATTGCTAGACTCATATATGTTGATATTGCTTCTAATTGGAAGTAATTAATAAATTGGTCATAGAACTTTTGAATATATCAAAATAATAGTATACAATATGATGTGTTATTAGCTCCATAAATATCATTGTATACAGTTTCAATTATGTTTTAATAATAATGTGTATAAAATCTATTGTTTTATCCGACACTGAAATATATTTATGGAACTAATAATGATTTATCAACTTTACGGATGTAAATGACGTACAAGGAATAAATCAAACTATTCCACAATTATTGTGGTCTGTTTTGTAATTGGCATTTTTATTTGATTATTCATGGTAATATTTTAATGCGGTAAAATATTGAATGTTTTCAAATTTATTTACCTCTTAAAATATAGCCTTTTTTACATAATGTAAAAAAAGTTCTTTTTGTTCTTGTACGCCTAGATCTTTGAAACTACGGAACAGATTTTAATGCAGGTTACATCAATAAACAGAGTGATTCAAGAAGGTTTAATTTGTTTAAAAGGGATTCACACAAATATTACAAACCCTTAAAATTGAACAAATCACTGATTTCACACGAACAAAGATTTTATTTATTTATTTTTTAAAGAATATTAGGAATACTTTTTAGGTATGTCTAATATTCCCTTTTCCCCTCCTACTAAGCTTAAATTAAAAAGTTGCCCAGCAGGGGAAGCACCTGCAACGTACTAAAGCACGTAGTATTGTTTTATTCGCATTGTTCGCATTGAACTATCCATCGTAAAGCAGCGGTATTGGTAGTGGAACTCAGTTTTTATTTTAAGTATTAATAAAGTCAGTTTCATGATTATAAACTCGTTTATAGATTCCGAATTTTAATAGAATTTACTTATCTTGCAGACAAAGTCACGGGTCCAGCTATTGTAGAAATAAGGGGGTGAAGTGAACCAATATTTGCGGGCCAACATTTGGGCAGTTTCAGTTCCCCGTAACCGGACCGTAACCTTATACGAGGACTAGAAGACGTATTACACATACATTTTAGACCTTTCTTAGAACCGTAAATGTTAGCTAAAATGTTTCAAACAAAGTGAGGTACAATTTATCTTGAAATATTTTTACTTTCCATTACTGCAATGGAAACTAAAAATATATTATTCAGTCACAAGTTTCCCAAAGGTAATGTATATGTATGCAATATGCATTCCATGCATAACGCCATTCCTTTAAGGAAATGTTACATGATATTGTTTTTTTTTTAGTATAATTAAAAATAAGCCTTTATTACCTACTGTTGTATTTTAACTTCTTTGACAATCATTTTACTTTTAAAGCTCTTTATAGGTACAAGTGAAACTAAAACTATATTAATTTACATTGTTTGCTTCATATTTGGTTGATGTTCCCCACTAACAGCTTGTCTTTCGACAAACACTTCCTCCTTCCTCTAAGGCTTTCCACTTCTAGAATATTTTAAATATTTTCAAGTCCGTGAGCTTCAGCTCCCCGACTTTAGATACAAGCATATCCTTTACTATAACCATAATAATGTAGCACATATTGTTTACGTTAATTACGGTGTCACGCGATAACTCTTACCCTTGCAGATGAAGACATTAGAGCTGCCGCCTCGTACTGACAAGACGGATTCACCCATCGGTGTAATGTATGGCTGCTTGACAGGACACCGCGCGTATTAAACGAGTGTACACATATGGAACACTAACGCCATACGCCATAATAACCCGCCAAAAACCAAACAACCACACTAACAAAAACATGAAACAATCAATGTCGATTTTTTTTACTCGCTTTATAAAAATTGCTTGCTGTAGAAAATTTAAATTCAAGCTATGATGCATGAAAAACTAAAACTTTGCTTAAATCCGCCAATAAAAACGGAACAAGAATGAAATGTTCTAATCTGAATGTTTTTTACTCCATAGGTATAGACTACCGATATACATATATTATTACAGTTTCGTAATAATACAAAATAAAAATCGTCTTTACTCCGTACGACGACGTACAATTGAGTTGGACATGTCTGCCGCAAATTGGATGATCTTCGGGCCAAAATCACTAGCTTAAGGACCTCAGATCGAAAACGACCTCGCGCCATACTGTGACTGAGTATTTTTAAGAAGGGAAATAAAGTAATAATAATAAATATATACAAGGCGCATAATATATATTTGAAAAATAATCATCAAACATAAGTACGATAAAATTTTGAATTGATGTACCTACTACCTAATTCTTTTTTTTATTATTATATTTTATCTAATATTATTATTATAAGCCCTTGTGGACAAAATTCTCAAAATTAATTTACTTACAAATAAATGTAAAAAGTAATTGTAATAATTAAAGGTTTTTTTTTTTATTCAAAATTTTGTTCAGATTATTCTGAATAATATTTACAACAAGCTCACTGTTTGCGGCACTAAGTTTTGAAACTTTTAAAACTCCTAATAACTATTCTGGAAGAGCCCGAAATCTTCCAATTAAGGTGACTTCTTTAGTCAAATATAAATACTTATATATTTTCAGATATTGTAAGACTTCTTTAGATTTTATAATTTAACAAAATATTAAATTATTGCTATTACTATTTTATCTCAGTTATTTATGAGAATTTTTTCCACAGGGGAATTCTAAACATAGATTGATATCTTTGAATAATGCAGTTGCTATTTAAGATATAAATATATTTTTTGAGATTTCTTGCATTCATAGCTTTATAAATTAAGCTCCACTTGTGGGACAAACATGCAAATTTTTATAAGCAACATTTACTGTACCTCTTCTAATATTAAGTCCATGATTTGAATTGTTTTAAAGGTACATAGTTCCTATTATAAAAAGATTGTAAATTATCTAAGTCTTATAAAAAATACTCTACAAAAGTGGTTTCATTTTATCGTATTCCTAAATCCTACCAATAGTGTCTGTCGAAGCCATTGGAAGTTCACGTTTAAATAGGCGTGCACGCTGTACTATCAGACACAAATATTACTGAAGGTTGGTTCAGGAACGTAAAAAAAAATACTTGCTTTTATCTGGCAATATTCTCCTTAAAAAATTATTCAAGGCATCTACATATTTTCCTTTACATATACATTGACATCCATACAAATGTTTTAAATATATCGTATCGTATGTTCAATAGACGAATAAAAGGCATTAAATACTCGAATGTAATCGGATACAGTTTACACAGAATGTGTCGCGCTCAAAATTAGGTCTACGTTTGACACATTTTTATACCGGAGTGTCGCATAGTCACCTGCGCATGGCGACGCATTGTATCTCACATTAAAAAGGGGGGTTTATTCCTAAATGAAACAATGTCTATATAAATAAAACAAACTTTAATCAATCATCAACGTCACTAGAGCATGCCGAAGCCCTTGGAGTACCCGATGGCCTTGAGCAGTCTGTCACGCAGCTTATCCTAGGTGCCGTCATTGGGTAGTAGGAGCACGTTGAAACAGGTGTGCGCGATGTATTATCAGAAACATTCCGGAGAGAGTGTCAAATAGTCACCTGCGCATGGCGACGCATTATTTCTCACATTAAAAAGGGGTTTGATCGCATAAGTGAAACAACGATGAATGTATAAATAAAACAAACTTTAATCAATCATCAACGTCACTAGAGCATGCCGAAGCCCTTGGAGTACCCGATGGCCTTGAATGCGCATAATATAATATTGTATCTATTATACTATTACATATTATAGAATATATATGCGTTATAAGAGCACCGTGTTATAGGGAGGGATTACTGTATTTAAATTTCACCCCTCTTTCTTTTTTTTGAATGTCAGCGTAAAGTCAATCTATACTCTATATTAATATATAAAGCTGAAGAGTTTGTTTGTTTACTTGAACGCGATAATCTCTGGAACTACTGGTCCGATTTAAAAAAATCTTTAAGTGCTAGATAGCTCTTCTATCGAGGAAGGCTATAGGCATATCATCATGCTAAAATTGAATGTAATATCTTTTTTATTTAATTTTACACGGACGAAGTCGCGGGAACAGCTAGTTAATGAAATAACTAATGCATGCGAGCACATGATGGTAAGATGCAAGAGCCAGTTCGTTGCAATGACTTTAGAAACGCCGTTCACAATAAAATTGGATTATAGACGACAGCTATGACGCCATAATGCGTTTATAAAGTATATACAGTATTAAAACCGATTTATATGCCATCAAGTCCAGTAGCAAGTTCAGCGAGCGGGCAACTGTGAAAATTTATATCTAACAGTAGGTAACTATTTCATTAATCGCATACGATAAGAAATCAGTTTCTCTAATCGATACATCGGTATTGATTAGAGAAACTGATTTCTTTTGGTTAAAAAACAGGATTTTTATAGATTTAACATTTACTAATCTCCGATCAAGTCTTCAACCGAATGTTTCTCTTGAAGTATCGCTTAGATGGGTCGTAAGACGTAAGGTCGTAATAAATCTGAAACATCACGTTACGGATTAATTCTCGTGGTAAAAATGGTAGCTAGTTTAATCCACTAGTTTATAGTCTTCGGGGGTCCCACAAGAAGATTAAAAAAACTAGAATATGCAGCTGGTTCGCACAGAGTCGCAAGTTCAATGGTTTTTGTTTCTTAAAAAACTTTTTTTTTTAATTGTTGTCGTGTACTCCACAGGCTAAAGGCCCGTGCCATTGTTATCTTCTCCTTTTTATTTTTTGTTTTATTGTCATATTCGATTTTACTTATTTTTCTATAGTCCCCGATCAAAATCTTTAATATCAGTTGTAAATTGACTTTCTAATGTACATGTCAATGTGTAAATGGGCTTTAACGCTGTGAATAATATAATTCATTCACGGCAAGTCTTACGACACCAAGTCGCTATATTGCTACTGGTTTTTGTTCGCATCTAAGATTGTATGGACGGAAACGCTGGTTGGCCAAATTGTTTGGGAATCTAAGAACTAAGTGTTTCAAACAGCTGTTTGTTTAGAACCTTGATAACTCTATAGTAGAAGAGCAGACTGAATACTGTATACTGTGTGTAAAAAAACCTTAACCGGACAAGCAATGAGGATCTAAGACATGTCTAAAATATGGCATTTTCCAAAACAACAATAACATCTTATTTTTCAACCGACATCAAAACAGGAGGAGGTTCTCACATAGACTGTATTTGTATGTTAACTCAAATCCTCGGTCCCCCCTAAACACAGTAGGTTTATTCCGCATTATAGGAAAACGCGTTGTAGGATTATTCTCGTATAACGCATTTGTACGACCACGAATGCGCATAATATTATATTGTATATTTTATAATATTGTATATTATAGAATAATATTAGATTATTATAAGAGCAACGTGTTATAGGGGGGTTTATAGTATTTACTAAAGCCGCAGAAATGACAGCTTTCCTAAAGTTTCTATTAAACCTGTACCCCTTACTTCAAAGACATCAATATTATATTGTCAAACAAAATTTATTGGTCGCAGGAAATAAATGAAAGCATTTTTTTAAAGATAATGTGTAACGTGTCAAATTCAGTTAGTAGATTTTCGTCAACCCTGAACTACGTCTAACTGATGAACAAACTTTTTTTTTAATTGTAAACGTCAGTGGAACACGAAATTCCCAGTAACTTAAGTACAATGGAAAATCGCGGTAGTCGTTTAAACAGATTTTAACATCAATTCTTACTATTAAAAACCGTTATTACATTACTGTAATGAAATTCACAAATTTTTGCAAACTCAATGTTATCTAGCTTTTTAATGAACTTTGCAATTGGTACATAATATTTCCTTATTAATTTTTAGTTCCTTATAATCACGCATATGTTTATCTATGAGATGTTTTTTATAATTTACGTAATGTCGAATTGTTATTATTCATAATGAGAGATACCTTTAGAAGCAAAATCAGCGTACACATCGTACTTTTAAGAAAGAAACATACTTATTATTATTCTAATCGTTTTTATTATGTTTATAAAATTCCTTCCATTTATCGACATGAATATTTATTAGTAACAATTAGAAATAAAAATGGGCCCAGAGCGTAGAGATACTCTTATATAGATCGGTTCCGTATCTGATAGGCGATAAACATATTTGCTTAATAACTGCGAAAGTTTTTGTCCGATTTCGTTGAAAATAATTTTCCTAGTGAGTTTTAATCATGTTCTTCTATCAACATAAAAAATTACAAGTTTTGGGAATTAAATGTTCCTTGCGGGCAGGCAGACAGAGCGATATTATAAGGGTTCCTTGTAGGACTACGGAACCCTAAAAAAGTGACTAATTTCATAGGCCTACATAACTGTAGTAACTGTTAAATTATAATCTCGGTATTTGACTAATTCGTTTCAAAAATTTCTAAATCCATATCTGCACTAATATCTATAGTTGATGCGTTTGTTTATTCGTTTATTTGAATGCGCTAATCTCAAGAAATACTGCCCTGATTTCAAAAAATCTTTAAGTGTTAGATAGGTATCGAGGACAGCTGTAGGCTTCATTTCAAGGGACAACCTCAGCTTAAGCAGTGGCCGGCATTTCAGTCGATCGTTAGGTTAAGGAGTTCTTATCGCGGCTGGATAATAGATGGGTGACCCCATGCCATATTCCATAAACAAGTGTGTACGACTGCAACTTTATGTTAAGCATGCTTACAGTAATATATTATTTTATTGTTTCCCGAAACACGAAGGAGGTTAGATGTATGAAATCAAGTATTGGAATTGGTCACCCATCTGTCATCGAGTCACGATGAAAACTATTTAACTTAACGATCGTCTTAAATGCCGACTATTACCCGCTAATTATCTTCTCAATCTTAAAGTACTTTTATTATTCTTAAAAATTTTGTTACCGTATCGCTCCAAGGTAGATAAAAGCTTATTATTACGAAATGGCGCTAAGAGAAAGCTAATAGGAATTATTTCCTTGGGAGAGTAGCTTTGAATCTTTTGTCTTACTGATTAAAAACCGACTCTCTACCGTTGAACTGTCGAGGTTCAAAGATTGTTCGATTAGTGATTAATTTCGCATATATCGTGCATAACTTAATAGAAAGCAATTATACAATAATCTATACGAATGGTGTCAAGATCACACAGGTGTCGGGCGTAGTGTGTCGTGACACACATTGGTGTCATTGCCTAAACTAGCATAGCTCTAAGACGTAATAATACGAACGCAATTTTGGAAAATTTGAGCATTTAATAAAGATAAGGTATATATATTTTTTAATTTAGGAATTTTTTTAAGTATACCTAATATTGTAGGTACCATTTCAGTTAAGCTTTTAAGCTTACTTGGAGGGAAAACAGCAAATATTAGGCATACCTAAACTATTCCTAAATAAGCTAAAGATAAGCCTAAGATAATTTGAGATTTTTGACAAATAGAATAGATTTAAAGTCTTTAGTAATCAAGACATTTCTTAACCATGTGACTATCAATGGAAAGAAAAATTGTTTGTATCTCACGATCTATCAGTATTATAATCGTGTCGTAGGCGTATCGTTGTCGTCTTACTATAATTAGATCAGACCAAGCAACTGGGTCGGTATGCGAACGTACTTTGAAACTATATCGCAACTTCACACCAGTGTATTTTCGCGCTTATTCAAACTTAAGATAAGGGCTAATTTCGCTTTTAAATGAAACTTAATTAATTTAATCTCTATTTCGTAAGCGATAAGATTAAAAATTACATTAATTAAACGGTCATGAAATTTCTTTGAATGCTCTAGCTGGTTAATTGTTTAATGAATGCTTTTAACACTCATATCTATATACGTATTATATTATAATGATAGTATTGTGTAGAAATATGTAGAAATGGTATATCTACAGTTGTACATCATTAAGTAGCACAATGCTTTGCTTTGGTTGTAATGTTCGTTGCATTGCAGAAATTTTGTCTCTTTCTATTTCGCGCAATTATGCAAACGAATATAATTTCACGTACTTGTTACATCCAAGATAACCATAAGCAGTCATATTGTTATGTTATGTTTCATATGTTATTTTATTAATGACAGCATAATTCTTACAGCAGACTCATAAGAAGTCTTCTTAGAATTTACTACTTGCTAGCGTTATCTCGGTTGGTACCAGGGTCCGCTTAGATTGCAGAGGATTTGGCTGTGGGGCGAGTTAAGATGACCGATTGCCATCTGACGTCATACATGCACAAGATTATATCAAAAAAACCGTTGAGGAAAGTTTGACTTTGATTTATATTTGAAATCGATATAAGTCCGCCTACTATCGTGTTATCGCGTCCACTGCGTGCCATTCAGGGTCTCTGCGTGTGGGCAGTGATTACGCTCACAAATCAGCAACACTACACAATTATCCATCTTTACTGAACTGTATAAGTCTATTGCAATTTACTGGTATTATAATAGTTTCAGTACTTCCTTGGCGCTATTTTAGATTTACTTGGCGTTTGACTGGTTATATGGAAAATTGTAGGTTCTCGGCTGGCCCGTTGGCGCAGTGGACAGTGACCCTGAGTTATAGGTAACAGACGCCTGTTATAGACAAATATATTTTTTTAGAAATATGTAGTTATATAAAAATAGATAATAAACCCAGACTCGAGGCGGGAATCGAACCCACGACCCCGGAGCGGAAGGCAGGGTCTCTACCGACTGCGCTAACGGGCGAGTCGTATTGGGAATACCCAAACAAGATTATTTCTAAAAAGAAGTCATAAGAACTGCCACCCATTTTTTCTCATAAAAATGTCTGACTTCACAGCTAATTCCTAAATTAAAGTCCATTGTCCTATCAATGACCCATCGTACAATTGACGGGCATATCGTCACTTAATTAAAATGTCAACACTCCTAGCAACACACAATTCTGTGTCTCCAAGACAGTATTGGACAAACGGCAAAAAACCGGCGTCACACCCCGTTGCCAAGAATCCGATTGTTAAGTTTGCTACTGCTGACGCGGCCATTTTGGCTGCCAATTGACTGTTAAAATTGACCTATCCATTATCTATACACACAACTACCAGAACCACCACCATCGCTTTTCTGACTGGAAAATAAGTTTAAGCCAGTACTGGGAGGGATAAACACTGGCATCCTCCCCTGGGCATCAATTTGACTGGGCGCCTGAAATGCTGGTTGTAAAAAATTGCCAATTGTGACATTTTTAGCAACTGACGGTACCTTCATTTATCGTCTTAATTCTCCTTTAATATCTGCCCTCTTATCCCACTTCTGATCAAGACTCATCAGAAAAGGCCGTATTTCAATCTTAGTGGTTTGGTTGGTTTCGTATGTGACCTTCTAGATCCGGGTTAACTCGGACAGCACCTGCAGTTGTCGTCATGGAATCGATATTCTATCGCATTGCAGAGGAAGAAACCAAGGCAGAGCCTGAGACTTGTGACCCAGGTATAGGTTTTTGAGATCTCTTTTAAGAGGCCACTAAGACACACATTCACTGCTAGTGTTACCTTTCTTGCCTGACCAGTTGCGGTCTGGTCTTATCCTATAATGATATCCTTCTTTTTGCCTTCGTCACAGTGACGGTGGTGATCAGTCTGTTTTATTCGATCATTATTCAAGTCTTGAAAAGGTGGACATAGAGAGATGAGACTAAAGACGTTAGATATCAAAAGATATAATGAAGATACCAACAGTTGCTACGTATTTTTTAGGGTTCCAGCTTATATGTCGAGTTATAGCTTTCATATAATGACAAAGTGGGGGTAAATGAAAATGGCCAAAAGCGTGTCTAGACACGCTTATATAGAGGGGTGCCATATCTGATACGCTATGAACGTATTTATTAAATAACTTCAAAATTTGTTGTTCGATTTCGTTCAGAATAATTTTCCTAAGAGATTTTAGCATGATCTATCAACATGGAAAATTTCAAGTCTCTACGTCTAATAGTTTGGAAATGCTAGGGGGGGGGACCTTATGGGCAAACAGACAGACAGATGGGCGGACTGAGCGAAATTATATGGGTTCCTTGTAATACTACGAAACCCTTGAAAAATTGAAGTTTTTTCAATTTTATCATACTTAGTTATGACAGGACTGACAACAATGACATACATATCATCACGATTATTTGAAAGAAAATTAATTACTGTTAATTACAAATTAACTTCAATAATGTCACGTTGAGAATGTCTGTTTTTGCTTGACCCATATTTTAAATTACGCTGCATTTATCACCTGCCTGATAGCGGCACATAATTCGCATGCTTTTAATAGTAAATTGGCCTATTTCGTTTTAGGTCTAAAGTGAGTTACCGAAACAGACAGCATCGTTTCAATGTAATCGTCTTATATATTTTTTTTATATTCAATTTTGTCCCTTTTTTAGAGTAATATTATGCACGTTGTGTTTGCTTTTAAATGATTTTTCCATAGATATTAAGAAAATTATTTGTAAATTGTATAACTTTTGTGAATTTTGTGTATAATCGCTAGCAGACCATTAAATAAATGAATGTCCTCTATCAGCCACGCAAAGAATTATTTCGATATCTCCATCCAACACTGAGATACAGCTGTTTTTGTCTTTTTAACTAAAACAGGTTCTCGCTAAAATTTTTATGGGATACCCACAAATTTTCCCATTTTAGATTTTCCCTTTTACTTGCGCTATTGGATATTGCTTCTTGATAAATTTCAAGATTCCAGGTCAACGGGAAGTACCTAACCAAAAGGTTTTGACTTCCTGTGCAAATGTACGAAAATATCACAAAATGTCAACATCTTTTGATTACGTAGATTTAGAGGGTATTTTTCACAGCTTCATGGGATCCTAGACCTCAGTACGTTGCATATATTTCAACGTCATACCTATACGTGTTACTGGGATAAAAGGTCGTGACAGATAGCGGAACAACAAAGTGATCTCATAAGGGGTCCATTTTTCCTTTAAAGATACAGAACCCTAAAAACCGTTAGAGTCGACGAAGAAATGGCAGTCGTTATAGGATTCTTGCGATGCCGCTTATGGCATGCATCCCGCGCCAATGTACCAGTTGACAGATGGCATACAGGAGACCCATACAGCTGTACTTGCGCGTGATTGGAGTGTATACATTAGCAACCACTATTTTTTCATCAACATGTGACGTCATGCGCTCAGATTGCTGTTTGTTACGTGATATATATCTCTAATTTAACTGATTTATTATATTTATATACGAGGGAAAATCGGTGCAATGCTGCAACCCGAAAGCTACACCACCGAATCCGCCACCAAAACACAGCACTACACTGGCTTTTCGATGTGCCTCAACGCACCTTTCGCTTCGACACCGAACATACGTAAAGTACTTTACGAATAACCTTTGTAGAGACTATCTCCCGATGATGTTTCGGTTGCGGATTAAAGCAAAGTAGTTTAGTTTCTCATGCATATTCCGTAATTATTAATACTAAAATCCATCTATGGGGAAAAAACTTTCATTAAGTTTTATCTACCTTATGATAAAAGGCTACTTGTCACTAAAATAAATCCTAATAAATTCTTGTTCTGGGAAGTTAGTTGAGATTTAAATTTTACATATATCAAGTGGACTTCCACTGGATTTGTATTGACTAAAATATGTCAGGTTGTTTAATAATTAAAAAAATATAGATTATTGAAACTAAAGACAAATCGCGTGGCACCGGAAAGCAATCAGAGCGCATGACGTCACACCTTGCCAAACAAATTGTCGTTGGTAACGCACACTCCAATCACGCTCAAGTACAGTTGTTTGTTTGTTACCACATCTAGCCATGTGTCCTGCCCAACTCCATTTTAGTTCGATATTATAATATGGTAAAGAGAAATAGATAATTTTGTCTTTTTTTTTTGCAGGTACGAACTGGCAACCCCAACCGCAGGCAACACTGAACACGTCCCTGAACCTGCCCAACTTTGGTTCAACCCCGAATGACTCCAGCTTCCAGCTGCAGAAGCCACCAGGGAAGAGGGGAAAACAATGATATTGGAGATAAGGCCAAAGGAAGTGATTCCTGCGGTGTCAGTGTGGACTATTGGACAGTGTTATGTGATAGTGTTTATAATGACACTAGCCGTTTCCCCACGACTTTGTCTGCATATAACTGTGTCTTGCATAATCTGGCCCTATCGAAAAATCTGTTTTTAGCGGATGTCTCCTAAATATTAACAACCTACCTCCTTCGCCAACAGACCTTTTTGCGTACAGCGTTATATATTGTTATATTCACAGAACAATGAAATTTGACAAATTGTTATATTCCCAGAACAATAAAATTTGACAATCAATCTAACATACGGCTGTCACGATTACGTTTTGACATCGTCCAATACATGTGTGTGTAGACGGTGTAAACCCTTTGGCATTGGTGTGCGTGTGGTTTTTATTAATTTAATATATATTAGCAATTTAATATATATTAGCATTCGCATACCTTCATCTATAAGAACTACAATTGTGCCAAATTTCATACTCCTCCGGCAGCGCAATTTTTGTAAAATATAATGTAAAAATAAAGTTCACGTATTAATATATAAATATGTAGATTACTATTCTTTTTTCTTTTGTTTTTTTTTAATTACGTACCTAACTTGCTTAAATTTTTTTTTTATGTTACAAGGGGGGGATACGAAATAAAAGTTTAACTTGTAAATAAGTATATTTCAATTATAGTATTATTATTTTAAGAAAATTACTATAGGCCAGTGACGAGTCAGCCACCGGCGACACCACGTACAGCGGAACGTGCGCTAGCCCCGCGCCCTCCAAATGCGCGGACAGGCATTCGAGTAGGTCATATAGGACGCCACTCGGGTACACGGGACACAGCACAGAGCCGCCGCCCCTTAGCGTCACACAAGCGTGCACACATAAGTCACCAAGCATGTGGTCCGGATTATGCGCCGGTGTCTGCGTGAGCGCGGCCAGCACCAGCAGATCGGCTCCGCGCAGTGCAGCCTGGTTTATTGGGCGAGGGTGGGTCGTGAGGGTACTGGAACCGCTGACGTAGGCGACTTTTTCGTGCGCCGAGCGGAGCACCCAGTTGGCTGATCCGAGACAGAAGCCCGAGCTAACTGCTGTAGCGTCGAGAGCGCCATAAATGTCGACGCGCTCATCGTAGCCGACGACACGCACGCGCGCCAATGCACGTGCTAAGGCAGCAGGTCCAAATAGTCTGCGCCAAGCACGTGGCCGCGCAGCCAGTGCCAGTGGGGCGGGCAACACGTGTAACAACTCCTTCCATCGCTTAGCGGCCCCGCTGCTGCCTCCGCTTGAGGAAACCCATTCTGATAACTCCTCCAGGTAGAATCTACAATGTTAATAGGTCTTGTTCACTTTCTAGACAGTAATTATGGCAAAACTGTTTTGCCAATTCTTAGATTGCAGAGCATAATAAAAAGAAGGACTTCTAGTAAAGAGGAAGAGGGGCTTCTAGTAAACAGACTTAAAGTGCTATTTTAACAGAACCAATTTTTATTACATATATTTATTGCTTTGCCAACATATATTTTTTGTATACCATATATAAATCAATTATTCCATACCTCCCAATCTGAAGAGTGGGTTCTGTCGCATACACTTGGCCTTTAAATCCGGTTTCCTCTGTGATAAAGGGTAGTGCCATCATACAAGTATAGTTAGAAATAAGAATAACATCCAGTTGTGAGAAGTCTACTACCTTATCTAGAGGGGGACAAAATTCGGGAATGCTGTCTACAAAAACACGCCCACAACATTCTTTAAGTTCCTGTAAAAGAAGAATATACATATTCTAAACTTTGTAAGCAAATGACAGTGACTTGTTTAAATTAACATAAATAATAATGTGATTTAATTTTTTTATTCCTGTGTAGTTATTGAAGTAAATTCCTTTCATTCATTAAAAATGCAAAGTTAACATAATGGTTACTTATAAAATCACTATATCAATGTAATTGCAGTGCATATATATATTTGTAAAATCTCAAAAATCTACATATAATACTTGATGGTTTTTTCACTTGTAAAGTTCGCAGCCAAGAAATTTATATGCTAAATTCCACCTTGTGGTAACAAATAGTTAAAACATAGTTTAAATATTTACCCCTTCAAGTAAAGGATCATTAACATGAGGCGGGGTGTAGTTGGGCAGAGATGCAAGACGCGTGCTGGGCACTGGAGGCCACTGCGTCCCTTGTTATATATCTCGCAACGTTTACCTTCACTGCCAGTGTTCCCTCCCCTGCCTAGCCAAATCTGGTATGATCCTACTAATGCGGCTTTAGATGTCCTTATAATGATTGCATCAGTAACGTAATTCCCCAAGTATATTTGACTAGTTGTTACTCGCAACGTGATCCGCGTAAAATTAGATGAAAATTTTTAGCTATAAGCTATATATTATCATATATAGCCTACAGTCTTCCTCGATAAATAGGCTATCTAACACTGAAAGAATTTTTAAAATCGGACCAGTAGTTCCTGAGATTAGCGCGTTCAAGTGAACAAACAAACTCTTCAGCTTTATATATTAGTATAGATACGTTGCATTGGTTCGGTTATATTACCTTATAACTGTTTTTGAGGTATACGACTAAAATGTCAAGGTGTATGAAGATAGAAATAGGTTGAGTTTAAACTAGCACAGCTATTAACCTGTGCGGAAACGTTTAGGCATAGAGCGTTCAAGTTAAGAGCTGACAAAACTTTGATAAAATTCGGTAAGCTCTTAGCCTAAAATGTTCCAAGATACGATGCTGTCGTTACGAGTAGAGAGGAGAGTATAAAGGTTGCTTGTTTACGTAACTTTGTTTTGAAACGACTTTGCTTTCTTTATTTGTAACTAGGTAAAGACGTGACAGACAAAGGGAGTTCCTTTAGTCAGTCTATAGACGTGACAACAAGAGATAAATTATAACGTTACGTGACTACGTAAATGACAATGATGGTATGACATATTGATACAATTATTAATAGCGTACGTTTTATTAACTCACTTATTCAATAAAATAATTAGATATCGCCACCCGATCTCTTCAGATTCCATAATATATATTATGTCCAATCCCTTCACAACATCGTACAAACAATTAAGCCACAAAATATAAAAAAGTTTAAAGTCGCAAGTATTAGCTTGCTAGAAGTAATAGTAGATTATTGTACCGAGCGCAAAGTGATTCATTAATGCACGAGTATTGCGAGGGCACTAAATTAATAGGAGTGCATTAATTACTTCAACAAGATGCGTAATCTACTCTTTTTTCGACTATTTCCATTTCTTAAACTTTTTTGCTAAATATGAAGTATCAAAGTTTTACAATGATGATGAAATGGCATATAATGCGCGCCTTTTGTTTTTTTTTTTCGGATTTTATCGGTCGATTTTTATTTTCAGCCCGTATCTTTTTGATCCAATGTATAAATTTTATAAAAAAACTGAATTGAAGATATTAAACCTCTGTGGAAAATTTGCATTAATGAAATTTCATACAACATTACTGCACTGTTTTGGTTCTAAGCAGAAAAGGCGTCCTTTCTGATAGCCCATACAATGAGTAATGATAACATTACTGCGTAGTTGGCAGAAACGATACATGCAATTAAACCACCTTTAAATTACTTCCTACATAGAAATAAAACGAGTTTCAAAGTGATTTCGCAATCGTATTAAATTATTACAATACAAACAGCGATGATGAAATTTAATCAAGGCTTAGTCGTCTGCAAATTAAAGTTTTATTTGTACAAACAATAAAGATCAACGCCGCATCGTGATTGTTCAGTTATAAATTAGAAAAGTTGCCAGTATTTGTAATAACAAAGTTTGTTTCTACAAGCCGACCCGGCGGCGTAAGCTGACCTCAATCTGTGAATGTTTGTGATAACATTTGATATAGGTTCCACGAGGGCTTGAAGATAGGTTTCGTTTATATCTTGAAGTGTGACTAGATAGGTGTAACATAATACTAGCTGTGCCCGCGGACTTCGTTCAAGTGAAATAGTGGCTTTGGTTAGCATTATTTAATACAATAACTCCAGTATGTTGTCTCTAGTTGAAAGCTTATGAATCATTCACATAAACCTTACATATTTCCATAAAAACTTTATTCCCCTATTTTTACTTTACCCCCTAACGGTAATTTTTTTTAAAACTGAATGTCATATTAATTTATATTTAATCAACAACCTAAAGAATAAGTTTCAAGCTTCTAGCTTTAAAAATGGCGATATTTCTATACAACGTTTCCTCTCCCGTGTCATCCGCCTTACAACCCTTTTTTCACAAAAAAAAAAGTAGCCCATTTCGTTCCTCAGGCTCTAGACTATCTGTGTAGCAAATGACTTTTAAACCGGTTTCGTAGTTTCAGTGCAAAAGCGCGACACATAAAATTACTTTAGCATTTATAATATTAGCTAGGACTAGCAGTTTCTCGCGACTTCATCCGCGTAAAATTAATCTTGCGTTCAGATCTTAGTGGATATACGAGGACTAACTATAGAACTACCTCCTTGCCAAATTTCGTGAATAAAAATCTTTATGAAATCCGAATATCTATCTCTCGTTTCCTGATTTTATCCGTCCACTTCCCTCTATGTCTTTAACATCGGTTTCTGATAGCTGGAATTTCCTTATCTCCTTTTATGATTACCGAATAAAAACTGAAAAACCACAAAAAATTGCATATTAAAATTTGCTGAGAGATTTTCCAAATATCTACAATTGGTTTAAAGGTTTTTAGTCTCTTCAAATATCAATAGTAAAGGTAAAAAATATTGTACTTTCCATGTATACGAGGTACACGAAAAATACTCGGTGTTATACAGAAAAGGGTCTCGATTTCAATTAGGACCCTTCTTTTCAGGTACAACGTTATAGGAAACCAATTTTTGTGTAACCGAGCGTTACCTGCTTTGTATTCAAAATATTACGTTTACCCAAAATTTTCGACGATTACAAAGTAAGCATGTTTACTTTTATACCAGTCCCATCTACTGAGCAACTTAATAAATTGCCTAACATTATCCAAACTTCATTTTTAGACTAAACGTTTGAAATAACGATGTATCCTTTGCCACTGTCCACAGAAAGTGCTGACAGGCCGATCCCAAGTAAATAGGAACAGGTTTATATAGAAGGAGAAGAATTTCAAACCTCATTAAACCTTTACTAACAGATAAGGTAATTTTATTTAATAAATTTCGTTCTATAGTAATAACTATATATTGAACCTCATTAAAGATATAAGATTATTATAGTAGGGGAGACAGCGATGAGAAAATTGTAGTCACTAAAGCGTTGTCGGGATCTATTGTATTACGTTGATTAGATGCAAAAACGGGAAAAAGGTCATGTTGTCAATAACGCCTGCAGCTTGGTTCTATGAAGATGATAATTTTAGCTACATTGCCTTGAGTAAATAGTCAGATTATATTGTTTTCCGTAATCCTTAAAGGATTCAATTCAAAATAAAGAAAATCGCACTCGAATATTTCTTGGTGATGCGTTTTTTACAACTCAATAAGTCTCTCATTTTCTTATGTCACTTGTCGCTTAATTCGTCAAATCATTTTTTAAGGGTGCTATAAAGGTACCATAACGAACCCCCTATATTAAGAGTTCATCATTGGTGGGGATACATTACGGGATACAACGATTCTCCTTATGTGATTTTCTGATTCTCGAGTATTGCGGAAAATCCCCTCTTGGGTTCCCTACTCTTAGAATTAATTTAAGAGATAGTGGATATTCTTGATCGATAACTGGTATACTACTGTCAGCTAGGCTTCAGGGCTTGTTGTGACATTACCGCCACTATCATATCCTCATCTTAGGCTGTATAATTTTCGTAGAATTAAGACTCATGGTGTTATATATACAATCTACCTTTCTTACTATTGTATAAACAGAACCTGATATCATTATTCTAAGTTGAAACCGGGTTAAGATGGGATTCCGTGGGTCCCGGCGGGCGCATGAAAGGGACCACAGTTGCCGAAAGCCGCTTTGATCTCCGCGAGATAAGCGCATTTTAATCTCGAGCCGGGAGATTCAAAAACACCACAAACATGTATGTAAGAGTCAGCATTTGTCGACTAAAACACATTTGTCACAGCCGTTTTATTTCGTATGTTCTTTTTTTTTGCTATGTGACTATAGAATATGAAAAACCAATCCCTTTTCAGTTATTGGAAGTATTATGTTGGTAGTGACAACACAAACGTGTCCTTATTTTTTTTTATAAAAATACTAGGAATAGTATAGATAAGCCAGCGCAGTCAGTGATTGATCTTGATGATTACAATCCAACCTTTCCATCACTAAGGGTGGATTGCTTGGGATGCTGGTATGTCATAGCAGCATAACGTATTATTGCGTACATAAGTCTAAATATAGGCCTACTTTAAGATTTATTTTCTTAAGGTTCATGTATGCACTTGCCCAAGCACTAAATTTCCCTTAACCTTGTATGAAATCCACAGGAAAATGATGGCACAATTCAGAGACCATACAGCAATAAACCTTTATAAGTAATACAGTAATATTATAGTCACTTTTCCACACAAGCGTATCGTGACTCCTATATTCTGTCGCTTTCATCTCCAAAGGAACCTTTCTTTGAAACTGATACGGAAATAGTGTAGAAGGGTAGAGTTCCAACCGGGGCTTAAAGGGAAAATTTTCTTATTTGTATTTATATTGCAATATAAATAAGAAATATGACCCTCTGCCTTCGAATTTATAAAATATTGACAAAAACACAAATCGTCGCTTTAGCTCACTAAAACTTTTATGAATAAGGGCAGCCCATCCTTTTATTATTAGGAAAAATTTTATCGAGTCTGGTTATTCATACGAGCGACCTTCCTTTCCCGGAAACGGTTTTCGATTTCAATAAGGACCGTCCTTTTCGGCGGTAAAAAGTTTCAAGGTACAAACCGATTCTTATGTAACTGAACGTCAAGTTTGCTTTTATTTCTTCCATTGAATGCTCGCAAATTGAAATTATGTTTATTTAATACAATATCCAAGATTTTGTATAGAATATTTTCTTAATAACAGTATGGCATTCGATTTATTTCAATAACAATCTTCTCTTTCTGTGATCTTGAAAAAAGAGGTTCAAATGGTTTTTAACTTACAAAGAAAAAGAAGTTAACATTTTTTGTTGCAAATAAGATTACGTACAACTTTTAGTCGTATAAGTTCGAAACGAAAACCCATGATAATAGGGTATGATTTAAATGCAGTTGTTAAGGTTTATAGCAGTGCGAAACGAATACTATTCTTTAATATTCATAACTATCCATATATGTTAATAATTTGATGATTAGTTATAATTTTAAATAACTTAGTCGCTACCAAATCTGCATTTTTTATATTTAAATCCGTCCAGGGGTTTTCAAGACTTATCAAGACTTATATTAATGTATGTATTATAGATGGAGAAACTTTGCGTTCAGTCTAACAATGCACTCCCATCCAATGTATTCAACTCTATCTTAAGCTAGTTAATATTATTTGCTTTTAGTCACCAACACAAAATCGCTACACACACACACAGGCGAGTGTAGCAATTAATATTCATTTTCACACTTCGAAATAATGGAATTTAGTGGAGGGGCGTGCATTTTTAGACTGTATGCACTCCACTTTAGAATACTTACTGGGCGAGATGTGCGCCAGGCAGAGTACCACGAGGAAGGCCGCGCGCTGCATCGCTCGCGCTAGCGGCACTCGCGCGCGGCGCTCCGCATGCCACACACACTGCCACTCGCACACATACACCACACTGTTTTAACACCGCTGGCGCTGTTTTTATCCGCACCTGTAATTAAGAAAAACGATATCAGCTTATACACTTATCACCAACATCATTACAAACGTATATAGACCTACTGTCTAGCTTAGCGATCGACTCAAATGCCGACCACTGATTAGGCCACGACATCCTCTGTGTATAAATATATATGAGCAATTTAAACGTCTATTTAATACGCAATAAAAGCGTTTTTATTTAAGTTCCGTCGACGGAAGGCTTGTAGTGCAGTGCAGTCGCGTAGTGTAAGCAAAAGCGATAGGTAGAGCGACTTACCGGCGAAGCTAATTGCGTGGAAGAATTGTGCATCCAGCCTGTAAACTGGCTGAAAATGTATATTAAAATGTAGGGATTATTCCGTAGGTGCTTATTTAAGTTCCCTTTTTTGTGAACGAATTAAAATTAACACACCGATAATGTTGTTAGGGTTGAATTTAGCCTGATATACAATTGAGGTTTTATAGAATGAAAAACTATGTGCTGTCACTGTAATGTTTTATTGACGACTAAGTCATTATGGTTATACAGAGAGAATATACAGATATGGGAGGTTCACAGAGTTCACAGGGACATTTTAAATAACAACAAGACAACGTATCTGTAATAAGTTAAACCTCTCAAGTATTTCCAAGTCTAAGGATATAACGAGATATTCAGGCCACAATATACTCTACGCATAACTGTTAGGTGGAGAGGTAACAAAATTAGTTTAGCTTGAGGTTTCTGATGATAATTTTATGTGTCACATTAAGCTTGTATACATTTTAAATTATAAAAGTATTTCACGTTTTCCATACTATTAAGATAAAATATGTAAGTATACAAATGTAATGGCAAATTGACCCCCAAATTATGCAGTGTTGAGTATTGAGGAGATGAAATTACTTAAGTACCTTTATAATTGCATTGTGAATTTACGAGTACAGAAGAATTCTTTACAAAAAAAAAATACATCGAATATACTAAATAATAAGAATAATAAATATATACAGTACTATATGACACACGGATGTCAGTTCCTGAGGTAGACAACTTAATGCCTGTGTTATAAATACGCTCTAAATAAAATAAATAATAATTATATATAATACAGACTCGAGGCGGGCATCGAACGCACGACCTCCGGAGCGGAAGGATAATGTGACGTCATTTATGGACGTCCCCTAAACAATTGAGTTCACTTGGCGAGTTAAGTCCCTGTTGAAAATATTAGCAATCCTAATTTATTAATTTTTGGTTTACTGATTAAATTTACTTTATCCATCATTATTGTTACAATAAATTCAGTTTAACTGGTACACGTGTAAAATACCATTTATTAAGTATCGCAAATCGTATAAATTATTGCATAAAAACTCTAATATGTTTTGTTTGACATAATACCTGTAATGTTAAACATAGCATAAATTATAGGTTTTGCAGCAGACTCGGCTACGCGTTGCTGTGGCTGAATAATTTCGGAAGTATTTAAAATATAAATTAAATAAGGTCATTAATCAAATTAAAAACTATCCTATCTCTCAAGTTGGACCAAATTATACATAAATGCCAACTTTTAAGAAAAACTGTCGACTTGGTAAGGAAACTCACAATAACCCTTAGCAAAATTTTCTTTAACTAGGAGCTGTCATCCAAAATGGTAAAGCACTTTCTTGGTCGACTATACAACATGGCTTGATTAATACGAAGAGACCTATAGCTATTTTGTTTTTTAATACCTAGTTAAATGAGATTATAGCTTAATCCGTGGCCCGAATTTGAGTCGATCGCTTGGTTAAGCAGTTTTCATCGCAGCCATGTTATAGATGGGTAACCCGTTCTAATACTGGTTTTTCAAATATCCGACCTCTTCCGTGTTTAGGAAGGCATGTCTCAATTAATGTCACTGAGTGATATTAGTTATGAGATTGTAAGGATGACGACAGACGGCAGTGGCTCATTGTGAATCGCTTCACAGCCCTGTGCTGTGCAATTTAAGCTGAACCTGGTACTAGGCTGGGATAACGCTAGGTAAAAGATTAGCTAATTAGTAGTCAAATTGAAATCAAGTGAAATGAAAGTATTCAGTTCCAACCTCTTAAACTGGACTTGGCCACTTCTAACCCAGGCTTTGGACTTTAAAGAATTTCTAGTTATTATAAAAAAATAGAGTTAGTTATGACTGCGGTAATCTCATGAGGATAGCCTTGTTTCGCCATCTGTTAGCATAAAGTGAAACTAAGTATGTATAAAATAGAATGATTTACAAATAAGGACATGTTACAACAGACATATTATTATAAACTTTTTAAAAGCCTACCCTTTCTGCTATAGTCTTTCCCCCTCTGCCGTCCGTGACAGTAGTAACTGCATCCTTTTTCTCCTCCCCATCTACCTTTATATCCTTTTACTCCATCTCTTTCCCTTACTCCTCTGTCTTTCTAATTAGCGCCATGCTTGTAGTTGAATTGGACCGGTGCTTCCGATTATCAATACCTTTTTCTCAAATAAAATGGCTGCAATGCTGTCACGTCAAGTGATGGTATTTTTGTTGCGTTTCGTTTGAGTTATGAGAGTTTCCGGTGACCTAAATTCCTATTTAAACGCCGACAACACATCTGGGAGCCTTCTGGTGGTACAGAAGTCCATGGGTGTCGGTGGTCACTTGCCACCTGCTCGTTTGCTCCTAGTAACAGAGAGCAATGGAGCGCACTATGCTTGGCATCAAGCTTCAATACCCAGTTCGAAATACCCAAATCCGACTAAGGTTAAGGACCTCGGATATAACATGGTTGAACAAAAATTGACTTGGGCAGGAAAAATGGCTAGATATGGTGATGGCAGGTGGTCTACGAACCTAACTGAGTGGTGGCCTAGATTGGGTTGGAGAAATCCTAGTAGATGGATGGATGATGAAACGAGTGGCAGGAGGTGGTTGGATGAGATTGGCAAGGGATAGGGCTGACAATGATGATGATGATGGTGATGATGATGACGACGATGATGAACAATAAAAAAAAAGACAATACTACTTATAATAAGTCCCTAGCCATACAATAAATTATACCACAGAACATTATTATTATATAAAACATTGTAATAACAAAACATACTAGCAGCGTCGAGGATTGAACCGGGTACCTTGCCGAATTAAATCCAACCCTTCTACCGTTGAGCTATTGAGGTTCTAAAGCTGTATAAAGAAATATTTCCGAAGGGTACAAAAGTAAATAAAACCACAAGGAAAAGCTAGTCATAATAGGATAATAATAACATAATGACGTCATCAAAAATCTACGAGTGGTTATTTATTGCATCAAAAAAACCAAGCAGATATTTCATAAAGTATATAATAATATAATATTATAATATTAATAAGGAAAATGTTAGTAATTGGCCTGTCAATGAATGTATTCATTATGTTTAATGCGTCAATGACGAGAACCTGATATCATTCTAACAAGAATATTTAAATTGTCTAAACTAATATCATACAGGCATAAATATACATTTTGGATATTTATTTTTTAATAGATAAATCCAAAATATACATTAAAAGTGTCAAGATTCTTTCACGTACAAATAGCTAAGTATGCGGCAGGCAGGCGGTTGGACATCTGCACCACTAGAAGGCTAGTAGACGCATCGCCGGCCTTTAATGACGAGATTATGCCACCGGGAAGTCTCAGAAACCCAATAAAACGCGACAACTCGACGTGACAACATTGCCGCCACTTCACGCCAATCTTATGTGAGAAATATGTACTGGTACCCAACGCACCAGCCCAATTCCGCTGCAAACCAAAAAGACTGCAAGCGTAGCGCTGCCTCTAATAAGACAGGAGTAAAGGAAGGGATGGAATAAAAGGGTATAAAGGTAGATGGAGAGGAGAGAAAGGTTGCGAATACTATTGTCACGGACGATGCAAGGAGGAGTGACAATAGCAGCTAGGGTAGTCTAGGTTCGCGTACCCGTGGTCTGACCAGTTATCAGACAGATAAAAGGAAGATCCACTCCCTGGATTCAATTATCGAACAACGTAACATAGTTGTACAAGCTGGGGAGAGTGCGGTTGGACTACATAACCTGAGGGTCTAAGATGAACTGAACTGAACGAAAGTAAATTGACCTGAACGAAAATATTCATTCGACTCTCAGGAGTCAAATCTTAATCGTGTCACGCTTTTATTCAACGCTAATACACTTCGTTGCCAAAAGTTCGTGCTAGGCACACGCAATGTTATAGCGTGACCAAGGAAAATAGGAATTAATTTTTATTGTATACTAGCTGCCCTCGTCCGCGTTAATTATGATTATTTTTTATTATAGTGGTTCTTATTTTTTATCCGGAACCCTAATAATTTAGCTAAAACCAAAGAAGCCTATGTTATTCTCTATTATTTATACAAACTTAGCAATAGGGTAAAGTATATTACTAGTAAATAATTGCCAAAATTAAACTTGACAACTATTAATCCAAGTTAGGACAATTGGCATTTATTAAAGTTGACAAATATAAGGAAAAAATACCTGCCGTGCTTTCAATGAAAAAAAAGTGAAAAATGTTGTTATTTTTTCCTAATAAAAGCAATATATTGCAATAAAATATGGAAGGAAAATCCTAAATGCACGCCTCATAATAAGGTGGCAAAGGTGGAAGAGCTGACGCGGCAACTGGAGGAGTTGAGGAGAGGCAGGGTTCAACCGGCGCCACCTTCAGCCCATGAGCTAGATAAATTGCGACGTGAACTTATGGTGAGTAAATATAATTATATACATTTGTAATCAACTTTTGTTTACCGACATCCATGAATATCTGCACCTCTAGAGAGATCTGAGGCTTGCAGAGGTGTTGTCAGCCTTAATTGACGAGTTTAGGCCATCGGGAAGTCTTACAAACCGAACGGAACGCGACAACAATACCATCACTTGACGTGACAGCATTGCTGCCACTTCACGCCGATCTTATCTGAGAAAAGTACTGGTACGTGGACGCGCCGGCCTAATTCGGCGTTTTAAATATAGTAAAATTATAGTAGTTTCCTTGTGTTCTTACCGAAACAAGGAGCTAATGATAAAAAAGGCATAGTTACGATGTGACCCAAACAAATAGAAATTACAATGAACTAAGTTTTTTCTTGTTGCGTAACATAATCTAGCGCTAATTTTGAGAATTGGATAATTTCCGACAACATTGCTCTTATGAAACAGCGTACATTTAAAAATCATTCCTAAGAAAATGAAAATGTTTGCTGAAATACAAACTATTGACTTTTACTCTGTAATAAGGAATAAGAACCCATCCTTATTAATAAGACGGTGGCTAAGTTCCAATAGTATCCTGAAGATGTTTGCGAGTAAGATGGACTCACCCGCACTCAACTATTTAGTCAGAGTGCTGGTTAGCAATACAGAATAATAAAAATTTCATTAAAACAAATTAAATAATATTTCATTTTACCGACATGTGTAGTTCTAAGAATTCTTTGTTCATTTTATTTACTAACACGTGGACCATATGATGTCTGATTAATAAAGAAATTTGAATTTGAAAAAAATTTTTGTAATACGAAAAAAAAACATATAATGTAATATAAATATACATATAATCCATATTTCTTAAAAGGTCGAATTTTCTTTCAATTTTTAAAAAATATAACTATCAAGTGTATACAAAAAATTAGGACAAAATATAAGATACTAGCTGTGCCCGGGACTACATGAGCGTAAAATTAGGTAATAAAAATAGATTCAACTTTTGATTAATGATATATAGTCTATAGCCTTCCTCGATAAATGAGCTATCTAACACTAAAAGAAATTTTGAAATCGGACCAGTAGTTCCTGAGATTGGCGCATTCAAGCAAACAAACAAACTCTTCAGCTTTATATATTAGTATAGATATGTATATGTTACGGGCTAAACCCGATTTTAGGATAAACTAGTTTCGCCTAGACCGAAACGATTCGTCCCTTTACGCGCTACACTTGGAATATCCTCCTTATCTAACTTTATATCACTCTGTTTTTACACGCTTTGCCAGTCAAGTTACTTGTGTGTAGAAATAAATGAAAAATATCACGCGAGAATGGTATCCAACATTCATAATAAACTAGGGATGGACTGAAATCCGCAATGTATCCGTGTCAAATCCTGAAGCCGCTCGGGTATCGGTGTTTACCAGGATATGAAGGCTCTCGTATTGCCGTGTCGTGTTTTAGGACCGAGATTAAAACATATTTAGGTATTTTAGTATATTTCAATTTTACTTATATAATAATAAGGTATACTTAATAGGCGTAAGCCGTTTGTAAAAAAAAAAAGAAAATACAGACAGTAATCTTATACTAATATATAACTCGGAAGAGTATGTTTGTTTGCTTGAATGCGCGAATCTTAGAAACTATTTGTCCGATTTGAAAAATTCTTTCAGTGTTAGATAGACCATTTACCGAAGAAGGCTAAGGGCTATATATCATCATGCCAAAATTTATTATTTTTTTAACATAATTTTACGCAGACGCAGTCTCGGGCGCAGCTAGTACTTTATATAGAGGATGGTGAGCGTAAGCAAATATGTATTAATATATTAAATTATTTCAATAAAACCTCACGCACACCAATGCCAAACGATTTATACACACATGTATACATTTTATTATAGGATGGTGTCTAATTCATGGTATCCATGGATAAGTATGATGTCATCACGCTAAAATTTTTAAAATTTTAACGAGTAACATTAAGTAAAGTTATTGCAGTGCTGGGATATTTGGGGTAATACTACGATTATAAAAGGACACAATTGTGAAGAATTTACAGAGGGACACTTCAATTATATATGTATAGATTTGAACGGTTATTCGTGTCACTGTGCCGCGTTTATTCTTTAATTTGGAAGCCGTCCAATGCCAATGTACTGTGTGACAAACGACTGCTCGGTGGTTTTAAAATTTAACAAACATTTCGATATTTACATTTCGCGCAAATATTTGTTTTTTATTTCGTTACGGCTGTTCAGAAATTTTCCGAAATTAATAGAGGCAACTTAACGAGATATCCCTGGGCTGTCAAATTGACTGTCCAAGTCAAAAATTCTGTATTCAAATAGACTCACTCGTGAATTTTTTATTTATGGTATTTTTTTAAATCACCATTTAATAATTTGGTGATGAACTTGAAGATGTTAAGATTCGTTGCACCCTGCACTGAGAAGAGCCCACAACAATGATAGTCGGGTAATTTTTTTGTTTTTACTAGTGCCGGAAGTCTTTTTATTATTTAAAATTGAAACCCATCGTGGAGTATAATCGCGATCACCTACATATAATGAACTTAAAGCCACTGAACTTATTTTGATGAGATTTAGGGATATTTCCTGATTAGCATAGCAGCTAGAGTTGTAGACGCTGGTAGCGATCGAATCAAAATATTTTTTAAAAGTGTTTTATGTATGAATGTATTCTCAAGTTTAATTTTACGCGGACGAAGCCGCGGGAAACAGTTAGGTCTATATATTTCTAATACATTAATACAATCCACCTTTCAGCCCCTTATTCATTGCTTCTATATATAGATAATTAGCGCTGCTTGTTCAGAGCCGGGGCTAGTAGTATAGTATTATATGACACACGGACGTCTGTTCTCAAGTTAGACAATGCACGTGTTATAGGTTACAGACGACTGTTATACACAAATAAATTTTTGTTATAGAAATATTTACATACATATAGATATTACAACCAGACTCGAGGCGGGAATCGAACCCACGACCCCCGGAGCTGAAAGCAGGGTCACTGCCCACTGCGCCAACGGGCCAGCCAAATACAGTAACAACAAATTATCTAAATACATATGACTAACAAAAGAAGGTCGTCTGTTTCTAAGTTAGGCAAATTAAAACTTATCCATTAAAACTAACCGTCAATTTAAGTCAAAAAAGATTTTTTTAATACTACGATTTATGACACTTTTAAACAACACAAAAACGTACAAATGAGCCTGCAATGTACTTTAAACACATAAATGCTTTTACCAGTCACGTTGATTAATAAATTATTAAATTTTAAAGCTGCGCGCTCACGAGGAGGCGGCGACGGTTCTTTCGTTGGTAACTGTTATAACGGTTGGCGGCGCTTCGTTATCGTTACTTCTAACGTTATCAGCGTTTGGGCTAGCGTTGTTCGTGACGTTCGTTACCGACGAGTTTGAGCTCTGCGCTAAAGCTGTGGATATTGGCTGCGTGATTGGTTGAACTGGAGGCTGGAAGTTGGGGTAATGGATGCCCACTACCTCCTCGTAACTGGGAGGGGCCATCGCCTCTGTAAAGAGAAAGAGATAATATTTTATTATATTACATAAATAAAATTGAAGGGTTTAACATTTTTTTTTATTTGCCTGTAATGTCCCACAGCTGGGCAAAGGTCTCCCCTCTCTAATACCACTCCTCTTTATCCAGAGCTACCTTAATCCACTCCTATTCCGCAAAGGCATCCAAGTCCTCGCGCCACATCAAAAAAATACATATATTTTAAATTTTATATTTATTATAAATTCGTATGAATTTTATTCACAATTTTTAAAAATATGCCTCGAACATGACTTGGCATCTATTTTTTACTATTCGACACACGCATCTCTGTTCGTATGGGAGACAACGTAATGCCTGTGTTTAAGGCGGCCTCTTATAAACATTTTTTTTTGGAAATATACATATAAATACGTATATATGGATAACACACCCAGACTCGAGGCGGGAATCGAACCCATAACCCTTCGAGCGGAAGTCAGGATCACTGTCCACTGCGTCAATGGGCTAATTTATTAATTAAATATTGTTTTGATTTTTTTTCATTCTTTTTTATTGAACGATTCCAGAAACATTGGGAATAAATCAAATTGATACGAGTCAAATAGGTCCAGCCATTTTGAGTTATAGCGAGAAACATACCTAATTCAAGTTACATATCAGCAGCGCCACCTACCGGGTTCAAAGTGTTTTCAAACCATCTACGAACGCTTTGGAATATACACAGAAAAATACATCTAATTCGGTTCAGCGGCTTAGAAGGGAATTTGAATTAGATTTTTAATAATTATAGCAAGAGAAAATTTATTTTCACGCCGATCTCATGTGAGAAAGAGCTACTGGTACCCGGACGCGCCGGCCCAATTCGGCTACAAGCATGGCGCTACTTCTAATTTTTTATGTCAAAAATACCTCTATTTCATTCATTAACTTCAAATCAAATTGAAATAAAATAAGTTTAGTTATTATTTACCAATAGACAAAGTGAATCATTTCTTATCTATTACACGAACTTATATAACTACCCCACGACTGCGTTCGCGTAAAAGTTGATATAAACTATCGATAGCCCTTTGACTTCCTCAATCCCGCCCTATCGCAAAAACTCTTCTTAGCGGACGTCTATTACCTAAATACCACCTCCCTGCCAAATTTCATTTTTATACGTCACGTTTTTTTCGAGATTTCATGATTGATAGCCTTTCACTTTTATATACCACATAGACACATAGATTATACAATTGTTTAAAGATTCGACCATATCTCTTTTCCATATCGAACTAAAATACACGGAACCCTCAATTCAGTTGCATGTAACATTATCACATCACTATCTCAAAGCCTACAAGCAGCCATTTGCACCGGAAATCCGCGTCAGAACACAGCTAGCAATGCGCCGCATCAAACACCTACATAACACTTGTAACATTTATCGCTAATCTTAGTCAGTGTACACCTCACTATTATTTAAGGTGCACTTTTGATTGATCTTCACAATAGTCATTTAATAAATGTTTATTTGAAAAGAAAATACTTAAAACTACATACATTAAATCTTAATGATATCGGATAATTTCATACAGAAACTTATAACTATATTCTGTAACCGGAGCCAAACTAGTAGGCATAATTAAAAATGTAAGTATGATATTATGAGGTAGTCGTAGCATTTATGTATCTAATGCTACAATGCTTATTTCTACAATTAAACTCACGAAATCCCTCATTTCAGTTTTATAGGGTCCGTACCTTCAAAGAAAAGAACGAACCGTTATAGGATCACTTCGCTGATCGTCTGCCTGTCTGTCAAGAATTTTTTTCTCAGGAACAATTGAAGCTGCAAAATTAAAATTAATACCAAATGTTGAAGTCTGTGATTCTTTAGGTCTTTAATAAATCAACTGTCTAAGTCACCGCAAACAATAGATATAGCTCTATATTTTGCATTTCCCAAAATAGTACATTTTATAAGGGAATCAAAACCTGTAGGGAACTTCCCGTTGATCCAGAATCATTAAATTAGATAAGAAGCTATACCTGGAACTACAAGGCCTAGCGATCGACTCAAATGCCGGTCACCGATTGAGCAACGACCTCCTCAAAAGTCTCTAAGCGGTGTTTCTTAGTGGTAGGCTTATAACTTGGGAAAATGTTCAATGTAATAGTTACAACTAGATACATTTCTCGAACGACCCTTAACACAAGGGGCTACTATATAACGTGCATCGGTCTAGAATTAATTGGAGCCTAGGTCTGAAGTTAGTTTCGGTGATTGCAAACACAGGGAGAACCAATCGAGGTGTGTTGACTTAACCCACTCCTAATACAAGCTTAGCAGGAGGGGAAAAGGGAATATTAGACATACCTAAAAAGTGTTCCTAATATTCTTAAAAAAAAAAAATATGAACAAATATTTTCATGTTTATTATCTGCAATTGATAATTTATTTCAAAGAGCAACAAGTCACGACTAAAGACATAAAAGTAAAAAGATTTACAGAATTTAAGATTATATCTCCAAAAGGTATGTTCTTAAACGTAAACAAATCATAATTTAAGACGCACAATGAGTTTCTTTAAGCTCTATGTTGTGGCACCGTTGCAACAAAATGTTGATACAAAATATAATAATTTATGGTATGGTTATCTCTAATACTATCGGACTTAGCCTCGTAAACAACAATAGCCGAATTATAACACGCGACACGACTACGACACGACCATTACGTACACATCATCAGGGCAGGTCATGCCACAATGCAGTTACTAAACCACAAACACAAAGAAACACACACGCGCACACACACACACACACAAACACATACTCGTACACAATATTATAGAAACTATATTATTTACTAAAATGTTTATTTACCTGGTTTTTTTTGTAAAATAAATAATAATAGTGTCTATTACAAGAGTGGAAGCCTGGAGAATTGTAATACGGGTTATTTATATATACAACAAGCTCCAGCTATACACAAACAGTTCTATCTCCTGTAATAAACTACAATATTATGTATCGTATTAATTTTGTGAATAGAAACAAACGTAATTTGTTTATTTATAATGTTCACCATAATTTCAACCTGACGACTAAAAATTTCTAGCCGAAGGTCCACTGGCAGAAAAATAACAAGATGGCTAGATGTAGTAAGGTCATGACAAAATGCAAGCTTTTCGATCGATCTCAATGACCGGACGATGTGAAGCTTCTAGGAAAGTTGACCTCTTCACCATGTGAGCTACGATGCCGGGAATAGAGAGAGAAAGGGAGAAAAAGACAGAGACAGGGGGGAGGGCGAACGAAGATGTAGGGAGGGAAAAAAGAAGCGATTAAGGAAGGGGGGAAATGGAAAAAGAGAGAGAGGAAGGGAAATAGAGGTGGCAGAGAGAAAGACGTCTACGTAATTTAATTGTGTTAATCTTCGTGATATAACCTTTTAGGGTTTTATCTGAGAATTATCTATCTCTCTTTTTTTTAATTTAAGATTTATTTTTTTGTATTTGTGTTTTTTATTTTTTATTGGTACAAGAATAATTAAATAAATAAAATACAGGGAATGGAACTTTTAGATATACCTAATGTCATCCATTTCTCTAGCAAATAAGCGAAAATCGTACGCTAGGATCGAAAAAAGATATACTCGAACTTCAGTCCTATCTAATAACCGTAAGTCATTGCGGTTCTATTGAACACTAAACGAAACCTTTATAAAGCCTTCCAACTTTAAGGTCCATAACATTTATCGTTAGGTGTAAACGGAATAACTTGTTTATTTGATCGAGCCTTGACTGGAATCGAACCCGCTTGCACTCTTATCAGCCGAACATTTAGTCATTTTGTTATGATAATTATAACTTTTTCAACACACAAAAATAAAGTCAACAGCCGTGTTCTACAAAGAACGATCTGGTGTGAGGTGTGTCACAAAATTTCCTAGTAAACCATTGATAAATATATTTTTTTTTATATTAATTCTTTATATAGAGCCTCAATAGCTCAACGGTATAAGGTACGGACTGAAATCCGTAAGGTACCCGGTTCAAACCCCACCGCCGTTGGGGTGTTGTCGCACCTCCTCCTAATACAAGCTTTTACTTTAAGCTTAGTAGGAGGGGAAAAGGGAATATTAGACATACCTAAAAAGTTTTTCTAATATTCTTTAAATAAAATATATTACAAAGGGCCAAACGAGCGGTCCACCTATATAGTCACTTATGTAAAGCACCGCTCACGGATATTCACACAACAAGAAGAATTGCAGTGCGTTGCTGGCCTTTAAAGAGGGGTTTGGGTCATCGGGACCCCTTACAAACCGAACGAAACGCGACAACAATATCATCACTTGACGTGACAGCATTGCCACTACTTCACGCTTTATGGATTCAGGCTTTATGGATGCTTCGCTCAATTAATCTTCCATTTAATCGTTTGTGTTGCGATATAAACATGACTTTGTATATACGTAGTTTTAGGTTAATTAGGTTTTTATTTTTGAAAATAACTTTTATGTTGTTGTCTATGTAGGTTGCCGTAGTCCCACTACGGAACCCTAAAGACAACGAACGCTTATAGTTTTTCTCAGTCTATCTCTATATCAATATTCATCAAAATCGGTTCAGCAGTTTAGGCGTGAAAACGTAACAGACTTTCACATAATTAATATTAGTAAGGATTAGTACCTACAAAGAGGTACAACGTATATGGTACAGATGTAGAGGTAAAAAAAAGTAAAAAAATAATTTTATTTGATTGCAAAAATTATTACTTGACGATATTAAAATGTTTTATTACTATAGACCGGGACAAGTGACTAAAGCGGAGCGTATCACAAACAAGATTTCCCAGTTTGCAGCGTATGCCATCCAGGGCGATTATCAAGGCGTCAAGGAGTTTGGTAGCGACCTACGCAAGCTTGGGCTGCCTGTCGAACACGCTCCACAGGTAAACTAAAAAAAAAAAAAGAAACTGATAGCTTCTGTTGAACTAGTCTAATCATTGGTTTGTAATACTTGTTATGTCTTCTCTTTCATATTTTGGTGTTATCTTACGGCCCCTTTGGGGTCATCCATAAGTTTTTACATTACGTCATACGAATTTTATAATTTTAACCCCCTCCTCTCCTTGTCTCTTGGTGTGATGAAATTTCCAATTTTATGCATATATTTTTTTGAAAAAATAAAACAAAACAGCAGTTTCAATTTTTTTTTCAATTTCTTTTTGTTTGACATGTGACGCCTCAAAGGTTTTGACACCCCCTGCCCAGTGTCACACAATATCACATCTCGGTGACACCCTCCTTCCTCCTTAACGAATACACAAATATATATGTTAGGAAATATATAAATACATACGTAGAGAATCGCACGAACGAACCCCGGAGCGGAAGGCAGTATCACTGCCCACTGCGCCAACGGGCCAGCCAAAAAGTTTTAATCGTATACTATGTAAAGATTGCTATTGTTTCACTCCGCAGGATCCTAGGTATAGTGTTCCTGATCTTTGGGTTTATCACCTGGTGGGCAGCCTCGTGTATTGCGTGGTGCTGTGCCGCGAGACCCCGCCGCGCCACCCTGACTACTTCTACTGGACGCACCACTGGTCCAAGACCCTCGGCCCCGAAATACACTACAGCGCCGAAAAACCGCACCGACACCCGCGCTACGATAAGTACGGCGGCACGTATTCCGACAGGGAAAGCGCCAAGGGGTACTCCGACCGCGAGAGCAAACTTAGCAGGTACTGACAGGTCGCAGGCTAATCGAACCAGAGGCGGATCCACCACAACTGTCACTATAGCAAACCACCACCCTAATAGACTTGTGACGTTACGCTTTCATTGGGATCGAAATCGTATTTTTTATAGACGTATCCTTTGTAAGAATGCAATATATCGATCATTTCATACGCAGACTCCCATTTGGTAAAAAATTGAGTGTCTGCGCCTACCACCTTTTTTTGAAGGCTAGATCCGCACCTGGATCAGTCTTACAACAATGTGTTTGTATGTATTACAATGAACCTTAAATATGGACGAAGTGATCTTCGTTTACTATATGACTCCTTAATTTCACTAATTGTTTAAAAGCGAATATAAATTAGCAAAACAAATTATAATACTGCTTTTCATAGATTCACATTTTCTAATGCCGGGGCCAGACATAGCTCAAAGTGATTGTACATTTTTGTCCTTGAAGACTACAAAGTTCTAGAAAACTTTGCGCAGCTACACAAAGTCTTCGGTCACACTACGTGATCATTGAAATGATCATTCAAATGAAGCTATGTCTGGCTCTGGCATAATGAAAATATTCATCTATGATCACGAAAACCATTAGGACATATTTCGCGGAAAACTATAGTTTTCAGCAAATTAAGGTATACTGACAGTGAAGTCGCTAAATTGATTATATTGAATACTAATCATTTTCTATACGACTCTAATGCCGGAGCCAGATATAGCTTCATTTGAATGATCATTTCAATGATCATATAGTGTGGCAGGGGACTTTGTGTACCTGCGTTAAGTTTTGTAGTACTTTGTAGTCTTCAAGGACAAAAATGTACAAACACTTTGAGCTATGTCTGGCTCCGGCACAAAGATCATTTAGTCTTTTATTTCGACACTTGCGAATGTCATACTTTAGTAATTTCATTATAGGCCCACCTATTGGAAGCTAGATTTGGGTTTAAAAATCTTATCTATTGAAACTAGTTTAACTTCTAGATTCAATGTTGCAGTCTTAATATACAAACTTTTATGTCGACGTTGCGGATATGTCGTCCATCTTGAATGTTAACTTTTTAATTTGATGGTTTTGCCACTCAGGTGTCACAGTCATAACTGATTCAAACCGCTGTATGGCACTTGATAGAGTCAGGCGTTACTTTGTAGAAATCCATGACAACACCCCCGCGTCGCGTCGTGTGAAATACGTAACTCTGCGCGCTCTTGACAGTTGAATAGGAGCACTTTGTGTTATTGAAGTGTTTTACCGACTTTACAAAATGGGAAACCTCCTATATTCTAACATTCTTAAAAAACCTTCACATTACTCGTTCGTTGCGATAGTAGTGTAGTGCCCATTTGTTACGGGAAATTTCCGGGAAATTACGGGAATTACGGGAAACGTCTCTTCTGATTTCCGCGGAATTTATACTGCCAGATAGCTTGATTTTACAAGGAATAACTTAGGTTATTTAATTAAACAAGTACAATTAGGGTTCCGCATAAAAATCATAAATTTTGAAATTTGACAAAATCATTGCACCCTGTACGCGCGGGCAAAGTCGCTGGTCACATCTAGTATACAATATGTTATTTGCTAGAAGCTGTTTTGCAAAATTCATGAACAACGACCGTTAACAGGCTGTTCTTTGAGGATTTTGACATTTCGACTTTGATCAGTGAGATTATTTCTAACTTCAAAGAACTCCCTCGGACCCTGTCTGCGAGGGAGCAAAGTGTATCGCCAGACTCACAACTTATAATAGGATTATTGCGAGGAAACAAAGGACTCCAAATTGTATCGGGGCCACTCACTTACCTGCCTATCTAAAATGTTATTACAAAGAGAAAATATTTGACTTTTAGTATATTGTTTGTTTTCGTGTTTGCCTTTGTGTATTTTACATTTATCACTATTTAAAAGTCGTAAAAATCACACAAAGAGTTTGTATTATGTTGGCTGGTTAAAAACCCGGTCTAATGGTGGCTCCTCATTATTGCCGTGAATTCACGCCGCGAATTCTCTCTCCGCGAAAACTCTCCACATTCACGAGATACTGACAGTCGCTCGTGGAACTCGCCGCGAAATAGTCGTCGAAAATGCTGCTTGCTGAACTTTTTAATTGCCTTATTATATGATTAGAATTGTATTTTTTAAATTGAAAAATTGCATTTCAGACTTTCTAGAAAGATGCAGTTATCAAAATTATATTGAATGTGATCGCCGCGCGAAAGAGGCGCGAACCCTTTGTCGCGGGACAAAATACTGACTCGGGGAACTGTAGTGAACGCGCGCGCACACCGCGAAAACCGTCAACATTATCGTTCACGCCTGCTAACGGAGCTTCATGGCACTAATGTGGAGCCGCCATAAGGCAAGCAACTTAAATCTTGTGCTTTGATAACAGCCGACATATTATGTATAACAACGAAACGCTGGGAAGAAGACGACATAATTCTATCGAAAGTCAAAATCAAAAAATCATTTTGCTTTTGATTTTGACTTGCCCCACACTAAATAAAAGCTTGCAATATTGAAAATAAAGTAAACGCTGTGTTGGATTGTCGTTTGTCTTTGTACCCCCCCCCCCTCCCCCTCGGGTTCCCAAAATTAATCGTCCATCATGGCTCCCGCGGAGGCTGTGATTTATCTTTATTCCCAACAATCATCTTAAGAGCATCTCAATAAAAACGATTGGTGATCACACTTTGGAAATTATTTCGCTGTTGCGCATAATGGAACGCCTGATGGATTGATCTCTTTATTGTCTCCCGTAAAGATAATATGCTCTTAATGTTTTAGATATCTATAAAAAATATTTACTGCGTAGCCTTTTCCACATCAGGAAGTGATTTGTAATGTGTTATGTGCACTCTTTCATATCCGCAACAGCGGTGTAGCTGAAGGCCCTCGACGTGAAAATATTACGATCCAAGCTGGATGCTATAAGCAATGATGATATCCTATAACATAACATGATTTGATGAATTGATGAAGACGACATAAGGGAAACAGCCGGCCCTTTCTTCGTTCCGGCCCTTCTTTGCAGATTGCCTTCATCCGAGGAGGAGTTTTTGCAGCCAGCAACACTTAAAGATTATTTTCTAAATAATAAGTTTAAGTTAAATTTATAAAAAATTTAAGCAAGGAATACAAGGCTTTCTTTTTATATTTCTATTTATTGAAATTGAAACCCACAAGAAACACCGCAAAACCGAGACGAGTGTCGCTAAATACATTCGGAGGCCAAAACTCATTTTGGGTTGTTAATAGTAAGTAACATATTATGCTACAAAATATACTACTTTTAATAGAAATTTATTCCGTTAACTTTTACTCAATGAGTAATTTAAGGAGGAACTGTTTTGTTAACAATGTCCTCATTACACGGTAAGGAAAACTTTACTTAATGTTTGTAATAAAGGGCTGTGTACAAAAAAAGCGTAACGTTATATTTGAAACTCGAAAAATACTTTACACTGGACAACGTGAATTTCGGCTACCTAATTTGCCGCAGGCCTCCGATGGGACCGAGCAGCTGAACAAATATCGTTCAACATGTGTGTTTTAAAATAAACTTTTATACGTAAAATGTATCAAATACTATGATACTTTTGGATCTCTACAAGTCTTTAAGCCACAATACTTAGTATCCATATACTAGTTGACACGGCAGACGTTGTCCTGCCCGATCTTTGGGTTACTTAATATTTACTACATTCTATTGTATTTAATTATGACCGTTCCCTTTCCCAATATTTTAGAAAATTACCCGTTACAAACAGACTGACAGACAATTTTTTTTAATTATACAAACCTTGTACTGACAATAACGAACATAATAAAAAAAGAATTATCCAAATTGGTCCAGTCTTGCGGAGGTTATGCGCTGACGTAAATTTTGGAAATTCATTGTTATTTATATAGATAACATCGACGGAAGCATCTGTTAAAGGATAATCATTTCTTTACATCCTCTTTGACAATGTTTGCACACATTCTGTCACGACAAGCTTGCAGTCCTTTCGGTCTGCTGCCGAATTTGGCCGTCGCGCCCGGGTACCTCTTTCTCACAAAAGATCGGGGTGAAGTGGTGGCAATGCTGTCACGTCGAGTGATTATAGTCGCGTTTGGTTCGGTGTGCGAGAGTTCTCGGTGACCTAAACCATTTTTTAAAGGCCGTCAACGTATTTGCAAGCCTTCTAGTTGCGCAGATGTCCATGGGACGTAGCTTACCTGAGTTACTACTTAGTTGAACAGTCTGCGTTTCTCCCTTGTAATATATTTAAAAAAAATCTCTTTGAAACCAGTTGCCAACTCCGAATAAATGGGATCTCGGGATCTTCAAGAAGTAGAGCACGTCCATTTCTCAAAGGCAGATAATGCAACTTTAAGTCTACTAGTAGTGAATGCTGCCTACCTGCGCGTTATTTGTACAAGTTAAATAAAATAGTTCTGGTTATATTGATGAAAGAGCTAAATAGTCAATTAATAATCACTGCAATCTCATAAAACCCACCTGCCCGTTTGCCCCTTGATATAATAAAAATAAAAAAGTGGAAAAGAGCGTGTCAAGACACGCTTATCTCGGGTTCCATATCTGATACACGATAAAGGTTTTTTTTTAAATAACTTTAAATGTTATATAGTCCGATTCCGCTCAAAATATTTTTCCTAGCGAATTTTTAGTAGTATCATCTACATGGAAAGTTTCCAGCCTCAACATTTAATAGTTTGGAAATCCTAGGAGTGATCACTTTGCGAATGGACAGATGGACCGAGGGATAGAGCGAAACTATAAGTTTCTTTGAAGGACTACGGAACCTTAAAAAACGAATATCGACAAAGAGATTTTCCTGAACCCGTTAATAGCAAACTTTCAGTTTAGACAACGTCTACCGGGTCCGCCAGCCACAGTAAACATATAAACTTGGAATATAACACTAAAGCCTTCCTACTTTATCCGCGATATTACTACCGCTTCGGCCAACTTTTACAATATCAATAAATTATTTAAGCTCGAACACCGATTTAATTCGAGTTTCGGTGTTAAATTAATTAGTTTTTAGTACCTATCTGCCGTAAAATTTCAAGTAACGGAATATTTTTATGTAAGAGCCTCCGAGGAATTAGAACAAAATAAAGTTTATTATTTTGAAAAACAATAGTGGTAACAGTTTAATAGACGTCAGTAGGCACTTAGCTGCCTGCTCGTTTGCCCTCTGTAACAAAAAAAAATGTTTCGCTTGGCATCCACTACAACGCCCAGTATGACTGTCTCTATAGTCCCGAAGATTCCATGCGGTGCACATGCACCAGCCAACATCTAATAACTGAACCTCTGAAGCGATATATCTCTATAAGCATGTCATTGCGTCACTTCACTTCACTTTATGTGTAGAAGTGAAGTTCCTTCAATTACACTCAAGTCGGCTACAACACGACGTCTCCTATAAATAAGATCACCGTATTTATTGTGGAATTTAGCTCGCACAGGAATGTGTCATGTGAGCATTCCTCGTTGTGTAAATAATATAGGATAAGGTAAGGGGAATGCGGGGAATTCTGTTGCGAAGCTCTCGAGGAATTTGCTTAAGTAATATTCGCTAGGGTTCTTTAGAGCCTCAATAGCTCAACGGCCATATGAGTTAGCTGAAATCCTTGATTGGTTTAATCTTCAATAATCCTAATTAAGTTTCTATCTAAGCTATCCATTAGCCATCACATTAGCTTTAAAGTTAGTTGCAGATTAATTTATTTAAATTATTATTTCTTCTTCTTCTTATTGCTTCGCTCTTGACATGGTGGTCGTGGTCGTGGAACACAATGAAGATACACCGCATTTTTTGAGAGAAACTTCCATCTGTTCTTATTGGCAGCTTGACGGGAGCATTATGAGACTGTCACATTCAAATTGTATTATTATTTAACTAGCGGAGCCGGCACACGTTGTCATGTCCTAACGTTGGGTTACTTACTGTTTACTACATTCTATTCTTCTTCCTAACGTTATCCCGATCAAGTACCAGGGTCCGCTTAGATTGCAGAGGATATGGCTGTGAGGCGAGTTAAGATGACCGACTGCCAGCTCACGTTCCCCCGGAACCCTTAAACCTCTACAAACTCACGACTTATATCACTCAGTTACATTAATCGGGTCCCATGTTTTACGTGCCTACCGAAACAGAGAGAAGGTCAGATATCAAATATAGATCAGTGTTAGAATGGCTCACCCATCTATCAACCGGTCGCAGCAAGAGCAACTTAACCTAACTATCGACTCAAATACCGACCACTGGCTAGGTGACGACATCCCGTTCCAGTTCCATTAGAAATAATTTAATATGGTGGTTAAGTATTCTTAAATTTTCATATTCCATATTCGGAAACCTTTGGGACATGGAAAAAAACCAGTACAAAATCTCGTTGGCTACTCTTATCAAAATATTTGGATAATAAAATAACGAATATAGACTAAATAACAATATAAGCGATACCAAACGTATTTTTAACAATACTAGAAACAATTTCACTTAACTTTTAAAACAAGCGTAGAGTCGTAAACCATGGTCCATAGAGTTAAGAAAAAAAAACGTAGGTATACCTTAAATCGCACATGAACAACAATAACCAAAAACTCAAAGCGTAAGGCGGGACAGGACGATCTCATTCGTGGGGCATTAGAAACGAGGAGGCACAGCGTTTCTTCCAAGGCTCGCGTCAAAAGGACAAAGCTTTGCGTTTGGACGACACATTGGAAGCTGAGTTGGGAGGCGCCATCTAGTTTGCTTTGGTGTAACCTTTTCCACTTGACATCATTGTCATCTTGCTATGTAGCTGCCGCTACATTATTATTTATTTATGTACCACATAATTACAAACGAAAAATGAACTTATGACATATGTACACAAAAATGTATTTTTAATCGTTTGGTTTGTGTGTTCGCTATAATCGGTGTACTGCCTGCCTTTTATTATTATCAGATCCGATAAATACATGCTTCCCTTCAAACTATGCGTAAAGTTTGTACTGATATTGGTTACAAAAACAGTCCTATATGATATGGGATTTTATTTAGTTTTGACGCCACGTCCATCGTGAACCATTTCCAAGCATAGTTTTTAAAGCTGTCAGTACAATATTGATAAAGAGTTGGGCTTTACTCTTTCCAATACGAAAGAGATAGTGAATTTTTTTGGCGAAAACAAAGATACACAACTTGAGAAGTACCTCCACATTACAGAAAATAACAGCCTAGAAATGTAAAACCAGTGTTTTTTTAACACAAGAATTTTTAAATAACTTTGCCAGAGGTCTTTGGGGATATGGCATTAAATATTTAGTGAGTACTTCACATCTGGCAAGTCCTATTTCCTTACCTAATTTAGACAAAGAAATACTGAATATCAAATATTTTTTATTATAATTGACATTACTAGTGTCACGGTCCAAACTCGCGTCGCTCACCGTACCAGTAATACAACATTTCAAGCAATGCTCGGTTTATCTCCGCTGACGTCTTGCATACGTGATGTGGGGTTATGATGGAAACATTACAGATAACAAATGGCGGACCCGTTTTAAAACCCCGCTACATAAATTATATACAGGGTGACTGGTGAGACATTTATGATACTAGGGGACCTGACATTTGGTGATCATATATGACGAAAAAATTAACATTGAATGTAACTATCAATTAACTACTACGTGTGATTAAGAGAGAGTTAACTAATTATGTACGGAACGCATGGATATACTAACAAAGCACGATAGTGGTCCGTTTTCCCTTCACAATTTAGTCCTGGCTTAGGACAGGCGAAAATAGTTATTTCACTCGTCACTTATTCACTTGTTTAATAAGTAGTAGTAGCCAAAAAATGAACTGAATTATTTTATTTAATTCCTATTGTCACCCGGCATTATTTGTTTTTATAACTGACAATTTTTTTTTACGCTGGGAAATGTATTTTCTAACTTTTTCGATCAGCAAATTAAACACATAAAGTAAGACCACGGTTTAACTAATTTTAAGGAAATTTGGTCAAAAATGTAGTACCTGTTTTTCAAACATTTAAGAATTGTAAATGTCTCAGTGTGTGTGTGTTCGTGTAAACAATTGCCTATTATAGTTATAAGATATTCTATTGTTGACCAGTTTGTGTTTACTCGTGGCGCTTCTTACCCTTCTATTTATAAACACTAGTTGTTTCCCGCAACTTCATCCGCGTAAAATTAAGCGTAAACCTCCTTAATTTAGCCGTATCAAAAAAAACTTTAGTGCGCTTTTGTGAGATGATACTAAAATGCCTTTCTTTCGAGACGAGGGGAACGCGCATGCGCATTAAAACTGCAATTCAAAATGGCCGCTGTAAATTTATCCCGTTCTATCCCTTCTTTGTCCACGATACTCCATTTAAAGTGACAGTTTGATAGATAGTGTTTTGTGATTGGTAAAAAATTATAAAGGTACAATATTTGTATTGGTTCAAGATATAAAGTAGATATTATGCACGAGAAGGTAGAATCTAGCTAAATTTTACAATTAAAATAATATAATAAACTGCTTATTAATTTTATAAGTACTCATCGTGAGAAATACTTGTTGTAAGTATAATTTTTTCTTACTATCAATAAATATATACATAATATAACATAACTTATGAGTCTCACATAAGTCTATGGTTAGTAAAGAAGTCTGTTGTCTAATATGATAAAAAAAAAGCAATATACAGGCACGGGAAAATGTTGGTATCGCAACTGATGATTGACTTCCTAAATATTCTTTGACACGCGCTGAAGTGCATATTCTATTTTTTTTACCTAATAAATCCAGATAGGTAATCTTTAATAATGAAACACATTATAATAACTTAAACCTTATATTCAAAAAGATAATTTTCTATTCATATATTCTCGAGGCAATGTTACCATTACGAAATAAGTACATGTACCTAAACAACTAATTTTTTGAATAACTATACAACTATCTAACCAACGCGACTTCAACGGCAGATAATTTTTTCCAATTTCGATGTTTTTTGGGGGCACACTCCTCGACCTTCATGAAATATTTAAAATTAAAAAGTCTTTCTCAAGTTATGGCCTTACTCAGGCATGGATCTACCTTGGTCGCTACAATGTGCATTTCCGACACTCTAATAGATTTGTGACGTCACGCTTTACTCTCTATTGAGATCGAAAGTCTGATAATATTATAAACAATGTCTTACTTACAAAAAATAATGTATCAAAGTTATATATTTTATACAGATGTGGGTAATAAAGTAAAGGCCTTTTTTTCGGCCTGGTATATGCAGACATTGCCTTTGTAGGAATGCGCTATATCGATCTTTTTTATACAGATGTGGGTAAGAAAGTAAAAGCTTTTTTTCGGCCTGATATATGCAGACATTGCCTTTGTAGGAATGCGCTATATCGATCTTAAGCAAGTTCATATACCGACTCGCATTTGGGCGAAATTCGGCCATAAATTGAATGGTTGTGCCTACCACCTTTTTTGAGAACTGGATCCGCGCCTGCCATTACCAAGGGAGATAGGAATTTATTTTTACACGTTTAAATAAATTTATATTTTAGTGAAAAAGTGACATACCTCGTAAACTATAACACAAGACACATTTTGAAGCAATAACTTATATTTTGCCATTATAACACACATTTAAAAACTACAAACGCACAATCACGCGTCAACACCGTGTCTACACCATGACTAACCTGAATCTTTTATTGCTGAGCCCGGTGGGTCTCAACCCTCAAGCATGCGGTTTGCATACGACAGGCAAAATGGCCGTTAGAATCAGTGCCTGTAGAATCTTATGTAACGTGAGTGGACTACATCACAATTGTATCAATGCACAATGGAGAACGAGTTAAAGGTAAAATAATGGGTGGTACACACATCGCTCTCCCCCTTTGAGATGTCTTTTGTGCGAGGTGACAGAAGCCTGTGGTTTGTATGTGGACAAACACAGAGGCCATTCGAACCTTCATAACCTTATGTAATGTGAACTTACTAAGGAGTTGTAGATACTTACATCTGGCACACAAGATCAATCTGTAGGTAGTAATGCGTTCGGGGGGGGGGGACCTTCCATTTTGTCCGATAAGTGGTTAGATACACTACTGTCTTTACCCCTATAACGTCCATGATAGTAGTATCGGCATCCTTTATCTCCTTTCTATCTACCTTTAACCTCTCTCTTTAACTCCATATCTATCGGTACTCCTATCTATTTGTGTACTTAGAGGTAGCGCCACGCTTGTAGTGCTTGTTCTGCAGCAAAATCGCTCTTATAATATAAAAAAATGGTTGTAGTAGATACATCCATTAAATCCCTTTAACCACGCCAGACCAAACAAAACCAACCATTTTCTTTTTCTTCTCCCAGCTTCTTCATCAAATAGTTATATCGTATCTCACGTAAATTTAATTACTTTTTCTTTGGTCCTAGCGTTATCCCGGTCTATCCAGGGCATATCCTCCGCTTAGACTGCGGAGGATATGGCTGAGGGGTAAGTTGCCATCTGAAGTCTTCCCGAAATCCCCACAATTTCTACTCACATGTGCCTTCCGAAACACAAAGGAGGTCTGATATTTCAAAACCAGTTTATGGGGTACCCATCTATCAACCGGCCGCGGCAAGACCTACTCAACCTAGCAATCGATACAAATGCCAGTCACTTAAGCTACGACCTCCTCACGTAACTTAATACACTAGAAAAATTATATTGTATATGGTAGGAAGGAAGAAACAAGAAATTTTTCTGCATTATTGACTTTATTTTTCGCTGGGAAATGCCTTTACGCACGACTCCATCCGCAGATGAACCGGTATTCCGGAGGTACCTGCGGACAGAAGTGTGGGACTCGCTGGCAATGCCATAATACCCACTAAAACCTAGCGGCGGCTAACCTAACCTCTTCATCCTTGGTAGGACTTCGGAGGCTCGCTTACACACTCCGAACCGGTGTCCTGGATGATTCTACCTTAGAATCTTAAGTCGGTGGGAAGGGAAGCCCGAATTGGCGTCTCCTTCTACCCAGCTTCATCCCACCCGTCGATGCAGGCTCTCCTGTCTCTTCTATGAACCTTTATCAGCGATATGACGCTCTCACTGAAGGAGGCAACCGCTTGCAATCCAACGTAGCTAGCGATCGTGGCGTCAATAAGGCTCGCTAGCGTTACTTTAGTGACTTAATAATTTTCATGATAATTCAAAGTTTCCTAATTAGTTTTTAAAAATTCAACAGTTTACTGACATCGTAACGCAAACTTTGTGATAAGGCTACATTTAATGTCCTAAATAAGGTTACGATAATCATTCATCTCGGCAATGAGCGGTTACAGGTATTGCCAGCTTCGTCCCACGCTTGAGCGCGCAATGTATCGTGAACAAAAGAAAAACATCAAATATTAAAAAATACATAAATTAAATAAACTGATTAATAACAGACAGTACAATGTGTCGTTACATAACTATTTCTATTAATAATTCAGTTGAAAAACACTGGGGAGTCTAGAATCATGTACCGAACCCATGGGATGCGTATCCGGTACGATGTCAGATACACCCTGTATAAAATCTATTAACTACTACGTGAGATTAAGGAAAAGTTTAAAAATTATGTACGCAACGAATGGACATACTAGTGTGAACGCACGTCATTATCAAAAATTAATTACACTCGCTATTGTTTATCTTATAGGCGCACCATCATGATCTGTTTTCCTTTCATAATTTGGTCGTGACTTTAGCTTAGGACCGGTAAATGTACCTATGCACCTATATATTTAACTCATTCACATGAAACATATGCAAATTCTCTACGTTTATATATTGATACAACATGATTTCTATTACTCATAGTCACAACAAACACTGTTTACTTGAGTGACACCTGTCATTAAATCTTTTTAAATATTAAAAACTGACCAGATGCTAACGAGAATGGAGTACTAAGTACCCTTCTTAATTATTCTATGTGTCTCACGAGTCACCTGTATATATATATACATATACTTATAGACGTTGTACGAGAATACTCCTACAACACGCTTTCCTATAACGCGGAATAAATCTACCGTATTATAGGGGAGATTGCAGTAATCCTTATATTGTTTTTCTTTTAAAATAATAAAAGCCGTTGCCATGCGACGTTGCTCTTATTTTGATGTATACTAGACTAGAAATATATTTATATAGCAATATGAATTTGTTTTGTTTTTTTTTTGTTGTAAGGAAATTTGGCTTGTGTTACTAATGCGAGTTTCTTGCAGATTCTTCTCGTGGCTAAACTTTTCCTAATCAGGTAGTTTTTAAAAAATTTGACGATTCATAAAAGTTTGTATAAATATACTTGTATGAAGCGTCATGGCCGTACCAAGGCCGGCAATGTATCTGCGAGTCTTTTGGTAGTACAGACTTAGGCCTACTCGTTTGCCCCTTGTAACACAAAAAATAGGCCTCCCCACTCTTAGACCACTCTCCTCTAGATAGAGGAGACTGGTCTAAGAGTGGGGAGGCCTTTGCCCAGCAGTGGGACATTATGGGCTAATTAAAAAAAACACACACAAAAAAAGTTTTGAATTGATTTGATGTGCCGCTAGCACTTTAATACCTAAAAGTGTCTAATGAAAGAAATAAAAAATCTTGTATTTGCTACAAAATGAACGATACAGATGTCCAAAATAATATTAAGAGAAACCTGCATTTTGGCCCTTTGAAAAAAGAATCTATACTTGCGCCGGATAATCCCATCTTTAATCACTAAACGATATGGTACCTTCAAGCTCCTTCTAATATCGTTGATAGAGACGAAGCCCTTCCTGTCCTTGTCGATGATCTGGAAGCGCTTGATGTACGTCTGTATCTCGTCCTTGCTGAGGTTGATCGGGATCTTGTCGCGGCTGGCGCGGTTGACCATCTGACCCATTTCCGTCGCCAGGAAGTCCGCTGCCATTTTAGTTTGCCTCTGTAAATCGATATAAGTGCCATTTAATTTTTTTTATGTTACAAGGGGCAAGCGAGCCGGCACCTAAGTGCCTACCGACGCCCATGGACATCTGCACGACCAGATGGCTTGCAGATGCGTTGCCGGCCTTTCATGACGAGTCACAAGCCGGACTAAACGCGACAACAATACCATCACTAAACGTGACAGTATTGCTGTCACTACACGCCAATCTTATGTAAGAAAGAGGCGCTGGTACCCGGACGTGCTGGCCCAATTCGGCTACAAGCGTGGCACTACCTCTAATTGAATTTATTACTAATATGAAAAATCAACATCAGTTGGATTAATTTTCTCTTTCTTCAATTGCAAAGAAGCTAATAGAGACTCAAGAACATTACATTCGAATATCAGTCTTGAGTCTGACTCTAGAGACTGCATAACAACATAATTTGGTATGATAGATAGAATATATTTTATTTTGCACAAAGTTTAAGGATTTATACAATTATAAGAAAATCTTAACATTTTAAGGTGAACAATAAAGCGGTCTAAATAATTTTACTAAGTAGATATTTTAAGGGGAAACCTTCAGTAGCGTAAGATACCAATGGTGGACTTATTTATTTAAGAAATTGTTCTCACAAAACTTATTAAATTACGATTCGTTTTAGTAATTTATTATAAAAACCAAAGCTGAAGTGGGAATAGGCTGGTATGTGGCAAGAATGGCCCGCAAAGGTGGGCCAAAGTTACGATAGTATGGACTCCAACCAATGGCCGCTGACGACCAGGTAGACAAAGAGAGAGGCAGAGAGATGACTTAGATACCATTGCGGGAAAAACGTGGATTCAAGTACCCCAGGATAGGAAAGAACGGTTTTAGAGTGGTAACCTTTGCCCAGCTATAGGGAACTATAGGGTGAGCAAAAAAAATTAAGTTTAGGTGTTTAGTAATTCACTAATAGCTCAGCCATTAACCATTCGACCGAAACAAACCTGTTTTTCGGCGTCGGACCACTTAAGCTCCTCGGCCATGATGTCGATGACCACGGGCAGCGCCTCGGCAGCTGCCTGCACGTTAAGGAAGGCCAGCCGCAGCCGGCGCGCGATCATGTCAATGGCCGTGCACGCGTACTCGCGCACGCCATACCTGTCCAAAGATCTCATTGATTGCATACTAGCAGACCTGGCAGACGTTGTCCTGCCCGAACGTTGGGTTAATTACTGTTTACTACATTCTATTGTCCTACAATATTGTCCCCGTTCCTTTTTTCCTTTCGCTTTCCCGTTCCATAATGGTTCGCATCGTCTTGGCACGTGTCCGTACCATCGCAGGTATTTTCCACCAATTCTTCACAAATCGGAGCGACTTGAAATCTTCATCTGAAATATTCATTTCTAATTTTGTCCAATACTCTTCCTAAGGTAGGCAATTCTAATACCTGTATTATATACTATGAGAAGGTAACTGTGAGAAGGCTGTGGCCTAATTAGTGGTTGACATTTGAATCGATCGCTAGGCTAAGTAGCTCTGGCAGCGACCAGGTGAAAGATGGGTGACCAATTACTCCGTATTTCGTAAGGCATATAAAACAGTGGGACCCGATTAATGTTACTGGGTGATATTAGTCGTGAAAACTTGTACATCTAGGGCCTACCAGGGCCTATAATAGAGCGAACGGAACGGCCGTTCCAGGCGCCAAGTCCCAGGGGCAGCCTCAGCTAGGGGCGACTCTTATATGCGATTATTTTAAATATGTTTTATACGAAATAATATAAAAAGAAGAAATACGGAATAAGTTCTTTGTTACATTAAAAAAAATATATTCTTATTACTATATCTGAAGCAGAAGCTGTTAGCTATTCATTAAAACTTTAATATATAAACTCAACTGTCAGTCTCTCGTTTTAGTTATATAAGGATTATCCAATTAAAAGTTATAGAAAGTTTTTGACGCGTGAAAGACGTGAAAACTACAGAGGCATTCAGAAGGATGATTTAAATATAAATTACTTGTTTAGTGGGCAGCCAAAATAGACAAGAATATTTTAATTTTGACTTATGACGTACGAACATGAAAATTTTATTGATCCTTGTAAGTAACTAGTGGTTAGCCGCGGTGAAAAATAGATTTAATTTTAGCGTGATGATATAAAGCCTCCCTCATTAAATGGGCTATCTAAAACTAAAAAAAATTTTTCGAATAGGACCAGTAGTTCATGAGATAAGTGCGTTCAAACAAACAAACTCTTCAGCTTTGTATATTAAGATAGAAGTGATCAGTGATCTTGGCATTTAAGAAAAAATAAGCTAATTTTGATAAACCTGAATAATTTAGCGGTACGTGTCATCTGTGTCGTGAAGACACAAAAGACCTTGTAGCCGCCGCTACAAAACGAGATGGCAATGATGTCGAGTGGAAAAGGTTACAAAGCAAACTAGATGGCGCTGTACGGATGACGATGACCGCAGTACAAACGCTAAAAATCTCCACACAAGCTAAATCACGCTAGCGAAGTTTCTACTTACGATTACTAAAAATAGCCCTTCAACGAACAACTTTCCACGAGGCACGGCTACCCCGGGCAACTCCAACTAGCCTGGACACGAAGATCTTCATTTGCGGTGGTTGAGCATATCGACCTTCGCTCCCACTTTTCATTCCTCGCCGAAACTTTCCACCTTGGTGTGCCTATCCACAACCTCAAAGCAGGTTCTCGGCCAAAGAAAACGCGATAGCTTCAAATTAAAATACTGTTTATTTCGCGAAATATACAAATTTACAGAGGTTAATTAGGTGTTAAGCAAAAGAAAAACCCTTTTTAAGATCAGAGAAAGGAAAATTGTATTTCATACGAATGCAGTATTATGATTTATTTGTTTGTAAGGATTTCTGAATCTAAGTGTTATGCTTAGATTTGTTCGTTTTATTCGAAAAATATTAACACTAGCTCTAGTTTTAGAGTTAGAGTTAATAATTTTTTAGGTGTTTTTTTTTATATCACTGGCAAACGCATATTTCGTTCAGTTTATGAGAGTACCCAGTGGACTAAGCCCCTCTTTAAAGGCCGGCAATGCATCTGCAAGTCTCCTGGTAGTGCAGATATTCATGCACGTCGGTAATCACTTCGATGATGAACCACCTGCTGGTTTGCCCTTATATTAAAAAAAAAAACAATGCGCTATCCTAAGTAAAGGTCTCTTGAGTAAGTTTTAATATTGAAATAAAAATGGCGAAGAGCGTGTCGAGACGCGTTAATATAGAAGGGTTCCGTATCTGATACACTATAAACGTATTTATTAAATAACTTGAAAGGTTTTTGTTCGATTTCGTTCAAAATAATTTTCCTTATGAGTTTTTAGCATGTTCTATCAACATAGAGAATTTCAAGTTTCTACGTCTAATGGTTTGGAAATTCTAGGGGGGTGACACAACCTTACGGGCACATAAACGAACTGAAAGACGGACGGACGGACAGAGTGAAAGTATAGGGGTTTCTTGTAGTAATACGGAACCCTAGGAATAAAAACTCATATATGTTTTCCTCGAAGTACAATAATGATTATAGTCGAAATTCGACTGCTGGGCAAACATTGGTATTATTTAGGCGGCAATAAGTCAAACGGAACGGAAATGATGTCGCCATTATGTCTCCCAGTTGGCAAGTTGTGCCGCCATCAGCAATAAACTGCTGCAAAAACTATCACTGTAATACTAAGTTTGTTGACGCCGCGGAAATGTTCCTATACGTATAAAACAATTTCCTTTCTTCATCTTATTCTATATTTAAGGGCATACTATGTGTATGTATGTATAGCTTTGAAAATAAAACATTGCTCGATAAAAAAGCGTCGCGTTATAAAAACGCTGTCGTGTGAACAAAAACAAAAACTTGGGAGTTCAAATGTTATATTTAAACGCTTTTTTAACGCGCGGTAAAAAAGCTCTCGTGTGAATGAGGGCTAAAGCTACATTTCATTTCATCCAAAACGCAAATTCATCGTATACTATGCCAAGATCTCGTCTAAAAGTTGAATAAATATAATAAGTGAGGAGGGAATTCACAATCTTTTAATATTACTTATGTGCATTAGACAGACAGCATGTTCAACTGTTGTAAGTTATAATATGAATATTAAATATATTATAACTTGGAGAACTTAGTACCTTAGTAGCGTAGTTGGTGGCATAGAGGGCACAAGAGCCAAAGGTCGTTCCCCTACTCGATGGACCGACCAAGTTACAGAAGCCACCTCCTCAAAAAGCTTCTACCAGGCAATGAGGACGACAGTAGACCGAAGCCGATTGTACGGTTACACAGACAAAGTATTAGAGAACCGAACACTGTATCAGAAAATTATGTACCGCTACCCTAGATGTAGACATATTTTTTTTTATTTAGCTATTCAATTTTAATTTTCTCCCTTCGGTGCCTGCCGCCTGCTCGTCTGCCCCCTTGTATCATTAAAAAAAATATATATATGTATGAAAAGCCACCTATCACGAAATTTTGGAACCTGCGGGACGTAATGAGACGAAATTTGCGATAAACTATGACAGTAGTGAACTGATTTTGATCAAACTTCGTAACTCAAAAACATAGAATATTTATTATCACAACATTATTTATTTCAAACTATATTTTTTTAGAACAATAATGGCGTAAGTCAGGCAACGTTCAAGCAGGATAGCGTTCGGGTCCGCCAGTATAAGAAACAGCGAAAGATCACCTAACACAAAATCTCGAAAACCGCGGGACGTGCAAAGATTAAATTTGGCATGGTTTATAGTTAGTAGACATCCGCTAAAAACAGACTTTTCAATAAGAACAGATTAAGATGGTCTAAGGGCTCTCGCAAGTTTAATTTTACGCAGACGAAGTGGCGGGAAACAGCTTGTCACAGGATGAAATAATCCAAGGCAAGCTGCACGTTTCTTTTAATAATTTACTTTAAAAACGGTACAAATTTCCTTATGGCTTAATATTTTGAGCGCAACAGTACATGAAGCTAAAAGCCATCTGCAAATGCTGGTACACAATTTTCTATTTAATTAATGCACCAATTAAGGCCTTATAGCTCTCATTCGATCATTATTTCGTTAATTATTTGTTAATGCACAGCGGTCATTACGAGAGATGCGAAAATTCTATACAATTCCACATTAATCAGATTATATAAACGTGATTGGATTTCGAGGTAACGATGCTGGGTTCTGAGGGCCTAGCACGAATGTCGTTTGCACGTCAATTAGTTAAAAGGCTTTGATTTTGCTTGTTATGCATTATGATAATTTCTAAAAATAGCCCTTAGCAAAATTTTCTCTAACTAGCAGCTGTCATCCAAAATGGTAAAGCACTTTGTTGCTCGACTATACACGCGTAATTTCCGAATAACAGCACCAAATTGGTTAATGGTCGTGTTTGTTATTGTCAGGACAAGTTTCAAATAATTAAAACATTTTTGTCTCTGACTCAGAGACAAAAATGTTTTAATTATGTTTGTTACGGATAAATTCCGGAGTCTAATTTTCACGACGCTTTCATTGGTAGGTTTTACAAGTAACGGTGTATACATCGTTATTTGCAAGTAAGTAGTATACTACTTTACTTTTAAATGTAAAATAATTAAGGGTCCGCAAATAAAATTAAGACTCTCAAAGTATAAAAAAATCACTTAAAATATATATAATATATTAGAGGTAGCGCCATGCTTGTAGCCGAATTGGGCCTGCGCGTCCGGGTACCAGTACCTCTTTCTTACATGAGATCGGCGTGAAGTGGCGGCAATGCTGTCACGTCTAGTGATGTACTCATCCGTCCGCGCAATTTTCGTAAAATCGTACCTAAAGTTATCGCTACACGTATAAATAAGTAGCGGACCCGGCAGACTCTGTTCTGCCTCTTATTATTTACTTCTATTATCCTATATCATCCCCGTTCCCGTTCTCGTTCCCGTTCCCGTTCCAGTTCTCGTTTCCGTTCCCGTTCCCGTTCCCGTATAAGTTCAAATTGACTCTACATTTTAGATATAAAACGTTTGAAAAAGAAAAGGGCTGTTTTTAGGGTTTTCCCGGCAATTATTCGATTTTTTCTCACCGTTAAAACCATCCTTGCACTTCAAGGAACATTTAAAAAAAAGAATTGGTTAAATTGGTCCAGGCGTTGTTAAGTAATGCGCTTACCAACAAATTTTGCGATTCATTTTTATATATATAGATTTATATATATAAAAAAAATCTAACGTAATGCTAGCTTTTTTTATATTAGCCTGTTATGTCCCACAGCTGGGAAAAGGCCTGCCCCTTCTTAATTCACTTTCCTCTTTCCTGGGCCAATCTCATAGCGCAAAGGAGTCCAAATTCAAATTTCTTTAGTCAATGAATATTTAAGTACTAATATAGTCTTTAACTTTATAGAAACATATTGCAAGCCAGGTTTTAAGTTTTAATTTAAATGTATTAATACTTTGTAATGCTATGATGTCCTTCTAGATTTCTAAGTGGGTCTAACTTTTTTACTCGATTAATATAGTGTGTAGGTTAGTATGTATAGCCGACCAAGAAATTGGTTTGCCACTCTAAAGTCGAATGTCGTTTGAACGTAAATTTTGCATGACAAGCAAAAATAAGGCTTATTTTTGCTTGTCATGCGTTACTTTAATTTCTAATAATAACCCTAAGCAACATTTTCTTTAACTGGGAGCTGTCATTCAAAATGGTAAAGCACTTTCTTGGTCGACTCTACATTACTGAGTTGGTCTCACTTGGTTTTCATCTAAACAAGCTGGTGACATCAATAAAGTGTTTCAATGCTATCTTGGTTTGATGAGTTGGTTCACCAGGTACCTTGATTTTTGTAGGTTAGTGACGTCACTTGTCGTTTTGACGTAATAATATAAATTCCGAGATAATTGTATAGAGACAGTTCGGCTTAGACTTCGATGTGGGCATGTGATCTTACAAACTTGTAACCATTTTGGAATTAAATTGTTATTTTCACCAAAGGTATATTTTTGGTATGTGACAAGAGGCAAACGTGCAGGCGGTTCAGCTAAGTAAGTACCGACGCCTATGGCCACCTGCTATACCAGAAGGCTTGCAGATGCATTGTCGGGTTTTAAAAAGATTTAGGTCTCCTGGAACTCTCACAAACCTAACGACGCGACAATAATACCATCATTTGATTTAACAGCATTGCTGACATTTTGCGTCGATATTATGTGAGAAAGAGGGTGCGAAATGGATTTATTTAATAAAAGTAATTTATGAGGATTATTTTATTATCAAATTAATGTATTTTACTTTACTACCCACTAGATTAATATACAAAATATAAGTATGTAGTGAACAAATTATCAATAAAGAATACAAACAGCAAGTATTTTAGCAATAACAAACAACTTGAACAAACGAAAAACACTATCTTCTTTTTAAGAACTTCGTTAGTTTACTAACTTATTCACTATGCTATTTAAACGTTTGAGACTGATGTAATGCAATAAATTAATGTATAATAATCACTGTTATAATAAAATAACAGATAACCGTAGTTGAAATTAACATTAATTTCCTAAAGATAACAAATGTGTACTGTATGTATCCCTTAAAAATAAAAATAGCAGCAAGCAACGGTGCGAGTGAAAGTATGTATGCAACAGATCGTATTTCTTCCGCAAAGCAAACGAATTCCTTTCGTAGCCTATTTCATTACGAACAGGTGCTGCAACTGGGCAATTAACAAGTAATACCCGCATTACGGAAGTACTGATATTGGTACGAAGGTGAACTGGTTATATCGCAAGATATACGAGTATAATATATTAATTACCTCCTGGGCGTAAGAATACGTAAGTCTACTTCGCAAGCAGAAATCGGTTTCGATGTTTAGCTGGGTTCAACTGAAAATTCGAATTTTGGAATACGGCAACAAGATAGGGTTCCTGTGGAAGGCTATTTTTTTTATGTTACAATGGGCAAACGAGCAGGCACCAGGCAGCTAAGTGTCTACTGACGTCCATAGACATCTGCACGACCAGTAGGCAAGCAAATGCGTTGCCAGCCTTAATAACGAGTTTAGGCCACCGGGAAGGCTCACTTAATATGACAGTATTGCCGCCACTTCACGCCGATCTTATGTAAGGAAGAGGTACTGCCACCCGGACGCGCCAGTCCAATTCGGGTACAAGCATGGAGTTACCACTAATTAGTTAATTTAATTAATTATTATCTGTCAAGCATAGTTACCCAATCAGCAAACTTCTAGATACCGTGTAAATAACTATATTTACTTTGAATTGCATTCCTAGATAATTTATTAGAGACGGATCGAAGCATTTGATAGCATCTCTAGGTAGTGACTGTTTATATTCAGCTACAAACTATGCTTGTTTGCCTACCAAGCATATTGATTCAGCTAACTTAAATAAAAAAGGGAATTAATTAATAAAGGAAATAATTACGGTCATGACCACTGCAAGTATGATTCAAAGGAATACAAAATACAAGCACCAGGGGCAAACGCGGAGAGTGTCCTCTATACGCAAAGGGTCTATACTTTTTAAGGTAGACCGCGAGCTTGTGTCTCTACTTACATGAAAGAATATAGAAAGTCGCAGGTATAATAACAATATCAATTTATCGCAACACGTAATCACGTTTTGGGCGGTCGCCAAGCGGCGCCGAGTGGAAGACGGAACAAATATCGGAACGTGCCTTCGATACGTCCGACGGCATGGCGCTGAAAGCATATTTTATTTTCAGACGATAGACTCTTAAACAGAGATTTATATGATAAACATAATTCGCACACTTAATCCATTGACAAAAGAATAATATCCCAGCTCTCATTGTAACGGTAGGTGTGGCGCTTGTCCATCATGATAAACACCAAAAAGCGATTTAAATGAACTTCGAATTGTTATATGTAACGGGCTTTTTGTCGAAACGCGTGCAAGTTTCATGGCACGTTAGAATCGCTGAGACGAAATGTTTGCAGCTGTCACCATGCCTCGGACCAAGATGGCCTTTGTCGTATAACTAAGACTTCATATAAATGCAGTTTATGTGAATCCTTGAAAAGAGAATGAACTCTCGAGAAATCGAATCCCACGAAAAAAAAAATTCATCTATTGTGATTATGACAATGATGTTGGCCGTATCTTTGGCGCATTAAAAACGTATTCATGCGGTATTTTTGGGTCTATCCATGGGTTACAAAGCTTTGTATCTTTGAAATCTTGACACTTTATGTTTGTCATTTTTCTTATCTTTGTATGAAGAAAAATTATACTGACTTCATGATATATCCAACAAATAAATTGTTAACGTGGGAGTCTGAATGCTTTATGAACTGTTTCCTACCTATATTTCTCAAAAAATTAATGGCAGCATTGTTTATTTTCTTAAATTGTCTTAATAATAATTTATTTCAATTATCTTTAAAACTCATTATTCATAGTCATTTTGGTATTGAATTGTGTAAACAATTCTTATATTGCATCATAAATTATATCACAACAGAATAAATTTTAAACAGCTAATAAATTGATCGGTCACAATTAACCAGCAAAATCGTCTCGGTCAATGGTCTTGTTGCAAAAACTTTTGACAGACATTTTAGGGAACTCTTGTTTGACTGTCTGATCAAGAGCCGGAATGACTAGAAGTAGATTAGTTAATTGATGGACTAAAATCCGTAAGAGATTGGAACCCCGTAAACTTTGGTCACATCTAGTCCATATTTGATACCTGACTTATTGCTCACCAAAGCGAACTGTGTCAGATGGTATTTTTCCTGTCAATGAGCACGAAGTTATAAAAAAGATATATAAGTGAATGAAGAATAATAATAATAAGAGGTAAATGAATATAGAAAGATAATAAAAGAGAAATGCAATGTTAAGACGTCTTTACAATAATTGTGATGCACAAAACGGTATAACAATTGATAGTAAAGGAATCAGATCGTGGCCACATAAACGTACCATGTCAGATGGTATTGTTTCTGTCAAAGGCCATTGATTACAAAATAATAAAAGAGATAAAAAAGAAGACAGATTATAAGAGATAATAAAAGAGAATTGCAATGTTAAAACGTCTCTTACAATAATATTGTCGCTTAAAACGGCATAACAGTTGATAGTAGTGAAATCAAATCGAGGCCACCAAAACGTACTACGTCAGATGGTATTGTTTCTGTCGAATGCCAATGATCACGAAATAATAAAAGAGAAATGCAATGTTAAAACATCTCTTAAAATAATATTGTCGCTTAAAACGGCATAACAGTTGATAGTAGGGGAATCAATTCGTGGCCACCAAAACGTACCGTGTCAGATGGTATTGTTTCTATCGAATGCCAATGAGCACGGAGTACGATGACCCAGCCGTCGAACGATGGTATACTAAATGGCATAAAGGAATGTGATTTACGGGAGTTTTTGCGATGTCGTGACAGTGTTCGTATGCCAGTTTAGTATCTAAAGTAAATTTAAAAGAAAACTTATAACGATTTGATATATGATGAGTTTTTGATCTTCGCCCACTAGTTTTCTCGAGAAAATTTCGATAAAAATCATTTTAATTTTAACAAAGAAAAACCAATATACATAGGCTTCTAGGTAGCATTGCATTGCATAGCACTGTCGTTTTGATAACTAGCAAAGAGTCATTCAAATCTATTTGACAGAAACGAGACACAAAAGTAGGACCTCCTACATACGACCCCGGCTTTTTTAAAAGTTACGGTGCACCGATTTCTTTTCTAATCCATTTATATACACTAAAAACTTGAAATTTGGCAGAGAGGTATCCAGCAGACGTAGATGAATGACATTTACTGTATATTTGCCAAATTTCCTCCTATACGTTCTGGACTAAATTCCACTATTCTGTGGAATCATAGAATAATATATCTTCTATCCTCTAATCTATATATATAAGAGCGAAATGTTACCTTACACGCAATTTCGAAAACTGCGTGACGTACATGGATAAAATTTAACAGGAGGTAGCTTATAGTTAGTAGACGTCCGCGAAGAACAAATTTTTTGATAGGGCCATATTCCTGAGGTCTAAGGGTTCTCGCAGGCTTAAT
>JANCMC010050273.1:83742-104573 GCA_024363005.1 Charaxes varanes | reverse complement strand
GTTAGTAGACGTCCGCGAAGAACAAATTTTTTGATAGGGCCATATTCCTGAGGTCTAAGGGTTCTCGCAGGCTTAATTTTATGCTGACGTAGTACCGGGAAACAGCTAGTATAACATAAGTCTAAAGTCTCTGGCTACGCTCATTCTCATTCATATTGTAGAACAAGTTTTTTAAATACTTTGTTTGTCTTAATACAAGTATAAAGGAACAATACAAACACAATCATTCTTTACTAACATGTGAACGTTCACGACTTAAACAGACTGAAGTTTTAATGAGCTTATTTTTATCTACATCATATTTATGAAGATATAAAAGGCATCTTCCAGAAAACAACATCTTTATCTCCAGATGAAAAACATAAAAACAAAGACACTCTTTGTTGGTAATATATCTGTCATAGTCGTTGTTAATACGGTGCTTTGACTCTTGGACGATCAAAGGACTTTCGCGCTGGATTCCTGGCGATAAATAAGGCCTACTGCGCATTATATATATTTTTTAGAATATCTTCAAAAGCTGTGAAATGGTAATAAGTGTGCTATATCACTAATACACTCTTATACATGTCAGTGGCAACGTGTGAAAAAAAGGACCGCAATTTGAAATTTATTTATCACTAGCCTACGCGGAGACATGGTCCTGCCCGAATTTTGGTGGCTCGTTTGCTATTAGTTAGTTAACTAATCTTCTTTAATTCTTATACCGTCAAACAGAAAAGCAGGTACGTAATTTTAGTATCTATATAAGTACTTTAATTTCTGTATACTGGTGCGACTGAAAATAAAGATATTCTTATTCTTTTCTATGAAGTACTAGCTAAATGTTTTATTGAATAATAATTCAAAATGGCACGTCAGTCAAAAAGAACCAACGTGGCGTCTATTTGAAGCATTCTGAAGTAGCGACCAAATCTGCATTTTTTTGTATTTTTAAACAACCTCTTGACTTTTCTTTTATTTCTTTTCTTTTAAACCTTCATTGAAATAAAGCGAATGATACAAAATGAACAAAATTCAAATCTGTGGAACAATTTTTGAGTTTTAGCAAGAATAACGAACAACGGATGATTTTTATCTCTATAGAGACAATTCGCTTACGAATATTATTATATGACTATGTATTATGCGGTAAATCCCGGAACATCTCACCTAGCTCAGACTAAAGTTATTTCTTTTAGTGTCACTATATTATGCAGAAATTATAATATAATAAAAAGTCTTGAAAAATAATGACATATCTTATTAAAATTATTGGGATTTCTTTTTATAAAACAAGGGGCAAACGGGCAGGCGGTTCACCTAAGTGACTACCGACGCCCACGGACAACTGCAACACCACAGGGCTCGCAGATGCGTTGCCAGCCTTAGAGAAATGAGTATGGTCTTTTCTTGAAGGTCCCTAAGTCGTATCCGTTTGGAGATACCGAAGCTGGCAACTGATTCCACGGAGAAATTGTGCGAGGCAAAAAGTTTCTAGAAAAGCGCGCAGTTGTGGACTTTAGGATATCTAGGTGATGAGGGTGGAATTTCAAATTTTGACGGGGTGTCCTGTGGTGAAATCCAGCTGCCAGTATAAGTGCGACAATTAGCCAATAGATCAAAACTCCATTTCGCATTTTAAAAAATATATTTCATTTCATACTTATTTTTACTGGTTTGAACAAGTTGAACCATCAAGAAACTCGTAGCTAATCTTTTAAAACAATTCTCACAAAAAGGTATGCGTTACGTCGACACACAGTACGGCCGTATTTTTAATGACATATACGATGTTTCTGGGTAAAAGTATTAAATAAATATGAATACCGAAATAATTACACGAAAATCATATTTAAGTAACAATACGATGTATCCACAACATAATATACACAATTATATATGTCGCTAACACAATTCAAAAAGTAAGGAATTGTTTGTGTCTTAGACGTTTTAACATTCGCGGTTACTTGTAAGAAGGTTAAATGATATCGTTAACAAACGAGCAAACATTAAATCATTATCGCGAGATTTAACATTAGTGCGCGGTAGACCTAATTTGTTAACCTAAAGTGCGGTCTCATTTGTGCTATATTTAAATTCTGTACACACTTTAAATAACTTTGGCGCCTGGGAGTAATTTTGCCTTTTAAATGTGTTGGCACGTTCAAGTGGAGATACCCTTTGTCGTGTATAGGTATTTACGATTATATCATGGAATATGTTGGATCAAATATTTGACCAGTTTGTTGTTTTTGTTAAAAAATATGTTCTCGAAAGGAGCGTGTCACATATAGACGAATTATTTAAAATAACATAGTGAGTAAACCGAATCCATTGCTTTGCAAGGACCAAGCTTTGTATTGACCAAGGATGGAACCATCACTTTGTACTGACCAAGGATGGAACCTCTTTTAGTGTTATCCGCTTCTGGTACCAGAGTCCACTTAAATTGCAGAGGACGAGACTCTAGGGCGAGTTAAGGTACCTGAAGTATAGCTGAGGTAGGTAAGGTAAGGTAAGGATTGCCGTCTGACATCATCCCCGGGACCCTCACAATCTAACAACTAATATCACTCAGTGACATGAGTTTGGACGTGCATTCCGAAACACGGAGTATGCTTATTTATTATATTTATACCGACTTATTCATTTGGCTTTTAAATTACAATAGGCAACAATTACAATGAGGACACTTTAACACAGGATAACGCCAGTTTTAAATGTTAATATAATTTCATATCAGCGCCGCATGGAAATGTAAATTTATCAGCAACTGTTGCAAAAGTAGGGCGCAATTTTAAAATGAATTAACTAGACAAATCAATACCGAGTCGCGGTTAACTTTTGCAATGGTGCAAATTCCATTTGCAAGGTGGTTGGCCTATTTTTTTTTAATGAAAGTTTCAGATGCTATTGCTATTTATAGCGGTGAGTTCATTTTTCAGTCTAATTGGAGAGAATCACAGCTGTAGTTCTATACAGAGGACTCCTGCAAGACACAAGCGTCCATTATAGACGTAATGATTTTAGTAATTTTTTAACCCTTAAAGCCAAAACTATTGCATGTATTTTATCACGTTTTATTCTCGGATTTCTGTAAATATTAAATCATTTAAGTCGTTTATTTTTCTTTGTCACGGGTTTTTATGAAATAATGCCTACGGACGCCCATCTGAACGATCAGGAGGCAATTGATCTTCAAGATGCGTTGCTGACCTTTAATGACGACTTTAGGCCACTAGAAATTCTCACAAACCGAACGAAACGCGACAACAACACCATCACTAGACGTGACAGCATTGCCGCCACTTCACGCCGATCTCATCTTAACTCGCCTCACAGCCACATCCTCTGCAATCTAAGTGGACCCAGGTACTTAATCGGGATAACACTAGGAAGAGGAAGAAGACATTAAGATACAGAAGGGGATCTTTTATAAAAGATCTCGTCGAACGCAGGACTGTTCATAAATATAACAAAAAATATATATTAGTAGTTAGACGAAACGTTGCCGCGAGCTAACGTACAAGTAACGCCATCTGTTATCGGTTGCACATAATGCTTAATCGTAACAATTTATTTATACACTAAACGTTAGTACAAAGTTTTCTCTTGAACTAACCAAAACCAATTAAAACAGACTTACTGAATTTATCCTGATCATTAAAGCTAGTTTACAATTATAACAATACGTACATAGTTCTGTACAAAAACTCTGAATCCTCTATATTATATACTAGCTATTATATTATAGTTTGTTAAGGATTAATATCATGTTTATAAAAACACCTTCACAAATAATGCATTATTTTAGAAAACCTTTAGTCAGCATAAAAAAGGTCAAGTGGTGAGTCAACTTTAAAAGATAGACATATACTGGCGGGAACATTTATTTAGAACTTTTAAAGAGGAACAATTCGGTCATATATGAGTTTTGCGAAACTTTAACCGTTAACGCAGTGCACGCAGCGGAAGCTCACAAACGGGAAACAAACCCCCGATTGTGGAACATTCTTCATTGGTACTCAGATTTTATGCTCGGACTAGCGTCCACGTATAATTAATTGAAAAATGTTTGCGTAATGCAGCCTTCCTCGATAAACTGGCTATATAACACTGAAAGAATTTTTCAAATCGGACCAGTAGTTCCTGAGATTAGTGCGTTCAAACAAACAAACTCTTCAGCTTTATTATATTAGTATGTATTAGCAAGTATACCGAACATTTATTTCTACGTTTTATATAATTTACTTTATTTGCACAATTTTATACTATTACGAGCAAGGGTTTGAACGTAACAAATTCACCGCTAATAATGGGGAATTAGTAAGAAATTATTGCTGACATTGTTGGGGTTGGTAGGGCGGGATCTCGTTAGTGCACTCTAAGCCCACAGCGCGCCCGCCTGCGAAGAACCTGCATTATTCATAGCAGAATATTGCACCGAACTGCACAAAATATACTATCTACAAGAGTATATTATTTTGCTCTTAAAACACTTCTAAGTGGAGTTCTTCTTTTTCTTCCACCTGATAACGCTAGATGCTCTTATATTCTAGACAATCGATTTTACTCAGTTTGCACACAGATTTAAATCTAGTACCTCCCGAGGCAATGGTATTTTGCGGATACCACAGTATTCTTTATGCCAAATAAAATTTTTGGAGGAGTTAGGTGAAGGAGCTTTTGGAAAAGTCTATAAAGGAGCACTTAAAAAAAAAGGTGAGACACAATATGTAGCTGTTAACGCATTAAAAGAAAATGCCTCAGCTAAGACAAAAGCGGATTTTAGGCGAGAAATAGATTTAATATCTGAATTGACACATTCATTTGATAAAAAATCTATGGTCTTATAAAGTTCTAAATTTTGATTTTTAATTTCGTTTAAGGAATCTTGTAAAGGTCCGATTTCAAAAATCTTTCAGTTCTAGATAGTCCATTTATCGAGGAACGCTATAGGCTATATATCATCACGCTAAAGTTGTGTCTATTTTTTTCACCTAATTTTACGCGGACGAAGTCGCGGTCACAGCTAGTTAAAGATAAATCTGCTTGGGGTTGTTTCGCCCCGGCTTTATACTTTATAGTTAACATGGAAATGTATTAAACTCGATGTTTGTATAAACCATTTTTGGCTAACAAGTTTCTTGCTGATACTTCTCGAGGATCGACATTCCCGATTAAGTGATAGCTTTTAAAATATTTTAGGATTAAAAAGAGCTTGTAAACGTCTGTTTGAATAAAAATCCTTTTAATTTAGATTTAAAAATAATAAAAGTAATTTTGGTGTCAAAAGGTTAAAAACTATTTTTTGTTGGTTTACCGCATTTCGGTTCATGAGGGCGTTATTTGCCTTTGATTTTGTTATTCATCGCGGGGGGCGAACCCCCCTGCCTTTTCTCAACCCCTCGCTTTGCTTACGTATCTTCCACGTTCCACACAACTCATTATTTCACCACACACCGCACTAAACACAAAAAGTGCACACTTATGCTTGGCTTGGCTTAATAAACATTTATTATGCCAAGCCGAGCATGTATACGTAATACTTAAGTAGATCAGGAATCGAACAGGATACCTCATAGATTTCATTCCGACCTTTCTACCAGTGAGCTATTCGGGCGTTAATACCATCAAAGGTCATTACAAAATCGTTTTGCAATTATTCATTACGATGTTCTCTTTAAATCACGTACATAGCTATGTGTCTTACGTAAACGGTAACTGTATCTGTAGCGGAGGTATTGCGTAACACACAAATGGTACCTTGTTTTATAAGTATACTACCTGTTTCCCATGACTTCGTTAGCAAAAAAACTGCGAAAGACCTGCTTAATCTGGCCCTATCGTAAAATCCGTTAGCTGATGTCTCCTAACCATATACTACCTACCACCCCTGCCAAATTTTATCTTTCTACGTCTCGCGGTTTTCGAGATTTTGTAATAGGTGAACTTTCGCTTTTATATATATAGAATATAGATCTACATTAACCATATGAAAATATTAGAATCTTCTTCTTCCTAGCGTTATCCCGTTTAAGTACCAGGGTCCACTTAGATTGCAGAGGATGTGGCTGTGGGTCGAGTTAAGATGACCGATTGCCATCTGAAGTCATCCTCGGAACCCCCACGATCTCTACAACCTTAAGACTTAACCTTAAGACTAATATCACAAAGGGACATTAATCGGGTCCCACTGTTGTACGTGCCTTCCGAAAAACGGAGATCGGTCGGATATCAAATATAAACCAGTGCTAGAATGGGTCACCCATCTATCACCCGGTCGCCGCAAAAGCTACTTAACCTAGCGATCAACTCAAATGTCGAGCAGTTGTGTTACGACCGTTGACTGGGTAACAACTATCTAAGTACATTGTGATTAGTCTGAGTACGACGAGTGCATACAGCAATTTGGTGAGTTATAATTACAGTAAATATTTAATAATATTTACGTAGTATGAGTGGATACTACAATATACACGGTCCCGTTCCCGTTCCGTTCACGTTCCCATTTCCTCTTCCGTTCCCGTTCCCTTTTCCGTTCCCGTTAATAAAATATTCGGCACGTATTATAGTCTGTACATAAAAACTCTACATATGCGTAGCGCGCGTGATTGAAACTTACACAAGTCTCCACTTAATAGCAGATCAGCTTTAAATAGAACGTTCTCGAAACTTTGATATGTAATGTTTCTAGAGTTTGAGACTGCGAGCACCTATATGAAGTATTTCTAAGTAACGATGCAATTCCAGCACGCAACTATACACCTATATTTCATTATTAACTAGCTGTGTCCCGCTACTTTGTTCGCGCAAAAGTTCATATAAACTTGTGAAAGCTCTTATAACTCCTTAATCCCAACCCGTAGGGCCGCTATGGCAGACATCCGGAAATCCGTTTTTACCAGATTTCCGGATGTCTGCTAACTATGAACTGCTTCCCTGCCAAATCTATTCTTTGCACGTTTTTTGAAATTACGTGACCTTTCGCTTGTAGCGAAAAGCGAGTGAGCGAAAGGTATATATATATATATATATATATATATATAATTCATAGTTAATATCATAAGGATATAATAATAGTTTGCGGTACATTAGTACAAAGTCTATAATTTAACACAAATTTGGTATTATTATCTGGTCAATTATTTTATATTATAGTTGATTTAATTAATATTATTATCTACAAGTTTCTAACAGCGACTTTCTCCGCGTAAAATTAGGTGAAAATTTTTAGCGTGATGATATACAGACTATAGCTTTTCTCAATAAATAGCCTATACAAAACTGAAAGAATTTTTCAAATCGGACCAGTCGTTCCTAAGATTTGCGCGTTCAAACAAACAAACAAGTAAACTCTTCAGCTTAATATATCAAATTACAGATTGATAAGTAATGCAAATACTTTCATCCAAAATTCATGTTAACTTACAATAAATATTGCATGCCTATAATGTTAATACACTACTTGGCTTTATTATATTGTACCTTAACTTCCTACATCCGCTGGCAATAAATAAATCATACTCATTTTTTTATGTTGCAAGGGACAAACGAGCTGGCAGCTAAGTGCCTACTAACGCCTAGCGGCAACTGCACGACCAAGAGGCAATCAGATGCGTTGCCAGCCTTAATGACGAGTTTAGATCACCGAGAAGTCTCACAAACCGAACAAAACGCGACAACAATACCATCACTTGACGTGACAGTATTGCCGCCACTTCACGCCGATCTTATGTCAGAAAGAGGTACTGGTACCCGTCGAGCCGGCCCCATTCGGCTGCAGACCAAAGGATTGCAAGCGTCACGCTACCGTTAAATTCGCCCTAAATTCCTATAAAATCACATGGTATGACTTTTGGTCGAATACTCCCGTTTCTTCTCTTATCTTCTTCTTTAGGAAGAAGAAGAAGATAAATATAAACGCTAGGGCGTTATCCTGGTCTAGTACCAGAGTTCGATTAGATTGCAGAGACTGTGGTTGTGGGTAAGTTAAGATGACCCACTGCCATCTGACGTCATCCCCGGAACGCCCACAATCTCTATAATCTCACGACTAATCAGTGACATTATTAGAAACAAAACGGGACCCACTGTTTTACGCGCCTTCCGAAACACGAAGGAATTCAGATATTTGAAAACCAGTTTTAGAATTGGTCACCCATCTATCACCCGACCGCGGTTAAAGCTACTTAACCTAACGATCGACTCAAATGCCGTCCATTGATTAAGCTATGATCTTCTCTCTAACACATTTATAGTTGCGTAAAATAAAGTTCCTTCTATTCATCTGATTTCGTTTGAACAATAAATAACGGACCGTTTACACCATACGGAGGACGTTAACATATCGTCGTGTCATCCGTTTGTATCATTGTATCCAAGCAACTGGCGACGACCTCACCAATGGGCTGTCCGATATTGATTTACGACTTAGTGATTAAAGATCCTTTACATCGTACGATTATTGAAACGACATGGGTTCTAATGTATCTATAGGTTCTTCTTCTTCTTCTTCTTCTTCTTCTTCTTCTTCTTAGCGTTGTTCCGGTCTAGTACCAGATGTGGCTGTGGGCCGAGTTAAGAAGACCGACTGCTATCTCATATGTCATACCCAAAATCCTTACCTCTACATCCCCACAACTATTAGTTTTTATGGTACAAGGCGCAAACGGTTCAAATAAGTGACTATCGATGCCCATGGACATCTGCACCACCAGATGCGTTACTGACCTTTAATGAAGAGACTAGGCCACCGGGAAGTCTCACAAACCGTATCAAACGCGACAACAATACCACCAGTTGATATATCCTTTCTTAAACTGGTTGGTTAGAGGTTTTTGAAAATTTGTGTCGGAGTGGGTCACCCATCATCAGCCGGCCTCTGTAAGAACTGCTTAACTTAGCGATCGACTCAAATGCCGGCTAATGTACCTAACTAAAGAATACAGGAGATAGCCTATGTTGCACAGTTCGTCTGTCGGTTTACATTGAAGCTTTATTCAAATAAGTACGTAAATTGATAAGATTACAGTGAAAATAATTATTTTTAAAATGTCACATCTTATAACTTGTCATAACAATAATGGATATATTATTGTGTATTATCTACTTTATAATATCCAAAGTGTTATGATAAGTGTTTCAACATAACACTTTAATTAACACACTAGAACTGTCTTTAGCGAACGCCACACATTGACTCACCCTTCCGATTTCCCGTTTCACTGCCCAAATTGTGAGCCTAAGTTGGCAAACAGCAGCAACCAATCTGCACTGAGCCCTTAGTCACTTTTTAGGGTTCCGTACGCCTACAAAGGCTGACTGAAACCGAACCATTATAAAGAGATAAACACTTGGTAAACTAATATTGCACGGGAGAGGCGCAAAGGTTGTATTGTGGCATCTGCTGAAGACATTCTAAAAGTTTTAAGACCGTACAAATGCCTTGTATATTTGCGTTGCCAACTCTCAGAAAAGGAGGTGTTTTTTTCTTAAAGGCTTGCGTTGCATACGTTCAAGGCACAATTTTTTTTTTTTTTTCTTTAAGTTACAAGCGGCAAACGAGCAGGCAACATGCATCTAAGTGCCTATTGACACCCACACGTCACATCTGCATGACCAAGAGGTAAGCAGATGCGTTGCCGGCCTTTAATGACGAGTCTAGACTACCGAAAAGTCTCACAAACCGAACGAAACGCGACAACAGTACCATCACTTGACGTGACACCATAACCGCCACTATACGCCGATCTTATGTAAGAAAGAGGTACTGGTACCCGGACGCGACCCGCTACCTCTAAATAAAAAAAACAAGATGGTTTCCAAAAAAAAAAAAAATTAAAATACTGCGTATTTTGCGTATAATACAAAATTAAAAAATGGATTAACAAAACAAAAAACGTTTCATTACTCTTCGATAGATGATATTATTTAATTTTTTTGGCAATGTCCAGGCTTCATACAACATTGAACATCTTGACTTCTATTCAATTACATGATAAATAATAGGTTTAAATATTTTTAAATGGTTGAAATTTCAAAAATCTAAAGTTATTATAATTTATTTCGCATTGGAATTGAGTGCATACAAAATTCTATTACACAGCCCTGAGAGTTCGCGGTAGTGGTTGGAACACAGCAAATGGTTCGCTTCATACGTTATTCAACGACTTTTATTGCGATTTGAAAACCATTTCTACAACCCTAAAGCATTTCTGAGCCAATCACAACCAATAGGTGCAGTGCCACTCATGCAAGTCAATTTTTTGTTCTTCTATAAGAGGTATTTTTGGAATTTACTTTACTCCTTTAAGCTCGATTTTCATATTAAAGGCCGTGGTACGAAAATGTATGATGAGAAAATTTTACGCGTTACGTACGGAGTCAACTCAAGTCCTGCGTCTTAAGAGACACACACACTTCATTTTATAGTAATGGAATACTTGTAGACGGTTTACTGGACAGATTGCCGACGTCAATGGACAACTGGACTACAAATAGGCTTACAGATTTCGATTTTTAAGAACTGGATATGCTGTTTTGATAAAATTCCTTAATTCTACCACTAGCTCTCTACTTTTAGTTGGAAAGGAGACAAGGGATTTAGGAATGTGACAGTGAGAGATGCATTTCTTTGTTAATATTCCAATGATTTACCTTGGGTGGGGGCCCATCGCGTTGTAAAGGAAGAGACAGGTGAAGGTTTTAAAGTCTGTGAAGAGCAGTAGCAGCCCGCACCAACTTTGAAATTCACATAATATCGAAATTTTCATATGGATCTTATCCCCTGTGTTTATTAGGGATAATGTAGGATTCTAATGCTGCAAGAATCCCATCTCGAGTTTTCATGTACATGTATGTATTTAAAAATACGATACGACTTAGGGACCTTCAAGAAAAGAGCATACACATTTCTCAAAGGCCGGCAACGCATCTGCGATCCCCCTGGAGTTGCAGTTGTCCATGGGCATCGGTAGTCACTTAAGAGATGAGAAGAGACCGCCTGCTCATTTGCCCCTTGTTATATAAAATTATATATATATCTGTGTATCTGTCCGCTGTTACCTATAACACAGGTATTACCTTCAGGAGGTATTACCTACCTTCCTTAGGAACAGACGACCATGTGTTGATTGTTCTATGTTTGTTATTTATTTATTTATATTACTGTCATCTTTAATATGGTACGTGTAACATACAGATATATAGGTAGTTCGCCACTTGTTGCATGAATGTTCTTTGAGACCGCACATAATTGCGGTTGACTCTGTCTAGATTATATAACCGAGCTGTATATTATATGCGGTCATGGAAACCGCAAACATTAGACATTATTATATAGAAATCTATTACATTTTAACAAAATTGAAATGTCTGTGTGTGATCCAAAATAACTTCTCTTTTTTTGAAGAGAGCAGAATTCCATGGATTCACTTTGTGTCGAGTCTATTTGTTTGCCGAGGGAGGAACCGAAACTACCTAGAACTCCTGGAATCCTCCATTTACTATGTTCATTAACTCACGAACAGCGGCTTGATAGCGGCTTTAAACATACTACTAATAAAGAACTTATTCTGCATAATTAAAGTTAAAAAAGACTTCATTACTTTTTTCAGGAGGCCCGCATTTGAGTTGTTGGCCTTTAAAGAGGGATTAAGGCCAATAGGAACTCTCACAAACCGAACGAAGTGACAGCGTTGCCGCTACTTCTCGTCGATCTCGTGTGAGAAAGAGGTATTGGTACCCGGATGCGTCAGCCCAATTCGGTTACAGACCAAAAGAACAACAAGCGCTACCTCTAATTAGATAAATAGATAGGAGTAAAGAAAGGGACGGAGTAAAAGGGTATAAAAATAGATAAAAACATCTTGATGTATATTGTAAAATACATAGTTGGAGCGACTTCACTCCCAGAACTTTTATCTGTAATATAGTCTTCAACTGAATAATTACTGTATTACATTACGAATAAACGTGAAAAGAGAGCCTACACTAATTACAAATCTCAATTATCCCATCTAATGCGGCGTAATCGCACGGTGCCATTTGCAAATTTCCCTATGAAAGCTGATTTCTCCCTCAATAGGAATCTAATTAGAACCAGTTCAGTGGCCGCTTTCAACGAAAGCTAACCAAACAAGTCGCGCCCGCGGTTGCTTCGCTACGATTTGGACGCTTCCCCTTGTGCACTTGTTTGCCTCTATAGAAATTTAAAATGTCTATTTTCTTATGTACTTCTAGATTCGTGACTTCATGGAAATCGAAAAGTTCACTATTTCCTATCCATTTTTTTATCAAGAAATCGCGTTGCAAAGCTTGTTAAGAAAGGTTATTCAATTTGCACTTTATTACCGCTGCACAAAACAGAAACGATTCGTAGTCATTCTTTATTTCTAGTAATAGGGGAAAGAGGACGGGGATGATATAGGATAATAGAAGTAAATAGTAAATAGCCCAACCTTCGGGCAGGACATCGTCTACCGGGTCCGCTAGTTTATTATAAAAAGCTTGTGTTATAACTGGTCACGACTGTAACCAAGCAAGATAGCGGTGTTAGTGAAACCTCAGTCATTATTTACCGTAATGAACTCGTTGGTTATTTGGAATTACGTAATTGAGAATTAATATATTCCGAGTAAATATACAGCCTATCCAGGAAGTAGTAGATAATCTTGGACATTCTGTATAAGAAAGTATGGAACTTCAGAACATAGAACATTCTTATGAGTTTAAAAATAATGAGGGTAGCTACCTGTACGCTAAAATTCGAGGCACTTGAAGGTACCTGTATAAGGAACTATGGAATTTCAGGACAAAACATTCCTACGTGTTTAAAAATAATTTGGGAAACCTACCAACACGCTAAAATTAGAAGCACTTGAGGGTACGTGTTTAAGGAAATATGGAACTTGAGGACATAAAACATTCATGTGTTTAAAAATAATTGAGGGTAAAATTCGAGGCACTTGAGGGTACCTGTATAAGGAACTTTAGGATATAAAACATTCTTACCAGTTTAAAAATAATTTAGGGTACCTACCTACGCGCTAAATTTCGAGGCACTTGAGGGTATGTGTTTAGGGAACTATGGAACTTGAGGACATAAAACATTCATATGTGTTTAAAAATAATTGAGGGTAAAATTCGAGGCACTTGAGGGTAGCTGTTAATGCGCGTCTTTAAAATCAAGTGCAAAATCTTGCGGCACACATTTAACTAATTATTATGAGATTCGTACTTCGTATGGCGACTGGTAAATTACTGCGGTGACGGCGGTAATTAAAATAATTTGAGACTCGAGTCTGATCTTATGCAAGCTGAAGTGTAGACGAGAGGTTTAATTAATTAATTAATACGAATTATTATGATTGGGCAACGTTATTACGATGCGATGTTGTTACGTAAATAAATCGCATCACTATCATGTCGACAAAATTCTGCTTCTTTATTTAATTATTTGTTTATTCGGATAACCAACTGTTCAAACACAAATTCAAAATTTTTCATTCATATAGACTTTTTTAAATCTGCTTATGGACGTGACGTATACGTATTATATCTTTAAATCATTATTTAGTAATTTGGTGATAAAATTCACGATTAAAAAGCTATGTTTACAAGGGTTCCTCGCGCCTTGCGCTGAGAAGAGCCAGCAACAAACACAGGCGGGTAATTTTTTGTCATCACCATTTTCCAGAATAATTCACATTTGGTAAGAGCAATTTATTCCCAACCGTTATTACAATTCAAATAGTTCCTTACATTATAATAGGAGTTTTGAATGAGTTTACGTTTTATAAAAGGTTTTAATTTAATTTGGGGGTCTCTTATAAAAACTGCCTTTTATACCGAAAGATATATGCGCGTGCGCACGCCACAAACGACGCGTCCGTACTAAAATCAGAGGCTAGTCGCTAGCTCCCGATCGTTTCACTCAGTCGTTACCTTGCAAAGCCTTGGCAAAAGTGTTGCGCCAAACAGCCTAAATTGTGTTATTGTTTGCAACAGGCAAATCGAATTCCTATTCGAAAGTACTTTTAACATGCAAATTAAATTCTAATTCGAATTAGTATTACTATAAGCTAATTAATACGCTTTATAGTTAATTCAACGAAGTAATTTTTAACGATTTGTAGATGTCCGGTTGACTTTACTCTCACTAGTCGTGCCGCCTCAAGCAATGCTGCCTTTTGTATTAATGAAAGCTTTGTAAGATATTGGTCAAAGCTTTTTGAGATAAAGTACTTTATATTATTAAAATTTCGTGGCGGCAATACTGTCACGTCAAGTGATTGGTATTGTTGTCGCGGTTCATTCGATTTGTGAGTCTTCCCGGTGGCCTAAACTCGCCATCAAAGGCCGGCAACCCATATGCTTGCCTCTTAGTCGTGCAGATGTCCATGGGCGTCAGTAGGCCCCTTGTAACATAAAAAAGTAATTTAAATTCTAAACGAGATGCAAATGTCTAAGAAGTTTAAATAGGACCACCGGCAAATAAATGTCTTTGGACAACGTAAATTTGAGCGTTGTGCCGGAAAAAAATAGATTATTATTGTAATAATAGGAGGTCGATGACTTTTAACCGATTACGCTTAGTATAATTAAATTTGTACGTGACTTTTTTTTGAAACGTGGAAAATTTGAGTACATTTTTGGGATTCATTATGTATACTTTGACATAAATAATATAAAATTTTATTTACATCTCTACATATAAATAAAACTGCGAGGACTAACAAAGCTGTTTTTTTTTATATTACAATATATACTATACCTACAGCAAAAGCGCAATTTAAAACATCTCTATCTGTCTGTTTCGGGTAATCTTCGAAACGACTGGACCGATTTGAACGGGACTTTCACTGGCAGAAAGCTGATGTTACAAGGAGTCATATAGGCTACTTAACTTTTGGAAAAATAATTAGGGGTTCTACAGTTTCAATAATAACCTCAAAAATGGCATACAGATTTATTTGACGTCATTAATTATTTTTTCTATTACAATAAGTGCGAATATGAGTACGAATATTGGTTTATGAAGCTTTTAAACCTTACCTGTTATAAGTAGATAGATTTCCGCCATTACCAAATGGAGTTCAAGAAGAGAAAAGCGTGAAAGTCAGTTGTTTTGTTGTATTTGAGACGAGATGCTTCAACCATCAGTTCTAGCATTATATTCGCAATCCACAAAGGTGGCAGCCCTAACCATCGTATGTATCACACAGGCCATGCTTATTCATTCTAAAGACATTAATACAATATCAGCGCACGTCCGCAGTCAACACTCTTCACACTATATTTGTATCATCTGGGTCGCCCTGATACCGTGTGGCCACTCAAAATTTTATAGAAATATGCCGTATTATTATGTCTGTATACCGCTGAAACCGGTTGTATTTATCAGTGGGTTCTTGGATGTTTTGCAATTATCGGGTATCGAGGTTTGTTTTTCATTTTTTGGGTAAGCCGTCATTATCACGAGCGTTAAAAAAACGTTGCGTTGAATCTCGCCCTTGGCGTTGAAAATACAACATTGTTCGACAAAAAAGCGCCGCGTTATAAAAGCGCGTGAACACAAACTTGGGAGTTCATATTAATGGCTACTTTACCTTATCTAAGGGTAGGCACTAGCTCTTGAAATACAGTTAATTCTATTTCGGGAGCCAGGGACTCATGATGAATATGTTTCACGCCATATTTTTACGTCAATAAAGGATATTTATTATTGTTATATGTTCTATTTGCACGCTTTTTTAACGCGCGGTAAAAAATCTCTCGTTCGTATGAGGGCATAACAGTTGATAACACTAACATAATAACACATATAGCACTGTCATATTACATAATAGTCCACGCATATATTACACAATAAATTCACAACTACAAAATGTCATAAAATTTCATTGGAACTAAAAATTTTCAGTGCGACAAAATGAATTTATGCCCACAATTTCGCCGACACGAGCCCTTGGTGAACCTTACCGGAAAATGAGAGTAAATTTTAGGTTAAGCTGCTATTTCATAATAAAATATATATTTTATTGTACCCCGGCACATAAAGTAGACTTTCATGGGCACTATTTCTGTTTAAATTCTAGCCGACCCTCCTTAAATATACTATAATATGTTATATAAATATATACTGTACTAGCGGACCCGGCAGACGTTGTCACGCCTGATTAACGGTCAGATGAAGGGTCAGGCACTAACGCCATCTATTGGTAGTATTTTGAAGGAAAGAAAGAAACATTATTTAACTCATTACACTATATACTAATAACATTATAACTTATTTAACAATACTTACTTAGACTAGACAATAAATAATATATAGTGTTATGCCCCAAAATGTTTTGAAGATGAGACCATTTTTGGATTTTTGGACATTTTTTAAATATTTCTTTCAGTTTTCCTAAACCTTTCCTGAATTAATGCGACTAAAACAAACCAGATAGGAATCAAATAAGGCCAGCCGTTTTTGAGTTATTGCGAGAAAAATTCCTAATTTGGCGTATATTGCTAGTAGCGCCACCTATCGGATCAAATTGTCTTTTCAAAGCATTTACGTACCCCTTGGAATATATAGACAAAATTTCGTCCAAATCAATCCATCGGTTTAGAAGCAGTAGGATGACACAGGCTTGTATAGTTTTCTTCTTCTTCCTAGCGCTATCCCGGTTAAATATCAGGATCCGCTTAGATTTTAGAGGATGTGGTTATGGGGTGAGTTAAGATAACCGATTGCCATCTAACGTCATCTTCGGAACCCCCACGATTTCTACAACCTTACGACTAATATGACAAAGTGACATTAATAGGGCCCCACTGTTTTTCGTGCCTCTTTTATAATGACTTATCGGTCCGCCGCTGAGTAAAGAAGTTAGAGAAGCTATTAAAACAACTTTAATTAAAATACAATTTTTAAATTATTATTACAGTAAACTAAAATTTACATAAAGTTAAACATTGGATTTACTATAAAATGATATACATATTTCATTTTAAAATTCAACGTACCACAATTTTTTTATCGCCCGATTAAATTGAACTCTGGGCGGTAACTGAATTCCCGAATTTTTTCATATTCTTGCTGCATAGCTGTAGCTTTCTGGAAAGTGAGGAATAATTGCTATCTAACAAAATATATTTTTTTACAAAAAAATAACAACATCAAATTATCAGAACTGGACCACATTGAAATGGGACGACTCAGGAAGCACCAACGGCCAAATAAAAAAGAATCATCAAAATCTATTCACCCAGTCGAAAGTTCTAGGGTAACAAACATTTAAAAAATATTCAGTCTAATTGAGAACTTTTCCGTCGAAAGAGAACCGTCTTTTTTGAAAACAGTTAATAAGAAGCAATATAATACATGGTTTATGATAAAGGTAAATAAATTAACCTTCCCGGTAACTGAACTCAAGACTCCCTCTTGTATCGCATTGGTATCGTTGCGTCGGTGTGCACATCATAAGTAGCCGTCTGGAAAGCGAGGAAATGGTGGTAAATTATTCAAACGCCGGCGGTTTCAATTGTTCCTTTGTTTAATTAAACAGAACCTCATGGGGTTTCACAGACGACGGCATCATCTGTAATTTCTTTACTCCACGTTTCTGTTCTATTTTTTTTTAAATATATACACATATGTACTCGATACCTCCATCGCCTTTTTAGCATCGAACCAGCTGGCGCCTTGCGGGTTTCCGCCCTTACATTGTTGACATGCAGCTTTCCTTTACGAAACGTTTCGACGCTTCGTTCCTTGAATGGGTGAAATGCTGTTCAGGCGTCTGTTCCTAGACCTCTACTACATGGTTTTCTTTAAGACAAGATTGAATAGGTTCCTTTTAGACAAGCGCGTTTCACCGTAGACCGCATCTACACTTAACATCAGATGTTATTGAAAATATCTAATGCGACGACGACGGGCCAGATAGTCTGTTGCCGCGACAACGCGACGCGTCGCCACGCGCTGGTTATTCTGCGACTTTCGCCTCACTCGACCGGGCAATCGCTAAACTCCCTCCATCCATCACATATTCTTATTTTTGAAAGAAACCTTATTAACTCTGCATTATGTTTTGTCTATGACTTCAAAGACAGATATGGTTAAAGAATTTAATTTCTCAAAGAATTTGTTATGAAATGTATTTACAGAGAAAACCATAATACAACTAACAATATTGTGTACATCAGACATTGGTATGTAATTTTAAAGTCTATCTACAGACATCTTTTATAGAATGCAAGATAGGTGCCATAGTGTAAATATATCAGTATGATCAGAGAATAATTGGAGTAATTAAATACATTTTTATTATTAGTTTCAAAGATAAAAATGTGACACGTATTTTATATATATTAAGAAGATAGAGATATTGAAGGGTTCATATAGGCCTTTTTATAGTACTTATGAATATTCTTCTTCTTCTTAGCGTTATCCCGCTTAAATTGTATTGTCCGCTTAGATTGTAGAGGATGTGGCTGTGGGGCGAGTTAAGATAACCGATTGCCATCTGACGTCATCCTCAGAAGCCCCACGATTTCTACAACCTAACGCCTAATATCACTAAGTGACATTAATCGGATGCCACTGTTTTACGTGCCTTCCGAAACATGGAGGAAGTCGGATATCAAACATATACCAGTGCTAAAATGGGTCACCCATCTATCACCCGGTCGCAGCAACAGCAACTTAACCTAACGATCGACTCAAATGCCGACCACTGATTAGGCCACGAACTCCTCAAAACACTTATGAACGATATATGTATATTATTATTATTATTTTATTTTGTATATTCGTGAAATCGATTGAGAACTACCGGTGTTACACGTAATACATTTTACATTGAAACATCGGTTCAATTATTTGAGAGTTGCATAGTGACCTACGTATAGTCGAACAAGAGAGTGCTTTACCATTTTGAAAGACAGTTCATAATTAAAGAAATTTTTCCTAAGGGTTATTGTCAGAAATTAAAGTAATGTACAACAAGCAAAAATGAGCCTTTTAGCTAAATGACGTGCAAACGACATTCGACCTTAGCGTGGTAAACCAATTTCTTGGTCGGATACACATATATAAAAAAGATAGAACATAGTGTGGTAAATAACAGTATTGATATATAGTTTTGTGTACACATGCAATCATAAAATTTAACGACTAGATGTTTACCATAATTTTAAGACAGAATTTGCATACAAATCGAATAAAGTTTTGTAAAAAATATTTAAAATATGTTTAAGGCTACGGTGGGCGTAATTTATAAGCTCAAAATGTTTCATTTTTTCTAAGAATATATCAATTGCAAAAAGTTTTATTCCGTTCTATTAATCGATATAATAGAGAATTTAATAAATTGTTTACCTGTTTTAATTATATGATAGAATCTTTCTAACCGAGAGATTTTTTGAAGGATCAACCTTCAAGGAGACATGTTTTACCTACTCTAGCAATTACTTAACTTGACACAACTCATTGATCAACAAAATTTATCAAAGTGTGCTAAATTTCGTTGATCAATCATTTCTGTCTCGTGGCAACGGTTGAAAGCAAAAAGTGTGCCATAAAGTTAAATAAATAAAGTATATTTATTTAATTTCTAGATAGACTGTTAATTAATGTTCTAGAAATTGGCCATTTTATAAGCCGAAAGATAATACACATAGATATTTCAAAAATACGTGTTCAGTTTTTATCTAATTATATATATAAAGCTGAAGAGTTTGTTCGTCTGCTTGAACGCGCTAATCTCAGAAACTACTGGTCCGATTTGAAAATTTTTATCAATGTTAAGTATCCCATTTATCCAGGAAGGCTATAAACTATATATCATCATGCTAAAATTGAATCTATTTTTTTCATCTAATTTTACGCGGAAAAAGTCGCGGGCACAGCTAGTAAAATATATTTCATAACTCATAGCACACACATCACTTATCACCATATATCATAAAGCGCATATAGCGAATTTACCATATAGCGCATATAGCGAATTTACCACATAGCACTTATAGCGAATTTACCATATAGCGCATATAGTAAATTTCCTTTCCTCATAAAAGTTTATTGGAAAGTTGCAAGTTTTTCTCTATCGGTTTTATTTGAGTTGAAAAACTTCGGTACCTTGATTGCGACTTATCTGCGCCATTTTATCATTCTTGTGGTGGGAATGGCTATAAAGTTTTATCAAAGTTATGATCTGAAAGATAGATTGCTAAAGGTATTTTTATCATCGGGACGCATGAAAAGGTGTTCATTATTGGTCTAATGCCGGAGCCAGACATAGCTCAAAGTGTTTGTACATTTTTGTACTTAAGGACTAGACAGTTCTACAAAACTTTGCGCAGCTACATAAAGTCTCCGGCCACACTACATGATCATTGAAATGATCATTCAAATGAAGCTATGTCTGGCTCCGGCGTACAGAGAGGTTGGCAATCTTTTGACAGGCAAGGGCCAAAGAAAAAAAGTTTGATATACGCGGGCCACATCTTTAAAAAATATTAATGTAGGCGGACCGCACCTGTATAATAATCATACGGAAAAAGTAGTCTAGCTATATATTTATGTAGGTAGATATAATAAGTGATATTAAAAGACCTAAATTTTAGTACATGTGTTATTTATTTAAATGTCAGTACATCACGACAAAACTGCGCTCGTGTAATTAAATAATTATCTATTTATATGAATTAAATTGTCATTTAAAAAACCAGTCGTGGGCCACAAAGAGACGGGCCGCGAGCCGCTTGCGGCCCGCGCGACCTCTGCAGCTTCTCTAAACCATTGTTATCAACCTTTTTCTATCCCGCATTACTTTGATTTAATTATTATAAGT
>JANCMC010050273.1:42127-83642 GCA_024363005.1 Charaxes varanes | reverse complement strand
CGACCTCTGCAGCTTCTCTAAACCATTGTTATCAACCTTTTTCTATCCCGCATTACTTTGATTTAATTATTATAAGTAACAGAAAAAATGTAACCGACATAATATGTCCTTATATTTCTTGCTTTTTTTTTAACATTTTTAATTTTAAAAACTGTCTTGATTATGGCTTATCTACACATTTCATCGTTCGTGTGAATGGCTGTTAAGAATTATCAAAGTTATGATCTCAAAGAGTGATTAGTTAAAAAGCTATTTTTGTCATTTAGACGTTTGAAAACCTGCTTTTAAATTGGACTGTTTTTAACATGCTTATTTCATTTATAAATTAATTGGGGTCTCTATGATTAATTTTGAATCAATATCTATTTTTGGGTCTCACGGTCATTTGCCTCTGTACGAAATTTTGAGAATCAAATAATAAAAAAATAAATATACTTTTAAAATCGCTACCATATTTTCTATGTAGCACATTTTTAAATAAAGTTCAAACGCTACCATACTTTCTATGAAGTACATTTTTTTTTAAAGATTTACTTCGGTTCGAAAAGTTCCTGCTGGGCCCTCTAATTTTATTCGTGCAAGCAATATTTAGCAACTAAGTTGTGTTAAACGGTAGGTAGCATTCATGTTTGTTTTGACGTTCGGTTTCGAACGTAAAAATAAGTAAAACTATCGAGAATGTTCATGCTAGGCCCTCAGAAGTTACGTGTCGGCGATCGTTCATTAAATGCTGCATATATATTGTAATCACATCCGTAATTAGTTCTGGAGAAGTAAACCACATTTTATTTTATATGAAGCAATAAATAGGGAAAATTTTCATATATATACTCATTTGTCTAATTAACGCCAAATCTCGAAAACCGCGGGACTTATAAAGATGAAATTTGAACACTGCAGACTTATCTGCCATTTCATCGCGAACCTAAAGGCTGAATAGCCGATCAGATAGAGCTTAGTTGTCGACTAATTTTGGCTACATTTGTCCGTCTTCAATGCGGTCAATTTCACTTCTTTTCAGCTTCTTTCATATTCATATTCTTTTGTATATAGGTGAAACTGGGCGAATCCTCTAGTTGACTAAAGATACCTATAAATTACTGAATCAATCCAAAAGTAAGTGAAAAGATATGTCTGACTCAAGAGACTCGTTTATTATCGGAAAGTCACCTGAAATACATTTAATATAATTATCAATATCGACGGCTTCAAGTCTTCAGTGACATTTTTATAAAATTCATCATTCAGAAAAATCTTTTGCTCATTTCGTTTAATAAAATTTTCGTCCCTATTGGTTTTATTTGATTCTGCAAGGTTTCAGCGCCTTGATTGTGCCTTTATACGCTTCCATTAAGGGCTTCGGAATATATTTAGACAGTACTGTATTATATTACTAGTTAGCTAAAACCCGCGACTTTGTATGCTTTGAATTTAAAAAATCGTTTGTTTTTTTTTGATAATCTTTTTAAAATTATTTGTCCGTCTAATTCAAATTATCTATCGATTATAGTTGCAATTAGTGTTTTGTTATCGTAATCAGTATATTTTATTCATGTTTTGAGTAAGTCAATTAGAGGTACCGCCTCACTTGTGGTCCTTTTGGTCTGCAGCTGAATTGATTGTGTCCGGGTACCAGTACCTCTTTCTCAAATTAGATCGGCGTGAAATAGCGGCAATGCGACCACCTCAAGTGATGGTATTGTTGTTTTATTTCGTTCGGTTGTTTCGTTCGGTTTGTGCAAGTTCCCGGTGGGCTAAACCCCTACTTAAAGGCATTAGTTTTAAAGCATTTCAGGCAATTCATTTGCAAGTATCCTGGTTGTTTAGATGTCCTAGTGTTTCACCTAAGTAACTATTTAGGACAACAACCTGCTCGTTTTCTCTCTTTTCCTACTAATATTATAAACGCGAAAGTTTGTACACATGGATGTATGTTTGACGCTCTTTCACGAAAAAGCTACTGATTAGATTTTAATAAAACATTACAATAACATAGTTTATACATCAGAATAACACATAGGCTATAAATTATAAAGATATTGCGTGAATTGTCCAAAATATAACGATAAATGTCAAGTAAGTACGAGAACATTCTGCCATCTGCGAGCTATTCTAACGTGCGTCGCAAAAACTGTATATAGTGTATGAAGGAAATTATTATAAAAAGAATTATCTTAAATAGTTCTCCAAAAAAGCCTGCGTCAGCTTATATCTGTCTTTCATGTTTAAGCTATTAGCACCAAAATAGTGAACCATTATGGAACGGGAACGGAAACGGGTACGGGGACAATATTATAAGATCATAGAATGTTGTAACCCAAGGTTCAGGCAAGACAGACTCTGCCGGATCCGCTAGTAATATGTTTTAAAAAAGTCAGTTATTATTTCCAATGCACAAGAAACGGTTGCCAAATTACAATAGCGGATAAATTACAATAACTGAAGTTCGTTTCAATAAAATACAGACATTTTGCAATTTTATAGCATTTTAATTAATTCACTTGGCACGTAACAGATTTTCGCACTTAACCGTTTTTAAATTCGTTAATGCGATAAATCTCAAATTATAAAGCAATTTCATTTCCTCGTATTATATGATTGTATTACTCTTTTACCAGTTCTAAACCTCCCTTACTTCTTTCCACTCTTACAGTTAATTCTCAATTGTTACGACTCTCATATTTAGTCTTGCAGTGCATTTCATATAACATTCTTCTTCTACCCAGCTTTATCCCGGTCTAAGACTAGTCCGCTTTAATAGCAGAGGATGTGAATGCGGTGCGAATTAAAAAGGACTAACCGCCGTCTGTCGTCATACCCGAAACTCCCACAATCTCACGACTAATATCACTCAGTGACATCAATCGGTACGTACTAATTTACGTGTCAACCGAAACGCGGTAGAGTTCGGATATTTGAAAATCGAATGATAGAATAGGGCACCCATCTATCACCCGGTCGCGCTAACTATTGCTAAACCTAGCGAACGACTCAAATGCCGACTACTGATTATGCTACGATGCCCTCTAATATCTAAAAACGTATATAGATAATACAGAAGAATTGGGTCAGACTGCAAACTTGTTTCAGCAAAGTTTCATTACTGTTTTGCTTGTTTGATTCACTCTCTATGTCTGATTCATCTTCTGAACTACTCCCGTAATGTTTTATATTCAACATTTTTACACAACTAACTAAATCTCTATATCTTTATAATAACATTAACATTGAACAAATATATATAAAATATTGTGTTAGAAGTTTAAAACTATCACTTTGCACGCCACAACTTATTTTGATCCCTTTTTGACCACACTGACGCACGTCGCACAACACAAGTTTTGTGTTGTGACATTTGTCACATTTAACCTACTGGAGTTTGACAGTTGACAATCGAAGTGTTGTACATCTTTACATATTTGTAAAAACAACAGTAAGTAAACTGTAGTTATTTGTGGTTTAAAATTTACTATTTATAAAAGCGTATTCATCAAATTAAACTGAAGCTAATATGAAATGGCTGCTAAACATATAATTATTAATATAAAACTGCAGCACTATTTTTAGTACAGGTAAAAAAGAAATGCTTGTCTTCAATTTTACCAACATAACAGCAAAAATCTATCGTAGGGTCAGGTGATGATTTCTTGTAACAGTTCCCAATTGTAGTAAATTTTGCAGAAATTTAATTAAAATACACAAAAATGGCCCTACAAGCTGCAGTTAAAGGAAAACTGATTAGTGTCATCGGTGATGAAGTAAGTTAACTTCCTTAGTTTCATTGCGCTGCTTTTTTTATATTGTTTTGATATAAAACAAAAAAATGGCAAACCATTACTTTATTTTTAGTTTGTATGAATTTTACCTAGCTCTATAACTTAGTATATTCAAACTTTTTTTTTCACTATTTCAGGATACTTGCGTTGGTTTCCTCCTTGGAGGAATCGGAGAAATAAACAAGCACAGACACCCCAATTTTATGGTTGTAGACAAAAGCAAGTATTTTCTTAATATTTTCTGTTAAATGCAAACTTGGTTCGGGAAAGTATTAAAATCCACATATATTTACTTATGAAATGCTTCTCAAATCTTTATATATAAAAGTAAAAGGACACCTAACATCAAATCTCAAAAACAGCAGAATGTACAAAGATGAAATTTGGCAAGGAGGTAGTTAGTAGACATCAGCTAAGAAAGGCGGTAGGGCCAGATTAAGAAGATCTAAGGGTTCATTCACTTATACATGAAACAAAGTAGCAGGAAACAGCTAGTTATCTTATGTATTTAAGAAATTAAAATGCTATTATTCTACTGGTGATAGACTTGTTAACAATAACTTTACTTTCCCTAGAATCGTGACCTACCTTATGACAATCTAGCGTAGCATACTTATTGCATATATTTTCTTTAGACACTCCAGTCAGTGAAATTGAGGACTGTTTCAAGAGGTTTGTGAAGAGAGACGACATTGACATCATACTTATCAACCAAAATGTTGCTGAGATGGTATATAATTATAATAACGGACAAAAACGCAAGTTAAAACGTTTTTGTCCGTCTGTTGGTTCTGGGTAATCTCCGAAAATATATCATCTCGCTAAAATTATTCACCTAATTTCACGTGGACGAAATCGCGGGTAGCAACTAGTCCAATATATATATGTATGATAATCAGGTCAAAATAATATCTCTGCGTAAAGCGTAATTCTATCAATTGAATCTTAAATGTTGGCCTCTTAACGCTTTCAAATAATAAATGTAGAGGGAAATATAGAGCGGCTGTGAAATATATTACTTGACGCAGAATATTTGAACCATTACACGCGTTTATTATGCGCCTCGGAGGCTCCTGCTTTATTATTCTAACCACGAAGAAGAAACTACGCAACAAAAATTTCCATAATGAAAATATAGACAAGATTTATTCTACTACCATGTTAATTAAACTGCTCGTATAAACTCATACACTGTATATAATAATAATAAACATTAATAAATTAATATATATATAGAATTATATGACACACGGAGGTCTGTTCCTAAGGTTGACAACTCAATGCATGTGTTATAGATAACACACGCCTGTTAGACACAAATGTATATTTTTTAATATATAAATACGTACATATATATAATACACCCAGACCCGAAGCGGGAATAGAGCCCACAACCCCTGGAGCGGAAGGTATGGTCACTGCCACCTGCGCCATCGGACCAATTATAGCCATATGCTCTATTAATTGTCAATTTCATATATTTTTTAGAATGTTAGCAATACTTTTAAGATACGTTTAATATTCTCGTTTCCTCTTCTACTAAGCTTAAATTAAAAGTTTGTGTCCGGAGTGGGTGCGACAATATCAAGCGACGTCGGGGCTTGAACCGGGTACCCTGCGGATTAAAGTCCATCCGTATAGCGTCAAGCTATTGGAGGCTCTACATTCAAAGTTAAAGTCAAAACCATTTATTCATATAGACTACTTTTATGCCGCAGCCAAACATAGCTACATTTGAATGATCATGTAGTGTGGACGGGGACTTTATGTAGCTGCGCAAAGTTTTGTAGTACTTTGTAGTCTTCAAGGACAGAAATGTACAAACACTTTGAGTTATGTCTGGCTCCGACATTATAAGCACTCATGAACGTCAAACGTATAATATTAATATAAATAACTAATAAATTATATTGTACAATAAATCTGTGATCTTATCGCCAAAAACAATTTATCGAGGAATGTTTTTATACTTATATACGAAACACATAAACATACTTCTCATCACAAATATCGAAACATATAGATTTTTGTTTCGTAAGCAATATTTACATTAGGAATATACGTCAAAAAAAGGAGTTGTTTCGATTTTTCTGAAAAGAGGTACAATTTTGCCGATTAGGTGTTGAAAAAAAAATATGGATGTTCATAAGAATAAAGACTGACTATGCATACCAAATTTTAACTTTATATTGAATAAAAAAATTCCAGCGTTCACATGTTTCACACAGGAGAACAAAAACACTCAAACCAACTATATAGCAGGATATTCTATAATATATAAGAGGATACCATATATAGCGACGATTTGGAATAGACCGCATCTACACTTTATCAAGTGTGACTGCGGTCAAGCGCTTGCCAATCTCCAATAAAAAAATAAAAAAAAACTTTAAGTGATAAGAGTGGCCCATGCGGACGAAGTCGCGGGGTACAGCTAGTACCATATAAAGACAAAATACATCTACTTTGACACTGAAAATTTGAAAATAAATTATTTTAAAGTAAACAGAAAGCCGTCTTCAAAAACACAAAAGTAAAAAGGATGCAAGCAAATTGGTGCCATAGGTTTAGCGGGGAAGTTATTTGCATTGTTACCTACTTCAACACATCAGCAGCTGTCTACTAAATCGTCTGAAAGTACCAACTTTTGTGTTTTTTGAAGGCATTTTTCATTTTATTTAAAAACAACAATTTATCATGATAAAAATAGCGCCCCGTAAAACGAAATTAAGTCCTCGAAATTTAATAATATACTAGTTCAAATTGTCTTTTCTTTTCTAGTTTTTAAGTTTTCATGCCGAACCCCATAACATGTCCTTAATTTAAAGTGTTGCATTAAAACCCTATAAACCACTTTATTTTTCAATAAAAGTTCCATTAAATCGTGAAAGTAGTTTCGAAGATTGCCAGCAACCAGATGTTTCTAGATTTTTAGTATTACCCCTAAGACCTGTTAAGGAAATTGATTTTAACCCCTAATTTAAAATGATAAATAACTTTTATAATAATGGAATTGAAAATTTACAATTTTAAAGTATATATAATAAATAATCCGCTGATTTTTTTGTCAAAAAAACTAGCTGTAACCCACGATGTCACCGACGTTGAATTTTGACAATATTTTTGTTAAAGTTTGATGGTTTTAATTGTGTGCGAGATGTAAGTACCTATTTTGTTAAAATTAATGTAGCCTTCCTTATTCCTTGCTAGATAGCTAAGCTTTATCCTACAGTGAAAGAAAGTCGATATCGGTGCAGCCACTTCGGAGATAACACGTAACAAAGATTTAGTTGTATGTAAAAATAAATAAAGGAAAGGGAAGGGTTTACGAGTGTACTCTTTTTTTTAACGGATGCTTTATTAATTCTAAGTATTTTTTTTATAAAACAAGTCAACGACACCCTACATTTCTATTACAATTTCTATACATTAGCAAGCTTTACAAGTTTATATTTATACATCATTCATATACTATCTACTCTACTACTAGGGTCATACAAACACTTGAAAAACACCCTTCTGAGCTAGTCGGATAACAAATAAATATAAATAAAAAATATAGTATACGTCGTTGCACTACTGTCTTTGGTTAATCTTAGGCCGTCACTTCAAATTTTGTAACGGCTGTCATTTAGGTAGTATTTTAGATGTAAAACTTGCTAGTAGCGGCTCCGCTTATAGCCTCGAGCGGTGCCGTTGGCATTTAAAAACGGTTTTTTTTTGTCTGTCTGAGACACAATTTCACTGAGATATTTAATTCACTGGAATCGAATGTAATGCTGTCAGTTAAATTGATAGTCGACTCGTTAGCTATTCAGCCGAGAATTTCCATAATCCCAAGGAACCCTCCGGATCTGAACGACTCCTCCAACTGAATGGAATACTCGGGGACATGGATTTACTGCTTCCGAGCCAAGACATTGTGATGCTAATACAGCCTTATTCGTTGCTCGTCTTTTACTACTAAATAAACTCAATGGTTTTTTTTCTGGTATTTTCTAAAGAGTAAATATTACTACCTCTCACTTTGTACAAATAAATAAAATCTACTGTCGAACGAAATAAATTTTATTTCCTAAAAGTATTTTTTTCTGCCTTCCGGTTTTTCTGTTTTACCTATTTATAGGAGAATCCATAACCGACACCCCTATTGGGTGTATCAGAACGTGAGGTCGACAAAATGTACTAATAGTAATTATAATAATTATTCGGCAGGTAATGTGACACACTAATTGACTCGCGCAGGACCAATAAAAGCTCCCAAATTCCACTATAGAAGTATTATTTGCATCGGGTGACACTATTTTAAATCAATTAACCCATTTGTTGCGTAATTAACGTTTGTTTTAATTAATTTCATTCATTAACTTGTTTCCTATTAACTCGTTCGAATGTATCTACCTATTCTTTTTTTGTTAAATGGCAGGCTATGAAATAACATGTTTATTATGTAAAAAATATGATGATAATTTGTTTCTTTTATATTTTTTAATATTGTTATTAATAATATATTCTTACATGCCCATAATTTATAAAAGAATAATTAAAGTATCATCTGATTACTTAATTGTATATGTAAATTTAAATCAAACCATTTCTTTATAGTCGGTGTTCTTTATCAACAAACACTATCAAAAAAGTCCTAGTCAGATTCAAAGTAAGCATTACAATCAACCAAAAGTAATTTACTGGCATCCTGACAAAACAACGTTTCAGTAAATTTATTGTGATACTTCTGGAATCGCAGCACGTCCTCGCCATAAATATACACTTTTAATAAATCACGCCTGAAATGATTTAGGGATCGCCGGCCGTGGGTTGTGTTCCCATTGATTAGGAAGACAGATAGATAACTTCTTAAACACATTAACGCAAAGAAAAGTGTGTTAATAGAAAAACATGAACTTTCACCCTTTCAAAGAAATAAAAGTTCCTGATTATTGACTAAGAATTATGTTAAACAAGAAGGAGTTGAAGCAACAAATGTGTAAGGGCGCGTTGAATACCTAATGCAGTCAGATTTATTCTCCTCAAATCGGCGGAGCAATTTGCTCCTATCCATTTGCTTTATCTCAATAAATCTACATGTTCTACAACATTTCTCCAACATTCCACGTATATTTATGTTAAAAAAAAATAGCCTTTATTTCTACTAAAACTTACTTGTAAAAATTTTATAAAGTTTTAATTCTAAACAAAAACATTTTCAACTACATGACTAAATTTAAATTATTCTAGAAAGTCAGGTTGTAGTAGTCGCCTCTGCGGCGTAGGCCTCCCCTAAACGTTTCCACATATCTCTTTCTCTTGCCTTTTGCGAGAGACCTATTGCGAGAATGAATAAGCGTTAATTTACTTGAATTCTAAAAAAAGGTTTTAAAAGCTTTGAATAGTTCTTGAATCGGAAATGTGTTTTTAGAACCGTCTTGCATTACGATTGAAATTTTATGCTAACACTTGCTTTTTTTTTCAGGTACGCACTTAAATGTTAATTAACGGATACTCTCGAACGGATTCGTAAATTTGTAAGTAAAAAACAAGAAAATTGGGTATAAAATTTTTAAAATATCCACAGGAGCTGATTTTCTTTAGCTATTCAAATATTAATAATTCTTGAATATGTCTATGAATACTTATAAATTACTAAATATTTTTTTAGATATGTCAAAACCAATTTTAATATAAAAAGAGTCACCAACATTCTTCTACTTTACTATTATATAACAAGGCGCAAACTAGCAGGTGGCATTGACATAAGCGACTACCGACGCCCATGGACAACTGCAAAACCAAAGATGCCGACCTTTGAGAAATGTGTATGTTCTTTTCTTGGAGGTCCTAAGTCGAATCCGTTCGGAAATACCGAGGCTGGCAACTGATTCCACTGAGGAATTGTGCGAGATAAGAATTTCCTAGAGAATCGCACGGTTCTGGACTTTAGGGCATCGACGTGTTGAGGGTGGATATTCAAATTTTGACGAGATGTCCTGTGGTGGAATGCAGCTGCCGGCATAAAAGATGCAGGATACATGCGATAAAAGATGCAGATTGATCCCACATCTCTCCGCAATGCCAGACTAGTCCGCAGTCCAAAACTTGGCCACGTCAAAAACGGTTTACCAGTATCCAATTTCGCTTTAGCGGCGCAAACTTATAATTCGGATGATTAGAAATTAAAAACTGTGCGGTTTGAATAGTGTTACAAATAAAAAACAATGAATGTCTTTTTAAAATAATAACCAATAGAAGATTTTATTATAGTCATCTCAATAGTAACACATTTTAAATTTTCGCGATTATTTTCACTACATCTATTTAAGATTTGGGTCGAGACATTGGGAAAATTATAAATAACAAAGAATATAAAGGTACGGTGGCCTTATGACTCGAGTCTTTAATTTCGTAATAGAAATAAATGAAGTAATATGAAATGGAGATTGTACATTTAATCTAAAAAAGTACACAGTTTAGAAACACGTACTTAATACGTTTCTATTTTTATGTAGAAATTGACGAAATAAGACCATATTTGTGGAATCAAATGCAAGTGTTTCTTATATTGAAATAAATAATATACAGACTTCCTAGTCACGTCCCAACAATACATAGAAATTGGTTTGCCCACGCTAAGGTCGAATGTCGTTTGCACGTCCATTAAATAATAGACTTATCTTTGTTTGTTATGCATTACGTTAATTTCCAACAATAACCCTTAGCAAAATTTTCTTTAACTAGGAACTGTCATGCATGAGAAACTAAACTACTTTGCTTTAATCCGCGAATGAATACGAGGGAAAATCGGTGTAATGCTGCAACGTCACCTGCTTGTAAATGTCAATAATTTTACAAGGATGGTATAGATCCTAACAGCCGCTACACGCCTATCGCTATATAGGTCATTAGCTCTCTGAAATCACAAATCAGACTAAATGTTTTGCCTTAAGAAAATGTGGTTTTCTTAAATTTAATGTGAGGGGGTTTCGAAAATACGAAAAAAACGAGGGGAGAGGAGGGGGGCTTAAGAAATCGTAAAATTCGTATTACGTACATTACAAATGTCCCCTTCGCACAGACTAGCTGGATCTAAGAGACGGATAAAAATGGTCTTCAAAGTTATAGAATGTTATTTTAATATTTTATTACACATATAAATCATAATAATTTAACATAGAGATTACTTCGTCCGTGAGCAGGACAAAAATATCTCTTATGGATACTCTGTCTCTTTCTAGAAAAAAAATACCATTGCATAATCTCTCTATATATATATATAAAAGCGGTAGGTCACTTCACACAAAATCTCGAAAACCGCGGGACGCACTAAGATGAAATTTGGCAAGAAGTTACTTTATAGTTAGTAGACATCAGCTAAGAAAGGATTTTTGGATACAGCCAGATTAAGGAGGTCTAAGAGGCCCGGCAATTTCACGCAAACGAAGTCGCGGGAAACAACTAGAATTGCACATAAGCCATAACGATGATTTGGTCTATTATTTAAGTCCAATTAAAAAAATACTTCATATTATTCATATTTGCTTTTAATTTTATCACAATAACAATAATAAATATAATTTGACAACATAATTGATGTTATTTCTGAGGATATTTTCAAATTTTAATCTTTTGTTATAATTTGGACTATGGTCTTTATTATTCTGTTTCCCTTCTCGTAATGCAACAGATCTAAAGAAGGATCGTTGATCTTCTCTTCTAGAAGATTGATGAGCTCCACTCGTATGGTCTTCAGCATTTCTGCAACCTGAAAATAAATTACACAGATTTAAAACTACATTAATCAAATAATAAATCGCCAATCGCGAAATCTCGAAAAGCGCGGGACGTGCAAACATGAAATTTGACAAGGAGGTAGTTAATTGTTACTAGAAATCTGCTAATAACGGATTTTTCCATACGGCTACATTCGGGAGATTTGGGGTTCTCGCAAGATTAATTTTACGCGGACGGAGAAGCGGGAAACGGCTAGTATGTGGTAAAAATGTTTTTTAACCACGAAATCTTAGTTTGAAATCTTTAATTGTTGTAAGCTGTTTCGTTCAAGATTTAATTTCAAAATATAATTTATTGATTTTTGACTGCAAAAATACGATTTTTTTTTAAATTCTATAGAATAATTATCAGTCTTGGGATATTTAAAGACATTTTCCTCTTCTGTAAGACTTCTTTAAAAAGATGGTCCTTCTTCTGCTTCTAAATGGCTAATAGTTCTACGTCGAGTTATGACAGTGTTTTCGGAAAATGTGTTTTTGGCCTATTTCCAAGAATTGGCCAAAACGAAACAACCTTCTACCTTTTATTTAGTGCATACACTAATTTGATGAGCTATAATTATAATAAATATTTAATTATATTTACGTAGTATCAGTGGATACTACACTAACCAAGCGTTTATGCGCAAAAAGGCAATTCGATATCACTGAACATCCACCGCTTTAAAATCACATGAATCACGTCGCCATCACCAATCGCACAACAAACGACGCGAACGCTGCGTATTTGAAATTTGCCCCGCGTCACTGCGTCCGATGATGTTTTATGATCCATGAGCGCGCGGTGAAATGCTATCTGACTTGTTTATGTGACGCGGTGCGGCTAATGTGTGGATATATGTCGTGCTATTTGAATGTCATGCTAGTAAAGCTGATATTACTGTTTACAATTTCTCATTTAAACTATCAAAGCCGTAGTTTGTAACAGTAATCCGTTAAAACGATTCGATATCATTGAATATCCACCGGTTTAAAATCGCACGAATCACGTCGCCGTCACCAATCGCGCAGCAAACGACGCGAACGCTGCGTATTTGAAATTTGCCCCGCGTCACTGCGTCCGATGATGTTTTATGATCCACGAGCCCGCGGTGAAATTCTGTCTGACTGGTTTACGTGACGCGATGCGGCTAATGTGTGGATATATGTCGTTCTATTTGCATGTCAAGCTAGTGACACTGATTTTAATAGTAGTGAAATAGGATTTAAAGGATTGACTGGGATTTTGGAACTTATAAAGAAAGAAGAAAAAACTTTAAATACCAAGAAATCATATATATTAAAATAATGTATGTCACACTTCTTGCTATGTTTCAAAATTGAAATAAAGACTATATTTCAATTGAAATATTACATTTTTTTTGGTTAAGCGTGCATTTTTTAGAGAGAGAGAGAGAATCAGAGAGATAGTAGAAAAAAAGTTATATCTACCACCACCGACTCACAAATTTGAATTGAATTTTGAACTGTTCCCCCTATCTAAAAAATAAAATTCCGTCCTCCAACAAATACAACCCTAAATATAACTTTTCAATAGATTAGCGATCACTAGCTTTTGACGTTGACGTTTATGTGTCGCAAAATTGCCAATAAACCAATCTATCTACTTTTATTGAAAATGTATGATGTCGCGACCAATTTATGCGTATCGATTTCAATTTAATTTGGTTATTAAACTAGAATCATGTCAACAGCGGCGGAATTATAATATGTATCAATTTATTTAGTAATATCGTCTCCGACAGAGATATTTAATCAATTTAGGTAGATCAAACCATAATATTGAGTTTTACAAATAACCTCGACAATATTAGGGAATGAGAACATACTTAATAGAATGTAATCTGCTTCTTTTGATGAGATTCAAGATAAATGTGCTTGCGGATCCGGCAGACATTGTCCTGCCTGAACTTTGGGTTACTTACTATTTACTACATCCTATAATATTATTCCCGCCCCCTTTCCCTTTCCCTTTCCCTTTCCCTTTCCCTTTCCCTTTCCCTTTCCCTTTCCCTTTCCCTTTCCCTTTCCCTGCAATTTCTTCTTTTATGATGACTAATTTAGCCTCATTTTGAGAGAGGCCATTCACAACTGTATACATATTGGGGTTGAGTTCTTCGCTTATGGTATCGCTGATAGACTTCATGTTGTTCGCTGTAACAACTTCGAGGGATTCCGTCGAGCTCTTTAACTCTTTAAATTTTTTCACTATCATGTTTTGAGTTTCTCTCGCAGCCTTTTCTGTCTATTAAAAATAAAAATAAATATAAGTGTTGCCACATTGATGAACTTATACTCTATACAATCTCATGTCCAATTTTAATTACCATTTTTTGGAATTCTAATATCATAGCCTTAAGTTGGACGTCGAATCTTCTCGCTTCGAGTCCATTTTGATTAATTTTATTTTCAATACTTGTTAGTCTATTGGTTAATGTCTGTACCGCAGCGAGGATATCTCTTTTTCTGTATTCAAAAGTATGTCAGTCTGTGTTTTTATAATGACAATAAATAAATAAATTATTTATTCTCATGTTAAAAACACAGAGTGTAGGTGAAAAGAAATGTTGTTTAAATAATAATTGTCCAATTAGAGGCTGTGTTTGGACAATTATTTAAATAATTTTCGTTCCATTACAATTGGCGTGTGAATTTTAGAACCTCAAAAAAAAAACAAAATGCACGACCCATAACGCTAACACCAGGTGTCAGGTGTTTACATTTTGTTGCACGTTTTATAAAAAAGTAAAAATATCATTATATAAATATTATATTACTAAGGAAATAAACTATTGTAAATATGAAAGTAATGACCTGTAAATACATTTATTATATACTATATTTTGGCGATAAGCGCCATCTGTAGTGTGATGTGCCTCGCGTCTTGTTGCTAGTTTGTCAGATACTATTTATACCGGAGCCAGACATAGCTCAAAGTGTTTATATATTTTTGTCCTTGAAGACTACAAAACTTTGCGCAGCTTCACAAAGATCCTGGCCCCATTACATGACCATTGACATCATCATTAAAATAAAGCTAGGTCTGGCTCCGACATTACGTGCTTTTGTTCGTGTGCTGTCACGCCGTACCAATACGTCGGAGGACGCTGTACTCGCCCTCGGGCTTCAGGAAACGGCTTTACGTCGCACTCTCGCTGCAAGCACGACTGCAAAAACGCATCGGTTCTTCGCAAGGTCTATCGTCTAGACTCAACCTACTCAGCGAATTCCGCTGGTGGCGCAGAGACCTCCCAGTTATGGTTGCTTGGCCGGACCTCTCCTAGGAGTCTCGCCTGGCTGCTTAGCACGCGCTGAGAGTAGTGATTTATGCGGTCACTGCAACATCGTAGTTTTGAGTATCGCCGGAGTCATTAACCGCGAAGATGTCGTCAAGGGGAAGTCTCCCCCACCCTTGGAACAGAAACGTCCCCGTACATTTTTTTTATGTTTCAAGGGGCAAACGAGCAGGCAGCAGGCACCCAAGTGCTTACCGAGACCCATGGACATCTGCACAACCAGAAGGCTAGCAGACGCGGGATACGACTTAGGGACCTTCAAGAAAAGAGCTTACTCATTTCTGAAAGGCCGGCAACGCATCTGCGAGCCCTCCGGCCGCGTCGAATCATCGCCGAACTCGTGGTCGGAGGGGCACTGGCCAATCCGAATGGGTTCTCGAACTTAATACCGCACACCTCCACCGACAGATCTACATCGTCTATTGGACAGTGGAACTTTGGTAGTTCTACGGGTGAATCATATGGTATACCCTGAAATTAAATATATAAATTTATTCGTAAGCACAAACCTATAAAATCATTCTTCAATTCTTCTACTTTTTTAAATATTATAAAACACATTGCAGGCAAATGATAAGATTAAGAAGGAAGTTTTGTGCGTTTGTGTATCCTAATAGAACGCGAATGCGCGATGCCAGCGAACTTAGTTCGTTGGAACGTGCGATCAAACATATTGATGTCTAAAAAGTGTCCTAATTGATTTCTCGCGATGGCATCAAACTTTAAATAGGACACTTCTAATTAAATGTCAATGTTTGATCTCACGTTTGAACTAACTAACTTTGCTCGAATCGCGCATTCGCGTTCTATTACAGCGAGACACGTAAATGTGGGTTTAGATCTAACGAACATAGCAAGCGCAGGGCTGGAACAAGAGCATTACTTTAGTGTAAGTGTAGTTTAGTAAGCAATATTTTAGTGTAAATGAAAGCTCGTGCCTCGTTTACATCCAAACATTAAGAGCAAAAAAACTAGAATGAGAATTAGAATATTTATGAACGCAGACAAAACAATGAACGAATGCTCTACGTCTGTTTAAGCTAATAAATTTGATAGAGTAGGGGTAGAATGAGCATTCGTTCGTCTGATGTAAATCAGCCTTTACAATTCTAATTGAAAACGATGCGATCGCGTGAATAGTAAAAATATATGTACTTATGTAGCGGTAGTCTACCTGTAAGAAACAATGCATGTACCAAGCAGCCGATTTGCCATCGTTTACAGACTCCACAGTAGTCTCAGCGACTCCAGCTAAGTCTCCACCAACGAACACTCTTGGATTGCTAACGCTCTGCATAGTGGTGCTATCAACCTCGGGCAAGCCCCAGCGATTTAATTTGACACTCGACATCGCTTCTTTTACTGGAACAAATTAAAAAAATGCTTCAGTATTCCGTTTGAAGGGCTATGGCGACGATGTAGATTTTTTAATTAAATAATAGCGTTGTAAAAGGGACACGAATTTCTTAGCATTTCACGGGTTCACCGCATGGGTGCGGTTTCCATCGCGTTGCAGAGGAAGGAACTATAACAAAAGGTGAAGGTATTTAACCGGGATAACGCTAGGAAGAAGAAGAAGAATTTGTACATAATCTACTTACCATCTTTCTCGTATAGTCCAGAACCAAAAGCGGATATAATGAAGTCAGCCTTCAGTTGCAAAACCTGGTCCGGATCTTCTATCCATTCACCATCATCTAATTGTTCGGTGCGGCACATCTTTAAGGCTTTTATCTACAATTCCCCATATTCAAAATACTTTAAACTGGCTACCGAACCACTACGCCTAATTACTGTTATTATCCCAAACAGAGCGGGTGATGAAACTTTTTTTCAACTGGAGGGCGTCAAAGGGCGTCGTTTAGCGCCCTAGGGGGTAATGGAAGGGGCGTACCACTACTTATTGTTATTACCTTACACGCACTATGTAACCGAACATCTGCCTTTCGGTTTGTCACAAAAAAATCGGGATTGTCTATGGACCTTTTTATGGGTATTTTATTGTGTCGAGCTCTCGTTGGGCGCGAATGTATATGACGTTTTGTCTATTTCCCTTTCACGTAGGCTTGTCTATTCACGATTTCGTTCGCGTGGTTTAATAAACTTTTTATACATATTTTTTTTTGAATGAATGAATATTTATAAAAAATAAATATATATCGAGAAACTCTTTAGTTATCCATTAGGTTAGCTGGAACACATACGTTCTTTAAATAATATATTTTTAATTAAGCATAGAAAACGATAATGTTTATAAATAAATGTAAATCGAGCGATGTCGCCATAACTGATGAAGCTATCGCGTGTAATCTCTTTAAGTGAAGCCCATGAGGCGCTGGAGACGCGGCGCGGGGCTTCGCAGCGATGTGATGGTGCGCTACGTGTATCGATTCGCCCGCACTGGGTTACTTTAACCGACCATCAGAAAATAGAGGTTCAGCAGAGCACCTTTTAATGAATAGTTAAGTACCTTTGCTATTTGTCAATAGATAAAATATCGTCTATGTTCTGTTAGAGTTCAACTACTGAGTAAATCGTTTGGTTTATCAATTCGCCTGGACTGATTTATTTTAAACCAATTTTCAAAACGAGGTGGTGTCACGGGTTAACAGCTAGTGTTGAAAAAAGTTATATTATTTTAAATAATGTCTGATGGTATAAACGGGACGTGTAATGCGGTAGCAACAGAGGAATTGCAGAGTCATTACGTTGCCCGAATACGATTGTGACCTCTATAGCTCAATGCTAAAACTGACACCTGTGAGATTAACATTCGATGTATACTAAGCATGGCTATTGCGATAATCGTATCTATAGATAATTTTAAGAACAAAATTTTGCAATAATAATTACCCACTTATTTCACGTTTCGCAACAGCAAAGATAAAAACAAGTGCCGGAATAATACAGACTTCTGTTGTATTAAGTAAAACACGTGAAGTTGTAGACTGTAACATTGTTTTGTATCCGGCAGTACAAAGTCTCTCGATATCTTTTACAGTAAGGATCACGAAGATTGTATTGACTTGTGGGAGGACACACCGTGGTTGAAAGTTTCGGTGAGGTATGAAAGGTGGGAGCGAAGGTCGATATGCTCAACAACCGCAAAGGAAGATCTTCGTGTCCGGGCTAGTTCGAGTTGCCCGGTGCGGCCGCGCCTCGCCGACAGTTGTTCGTCGGAAGGTCTATATATAGTGATCGTAAGTAGAAACTTCGCTAGCGTGAGTTAGTTTGTATGGAGATTGTCCTGGCTGCTTTATCTGTCCGCAACAATTACAATAGAAAAAATATAAATTTACACACTATATAAAATTTAAATTCAATGTACAAATTAACAATTAATAAGTTAATAAATAATATTTAGAGAGAAGTTATTCAAGATACAATTATACTATAAGAATGTTTTGAAATTATAATAACACGAAATGTCAAGTATTCAATTCAATTAAATTCTTGATTAAATATCAGCAACAAATGTCACAATATGTCAGAATTTTTTTACAATATGTCAACAATATGAAATTAAATATTAAGAAACATAATATTGAAATCTCAAGTATTTATCAATATTATCATCTGATCATCACTGAGTATTTATCAGTATCAATTTAATTAGATCTAGTGACACTGTACACTGTATTGAGCTAATTGGGGCTAATTTGGCTATAAAATAATGGGTGACTTTTGAATCTTTGAAGGAAGATACTAAAGAAAGCGCCACGCTTGCACCTCTGCACATAAGATCGCTGTGAAGTGGCGGCAATGCTGTTACGTCAAGTTATGGTATTGTTGTCGCGTTTCGTTCAATTTGTGAGAGTTTCCGATGGCCCAAACCCCTCCCAAACGCATCTGTGAGGGTCCTGGTGATGAAGATATCCATGTTGGTAATCACTTGAATCGCTTGAACGTTTGCCCCATGTAATATGAAAAAAAAACAATTTTCCTCAATTTATTCGTCCATATTTTGTTTTATTTACTTTTAAGGTAGAAAAAATGCGTAATAGATAGTTTTTATTGTTATAATGCCGGAGCTAGACATAGCTCAGAGTTTATACATTTTAAAAAGTTCTACAAAACTTTGCGCAGCTACACAGTCCCCGGACACACTACACGATCATTGAAATAATCGTTCAAATGTAGCTATGTCTGGCTCCGGTATAATAGAATTGTCTACTACTATGCGATCCTCTGCAATCTACGATGAACTGGAACTGAAGATAATATTACCTTTGTGTATAAAGTTCTTATATTTATCTGAGCTCAGTGTTATAAATAATAACTTTTATAAATACTTGACAACAAATAAAAATTTCCTTTGCCATACCGCGAAATCATTATCTGCATGAAAACGAACACAAAACCCAACCATTCGATCTCTTTTAATTAATCCGTCAGTAATTAATTTAATATAATATGCGGTGTTTCAAAAGCCAGCAAATGAAGTTATCGCTTTCATTGATGTTCGTGGCAGAGTGGCTAGTTAAAGCCAACGTTAATAACTGCTGTTTGACATAAATTGTCATTATAAAGGCAATTACAAATTATGAGTACGCTGGCCATTATAATGATAGCATATTGCCCGTTATGTAATTGAAAACATATGTGTATGTGTTAAATAAATTATTTATTTAAACGTCGGCAGCGTAATATGAATGCAAGTTACTCTTTGATTGGTGATATGTTTTTATGTTAAAACTAGCTGTTTCCGGCGTTTTGGTCCATGTAAAAATAAACTTGCAAGAGCTCTGACACGTCCTTAATCGGAGCCTATCGAAAAATCTGTCTTAATGAATGTCTAACTGCCAAAATTAATTCGTGATTTCGTGACCTGATCCCACTTACACCGTGTTTCGGAAGGCTCATAAAACCGTGGATCCCCATCACTATCAATGAGTGATATTAGTCGTGAATGAGAATGTGATGATTCCGAGGATGACGTCTGACAGCAATCGATCAATTAAGACTAACAACTCAACAACTCAACCACTACATCCTTTGTAAAATAAGCGGACTCTGGCACTAGATCGGGAAAACGCTAGGAAGAAGAAAACACACAAAGAATACGTTACCATTTGATTGCGGGATCCTAAAATTGCAAAGAACATTAAATAGCCCGAGTAAAATTCGTGCTACGGTTAATAATTTCATGCGCTTAAATCGTTAAACTAGAGGCAATTACACCTGTTTGATAATTTTCCTTTCGTGTGGAAATGTGAAAATGTCACGAGCGTTTTACTAAACTGGGTAATAGGATAATTGCCTTTATTAATAATAAGGGGGCATATATAGTTAGTGAACTAAAGTATAAAAGGATTCATACGTAAATTGTTATAACCTACATCAAGGATACGAAAAAGTCTTGGACCCAGGCGCTAACAAGATTAGTATCAATAAATAATAAAGATAAAAGTAGTGCCATATAAAAGCTTATTTAAAATAATTCATCATCATGTATGTAACTGTTAATTATAATAACTGAGGCAACATTTCGTGTATCATAAAAAAAATCGAAGAAAAACGATTTAAAGTTGGTAACTAAAATCATAGTACTTGGAGTAAATTGGCAAAGCACCTCGGTTTGTTGCTCAAAAAAGAAGAAACGAAAATTTTCGTCTTCGTCTTAAACTTAATCACGTCAATTTCTGTTTTTAATTATAACCAATTTTCTACAGATGACAATCGTCCTGTACACCCTGCCCATGAAGTTGATCACCTTACCACGCTCCCTGAAGAGGAGGCGGTGGTGGCTATGATGGGATGGCCACGTGCTGGGGAAATAACCCGGGCGCAGCTTAGGATTAAGGAGAGCAAAGAATTTAAGGTAAAGTAACGATAAGATGAAGATTTCTTGTAAATATTGTAAACAAATACTAAAATAAAAAGAAAACTGCTTTCAATAAATAACAAATAAATACAAGAAATATTAATTGGTACCTAACCTATGTACTATGTGCTCGGAACTTAGTGATGTGTTGAAGTCAGTACCAAGCCAAATAGGTTCCTCGCTACACCGATGACATGCAAGGATGATAGAAGGAAAAAATATAAACAACTGGGTGATGTTTAATAAAAAAATTCATAAAGCCATCTAAATGTAAAGTCAAATTAATGTTCGTTTAAAATATCCATTTAAGAGAAAGGTTTACAATCAATGATCAAATCATTACTGCAATATATATATACAATTTATAATAGTAATTCAGAAATAATGGTACCACCTAATGATGGTAAAATTGAATAAACTTCTTTTTTAAAGACACGAACGCTGCTGGGTTCATTTTATATCAAACTAAAATTATTTATTCGTAAAATTTCTTATTTCCAGAACACTGTAGATAAATTAGTGCAAAGAGCAAATGCCTCAATCATAATTGGAACTTCATCGTGGAAAGAGCAGTTTTCGGAAGCATTGTCTCCAAATCCAGGTGCTATTTGATTTATGATCAACGTTTAATTAATAATTAATTTTTCATTTGTTAAATTTGTGGAAAGTGTGGAAAGCAATGAAAATATAGTTGATTAACAAATCAACTATATTTACACTGCCTTTATTTCTTCTAAAGTTGGTTCTAATCTCATCATCTCTCTCTTTGTATGTTTTCCATTATCATTTTGATAAAGTTATATTTTTTAACAAAATTCATTATTCATGTTTCATTTATTCATAATACAATCACGTTATTTTTCGTGAACTACGTTTACGTATATATGATACATTTAAAATTTTACCATGTCTTTGTGTTTAGATAACCCCGACGAACCTCCTTCGGTGTCAGACTATATACTGCACGTCGTAACTCTTTTCTGGAAGATTATATTTGCATTCGTACCACCAACAGGTAAACCTTTACCTATAATGTATTTTAAATACCACTTTATAACAGATTTTTATTTAATCAGCCATTACATTAGCTATACTGATGAAGTCTGCAAAAAACAATGAATCTTGGTCAATTAACTAATTGTACATACATGTATGCAAACAGTGATTAATCAATAAATTAAATTGATTATTTGTATTAATCAATTGATTTAATTAATTACATTCCTGTGACCAATCAAGTTGTGTCAATTTAACATTCTACTCATATAGATTAAAAAAGATAGACCAGAACTTAACTACGTTTTTGTGTACGTTTCTTTTTCATTATTACCTATCTTTTGTATATCTACGGATATATCTTTCTTTCTAGTCTCTTGTTTATCATATATATTCGAAGTCTAGCTGGTTACATAAAACTTTATGTAGATATTGGAGGTGGATACGTCTGCTTCGTGGTTTCCATCATCTGCATCGGTTTAGTAACTGCGATCATCGGTGACGTGGCTTCTCATTTCGGCTGCACCCTGGGCATCAAGGATTCTGTCACTGCTATCATATTTGTTGCTCTGGGCACGAGTATACCCGGTGAGATATAAACTACATGTTGATTTTATTTGTATACTTCATTTGATTTTTTTTATTGAGCTTTTATTTAAACGTATGACATTTAAAAAAAAATACAAAGTACTCATCAAGACGAATCAAACGAGCCCAAACTCAATGTGGTTATCTTGTTTTATATTATTATATCAGTTTCGTGTCATCATAATATTGGATTGTCATCCGATATAAATATGTGTGCAAAATTTTAGCTCAATCGGTTTAAAACATCTGCTCCAAAATTAAATTGTGAGATTCCACCCTCGCAAACATACGTTGCAAGTATGATCATATGTTGACAAGACGCACTAGAAAGTGACTATATTATATTTAAGCTAAGAATAATATACTTGTATAATAGGTGTAGAAAAGTAAAGCAATGGTAAAAAATAAAAATAGTGTAAGAAATATAATATTATTGGTGAGATTTATCTTTTGATCTGGCGTTTATATATGGGAACTTTGGGGTCATCTAGAAATTACGTCACACGAATTTTATGAGTGTTTAACCTCATCCTTGTGATGGGTTGTCACATTTTCGATTGATTTAACATCACATATTTTTAAATTTTATGCATGTATTTTAAATACTTAAAAGAAAACAGCTGTCCCGATTTGATATGTAACGTCACAAAGCTATGACCCCCCCTGTCTATTGTCACACATTTTGGGGACACCCTGGCCCCCCTTTACGTGTAACGTTATTTATGGATGACGCCTTTCTGAGACAAAATCTTAAGTGATTTTGCGACGGTCGTATAGAACCTAATCTCCTAATGCTAGCCAGTTCACAATATAGATGGGAGTGCTCTAACCCACTCCTCACTTGACATTTGACAAATGATTACTGTCCGAATGGGACTTGTCTCAAGTTCTTTGTATCGTCTAACCTTCTGTTCCATTGTTTTGGTATATGAGTGTGTACCAGACATAAAATATAGTAAGATTTCAATGTTTGGGATTATTATTTATTCCTTTATAATTGGGGATTAAAGTCAAATTGCAACCATTAATCTGCTGATGCTCATATTGGAAATACTGATCATACCTGATGACAAAATCTTGTCTCGCAATTGTACTTTTTAAACGTTTTTGTAAGAGGCTTAGTAACACACTGAAATGAAATTTTAAGAATGAAAAGAAAGAAGGTCAACTGTGATAATTAAGGCTAAGCTCTTACACTTGTTGTTCTGAACGTATTTACGAGATCGTATATACTTCTATACACGATCACCAGTAAAAAGGATTTGATGTCTTTATCTGTGTAGATCCTTTATAAGCTATCTAGATACTATCTCAGTCTGGAGTCTAGGCAATATAATTGCTGTGATCAATTACAACTACCCCTCGAGCGGTTTAATCCCACATAGTCATATTTCATAATGACGTAATAATAAAGTGGAATATTCAGATGAACTGGGATATTAATGTTGGGGATAATTTAACAAAAGCTGAAGTAACTTTTTAAATTGTACTACAAATATGAGCAATGTGGTATCGCGTGGTGTACGGTTTTCGGGGTGGCGTAGAAGACCTGTCCGCCGGGTCTTCTCTTCGTCTAGGGTGATGATTCCACTTGTGGTACTGAACGCTGCCATGTGCTACAACATCTTCTATCTCCTAAGGACTACTGAGGTTTCGTTTGTAGATGATTTCCTCAGCCTCATCGAGTAGGACCTTTAACAATTCCTCGTCCCCGGGATGGAACGATTGTAGGAGTTGCTGTAGTCCTTTTTCTTTACGGCGTTTGAGGCTTTTGTTAGCGCTACGAATTCAATGATTGCGTTGGTTATGTGGTCCTCTCGTGCACTGACTGCGAGATATCTCTACTCCTGGATCTGGCCTATTGCTGAGCGAGTTCTTCTAATAATTTCTTTCACTGCTCGTTCCGTTTTCTTCTCTTTTTGTGCTTCTCGGGTCCTGTTGAGGATTGACGCCACTGTTATCCGAGGTTACTGTGTTCCACTGTGTACTGCGTGCCATTGTTACCTGAGGATTTCTACTTCACTGGACTCTTTTCTTTGAGCGTAAAGCGTTTTGACGCTTTCAACAGCGCTTTGCGCTCAAAGAAAAGAGTCCAATGAAGTAGAAACCCTCAACACGCAACACGCTGTAGTACAATACAACCATAGAGCAAGTGGAAGAATAAACTAACATTATAAAAAAATTCTCTTGAATCACTCACGACGCAAGATATTTTGTATAAAAATAAAGATGGCAAACTCTGCTCATACGGAAGTACATATCGCAAAAGGTTTAAAACATATAACCCATTTGACAATTCAATATCACGTATAAAAAATAGTAACTTTTGACAGATACTATTCCATCTGGTCTATGGGATAGTGCCTTTGCGTCCTATTCTTATCCTTACCAGGAAACATTTTTCGCAGCATAAAAAGGTTCTTGTTAAAGGACAAAAACCCATTTAGGCCCTTCCCCTTTATATTCCTATACACTCAATTTCACCAAGTCAACAAAAGAATTTTCAAGTTCCACATTTGCTTAGTAGTAACATCGAGACCTGATTTCTTATAAAATATGTACATTCCACTCTATAATGTAGTTAAATCGAAAATATTTCTTATTCCAGAAAAAATAAAGATCATTTTCAAACAAATGGCACATGTTTGATTAGGACTAGACACAAATAAACTGCCCTAAATTTGCGATTTTCTTTCATCGATATTTCCTTTTCTTTGTTTAGCCTTATAAGGATATGATAGATTCTTTCAAATATTTTAATGATAAAATAAAGTGTAACTGTACGCGTTTTTATAAAAAAAACTCCCCTATGGATGTCTTGAAATAAATTAAAACCGTTTATACAAAGTAAACTCATTCAAAAATCCGATTATAATGTAAAGGATTATTTGAATGATGATAATTCTTAGAAATATAAATTTTTGAGGAGGTCGTGGCCTAATCAGTGGGCGGCATTTGAGTCGATCGCTAAGTTAAGCTGCTCTGGTTGCGACCGGGTGATAGATGGGTGACCCATTCTAGCACTGAGAAACTTGTGTGCATTTAATGACATTCAGTAGAGCAGTTAAGACATGAAATTGTAACAAAAACCCACAATCGCGTTTTTATATTAGTTTTTTTTTTACAGTCCCTCAGTCTTTTTTTTTCTATGTATCCCACGTGGTGGTAGGGTCGGCCTTCCTACTTCTTGCTCTCCTCTTGGCTCTATCTTGAAAATCATTTTCTGACCGTTGGCATATCCTCATGACCTTTAGCACTACATCTTTCCACCTTGCTTTGAGCCTTCCCCTAGGTCCCAGAGATGGAAAGTTGTATTGCTAAGTTGTCTACATAGTCAGTCAAGTTTATTTTACAGTATAATGATTAGTAACTGTTTTTAAATTTTAAAAATAGTTATACATATACGAAATTGATAGATATATCGAATCACGTTACTGACAAATGTATTTAAAAAGCAGACTATATAAAAAGGAAACATACATGGTATTTGTTTTAAACTAGCTGTAACCAGCGACTTTGCAAGCGTGAATTCAGTGATATTGTTAAGTTTACTTTTATGCTGTGCCCTAATTATTTTTCTTAAACTAAAGTACTATATTATTCCTTGTAACATCAGCCATCTGCCAGCGAAAGTACGTTTCGGGAATTACCCGTTACAGACAGACATACAGACAAAAATGGTTTTGGTTACACAGACCTTGTCAGCCATTAACGAACACAACAAAAAACGAATCATCAAGTAGTTATGTGCATACATATGTGCATATATATAAAATGAATTTCCGAAATTTATATTTCGGAAATTCATTTTCTTATACGTAATGTATAAAACTGAAGAGTTGGTTTGTTTGCTTGAACGCGCTAATCTCAGGATATACTGGTCCGATTTGAAATATTATTTCAGTGTTAGATAGCCTATTTATAGCTGACATACCATCACGCTAGACTTTCACCTAATTTTATGCGAACTTAGTCGCGGGGCACAATTAGTTGTTTAGAAAGACTATGATGTGACGTGTTCTGAGCTTCAATAATTCATATGGATAAGTGCACCAACTAGTACATTTTTAATCTAAAGCACTTGAATAAACATGCCGACGTGTACGAGGATCCTGGTATCCTGGGAATATACAGTTGTCATTATATTCGTTTACATGCGCGTATTTGCTGAGCAAATATGAGGAAATGGGAACCGCTTACAAACGGAACACGTGCACCTGGCTAAAGTAACCAATTACTTCCTGCTAACAGAATGAAATAGCCATCTATGTTATGGCCATAATTCGTATTTGTTTCCTGCATTATTGCAAGGAAAATCAACAGGGAAAAAGATATAGGAATTGTATCCAAGTATGTTGTCAGCTCTCTCCTGTAGATGTCGTAGAAGACTACTAAGGAAGTTCAGTAGTTCCTGTATAAAATTATCATAATTCGTGCACTAGTCATTTCGCATAATAGGCATGACGACAGTAATCAGAAATAAATTAAATTATGTATTTATCTGATAAAATAAGATGCATAAAGCTTAGAAAGTTTCTTTGCAATCTTAGCAAATAAATGAAAGTTTAGCAATATGAACTTCTTAAAACTTTAAGTAATTATTATTACGAATTCCGCTGAACTTTGGAAAACGTTTCTTAGGCGTGGAAATATGTTACATAATAGTATTTAATAATAATATAAATCTACATAAAAGCAAAACGTCACGTATCATTAAATCTTGAAAACCACGGGACGTACAAAGATGAAATTTTACGGATTTATCGATAGAGCCAGATTAACCAAGGTCTAAGGGATCTCGCAAGATTAATTTTTCACGAACAAGTTGCGGGAATCACCTAGTATGTTATAAAAACCGGATTTCCAGTATGTTTCTTTGATTGCTTTAAAATGTATGTATATTTAATATTTTATATTTAATATTTTTGATTTTTTATTTATTAATTTGTTTTTAATCATCGGATTCATATTCGTCGTGTAAGAATTTGACAGGGATTAAATAAGATTTCATACGTTTATTTTAGCGAACAGTATTAGTTTATAAAAAAAGAGATTTTGTTTTATTGAGGGAGACCTCTATAGAAATAATATTTACTTCTTTCGATAAAAAAAAAAAAAAAATATTTAAATGAAGAAGCGGTTCTGTAGTGAGTAATAATAACATTACTGCTCAGTTGGAAGAAAAAGACTTTATTACCTTTCTTTCATCACATATAAGTCCGTAAGCATTTAAATGTTTTTTTTTATCGAAAGAAGTAAATTTTATTTCTATAGAGGGAATGATCAGAAAAGACGCCTTTTCTGCTTAGAACCAAAACAGTGCAGTATGAAATTTGAATACTGCACTGTTTTTTATTTTCACATTAATTTACCACAGAGGTTTAATGTCTCCCATTAAGTTTCACATAAAATTGGATCAAAAAGATACTGACAGAAAATAAAAATTGACCAAATATATCCGAAAAAAAAACAAGTACGTACGTTTTATACCATTGTTAATCTTATTATATATTTAGCAGGAAAACTTTACTTTACTTACTATATATTTAGCAAGAAAACTTTAAAAAATAGGAATAGACAGCGATTTAGTTGAAAGGAAAGTTACGCACCCAGCTTAAGTAAGCATTTAATGCACTCATGTTAATTTACCAATATAACATTCGTGCATTAATAACTCACTTTCCGCTCGGTGCTCAGTAATCTACTATTAATTTTTAACGCCATCTTTTAAGCTTAGCTGGAATATATGACTAAAAAAAATTCCTTACTTCTTAAGTTCTTTAAAAAAGAAAACACTGCCAGTATTGATCTTCACAAATAGTTTCATTCGTCGTTTACAAAAGAAATTCCGCGAAAGATGTTCAACAACAGAAAACTTTTCAAGTTAATTCGTGGAAGACCCTCAGTTCGAATAAGTGATACTTACTCTATCACTCTTACTTTATTACTCTATAGATACTTTTCAACTCAAAGAAAGCAATATCCGGTATGAGCTCTCTTTATATAAAGTTAAGTTTAAGAACGACACAAATTTAAGTTTAGTAGGAGGGGAAAAGGGAATATTAGACATACCTAAAAAGTATTCCTAATATTCTTTAAAAAAAAAATTGACAGATCTGGACCAAATTGAAAACGAACCACTTGGGAAGCACAGAGGTCTAAAAATGGTGTTTGGATGAGGATAAATATTATGTTTACAAAAAGTCTTTCAAGAATAATGCATTATTTTACAACAAATTTGATTAGCATAAAAAAGGTTATACTGAGCGAACCTGAAAAGATAGTTATATGTTGTCGCGAATTTTTATTTAGAACTTTTAAAGAGGAACTATTTTTGTCATGCATGACTTTTGCGAAACTTTAACCATTTACGCAGCGCACGCAGCGGAAGCTCTCGAATGGGAAAAAGAACCCCCGATTTTGAAACATTCTTCATTGGTGCTCCGCTCCTATTAGACTTAGCGTGATGATATATAGCCTATAGCCTTCCTCGATAAATGAACTATCTAACACTGAAAGAATTTTTCAAATCGGATCTGTACTTCCTGAGATTAGCGCGTTCAAACAAACAAACAAATCTTCAGCTTAGTATAAATTAGACGTGTTATTTTGTATCATGTAATACTAAAATATTTATTGACAAATATGTATGTGGGTGTGTATGTGTGTGTACTACAACATATACTCTGGTATCTCATGGATGATGAGGACCCCGCTGGATTTTAGTGGGTTTTCTAGCAGAGCTAGCGAGTCCCACACTCCCGTTCGCGAATGTTCTTAGATCAAGGGATTATTTGCGAACGGGTGAGTGCGTAAAAGCATTTCCCAGCGACAAAAAAAAAAAACAAAAATAAAAAGGATTCCGTAGCAAGTAGGATTGTTCGTTTGCCGCAGAGAAGAGCTAGCCAGCCCGCAGTACTCGGGGCTGTACGCGTACTACATCGCGCGCAACACGTGGCAGCTGCTGCTGGCCGACAAGCACGAGCTGCCCGCGCCGCAGCCGCGCGTCTCCCACTCCATGCTGTTCCATCCCGTGAGTTTACACAATACTAGCTGCTTCCCGCGAGTTGGCCCGCGTAAAATTAAACTTAGACCTCAATAATCCAGCCCTGTTGCAAAATCCTTTTTTTACAAACGTCTAATAGACATCATATAGACATCCGCTGAGAACGGACTTTTCGATAGTGGCTCTATCTAACGGCTTTCGTTATATATATACGTAAATACATATTATATACATGCATTTTTTCGAGGTAACACATTTACCATTGGCAATTTTTATATGTATGTAAAAAATGCTGTTTCGTGTTATTATATTTTTTAGAAACAGATAAATATCATATTTATTTGTTACTTTACACTATAGAAAACAAAAATAATCACCCTAAATTCAACTACCTGCAATAAATAATAAACAACTACCTTAATTAAATTTAAAATAAAAAAACGACAATGCTTTAGACCTCGTGACTAAAGGATAACTTCTTTAGCTCCAGGCAAGGGCGACATAATTAAAAAAATGTGATGCAGGCTGGGAGCCCTCTTTCTTACATAAGATCAGCGTGAAGTGGCGGCAATGCTGTCACGTCAAGTGATGGTATTGTTGGCGAGTTTCGTTCGGTTTGTGAGACTTCCCGGAGGCCTAAACTCGTCATTAAAGGCCGGCAACGTATCTGCATGCCTCCTGGTCGTGCAGATATCCCTAGGCGTCAATAGGCACTTAGCTGCCTGTTCGTTTGCCCCTTGTAACATAAAAAAGACTTCAAAATATTAAGAGTTCAAAATTCTATTGTTAAGCCTTAGATATGAGTACTGTATAATTGATGATAAAATTGCAATGGCAGGTATGATAAATAAATATATTCTCTTATATTAATACTACTCTATACTAATATATAAAGCTGAAGAGTTTGTTTGTTTGTCTGCTTGAACGTACTAATCTCAAGAAATACTGGTCAAATTTGAAAAATTCTTTCAGTGTTAGATAGGTCATATATCGAGAAAGGCTATATATCATCACGCTAAAATTGAATCTATTTTTAAAATTTTACGCATACGAAGACGCATGCATAGCTTATTTTATAAAAAATTTAATTCGTATTGTGAAACGATAAAATATCAAATACAACCTTGAGGCCTACCTCTCTATTTGATTTTTATAACAAAATTAATTAAGAATGTCAAATAATATGTTATTCTACAAGTGAACACTTTAAAATCTGGTGACATGACAAAATCTATGACTCTTAAAAGTGTTTAAAGAATATTGAGTTGAATGGAACGCGTGTTAACCAATTTATTAATAAAATGTTTAATTTTAAAGCCAAGCCTTTCGTGTGCTGAATATTTTATAAATGCTTACCAAAAATATTACTACACACGAAAGCCAAGTGCGGAAATATCGCTTAGCATTCTCCCATATCCCCGTTTTGTAATAAAGCGGCTTCCTTTGTGAGCTTAAACGCTGCCAAGCTTTTATTACGCGCAATGCGTACAGTTTTGCACATTAAAATATTATGACCTGCGCAACTAGTGTCGGCTGAACTGCAGAAAAACTCAAATGTACTGAAAAAAACAATATAATGATATGTGATTTCTATTGTGTAATAATCAGAAGGATAGTCTATAAAACTGCCTAATTACATACAATCACTATCTGTAACCCACGAATATGTCGGCGTGTTTTCAGATGTATTAACATTTTTGTGAGCGGAACTGGAAAACAATTTTTCTAAAAGTAAAGTAGACCATTTTCTGCCCTAAGTTGGCAGCATCATTTAGAAACACTATACAAAATTTGTTCCAAAACCAAAATATTTTTTTTTTTAATTGTGCGATTGGGTAATCCCGTTAGGAACGAAATTCCTTATTTCTTCAACTCCGAATGTAATTCGAAATGAAATCTGTATGTTTTAATTTTTTACGTCACTATTAACTACATTCTACCTTTACCACTTTTCCCTTTCTCCCTTCCCCCTTTCTGTCCTTTCCCTTTGCCCCTTTACCTCGCCATACTCCCCCATTTTACCCATTCATGAGCTCTCTTAAACACACCCAAAAAAGTACCTAAATCGAAATTGGTACACCATATTTTAGTTAATCTTTAAAACAACTTAAGTCTATTTGGGTTGTACTTTAACGAAAGTTTATATGTACTTTTTAACTGACTTCCAAAAAATTTTATTATATATATATATTTTTATTCATCACTGCGATTATTTAGTCTACTCATATTATTAACTGAACGGGTACTCTACTTTGGCTTATATAACTTTAAAAAATATCTATTCTTTATTAAAAATTGAAACCGCCTTGAAAAGGATTTAAAAAGCAAAAAATTATCGGTACTTACATACGATGTGCTTGACACCTACTTATGTGTTAAAGCCTTTGACCGACTTTAACACATCAGTTGGTGTTCAAAAATACTACTTATAACTTACAATAAGATAACAAAAAAAACTTCACTTAGAAACTAACACACACAAGATGTAAAGGGGCACCAATTTGGCGTGGCACCAACATCAATAAATCAGTAGTAGATCGTATGTAAGTACCCATTATTTTTTGGTTTTAAGTATCTTCGGTGTTATTTGAAGGCGCCTTCATTTTTTATTTAAAAATAATTTATTTTCTGTTCTATAATGTTTAGGGTTCTGCCCGTATCAATGTTGAAAAACCATGAAAAATAGATACAATGAATATTTGGCCAAAAATTTGTTAAACAAAATTGACGGGCTTCAGCTCTAGGACTAAATAATTTCCATACTAGTGCATTCCATAGTAGTAGTATACATAAACCATACTAGGGAAATTTTCGAATAGTTCGTTCGTTACTCGACGTCAATTATGCCTTCGAAATCAAATAGTTCGGCACAAATTACACAGAGCTATTTGTAAGTAAGGTATCTTAAGAGCGATCGAGCAGATAATTTCTAGTGCAGTTCAACGTGAAGAAATTCTTTAGTGCACTAACGGAATAATTTTGTTACGGTAAATTTATTTAGAAAAATAGAGTCTCTTAATTTTACCTTACATATACATACGTATTTGAAACTATGTATATTCAATTGTTTTAAGTTAAATTATAGCATTAATTTTAACTAATGCAAAAAAAAGTTTACTGCGACTTTCGTGAACGGGGATTCATCCTTTTCATAAAATGGCGGCGGGGACAGTTCCCGGAGCGGCACCGCTTCCTAGCGAGCTCATGGAGGACCCTGGACGGGTCCGAAGCTAGTGGGGCAATCCCGATACAACATACGCGTGACTTTAAAAGCCGTTTTATGATAAGTAAGAAATAAAGTATTTCTTTAGGTATTGTAAACAAAAAACGTAAACATATGGTATTGTAAACAAAAATATTTAACACTAATGCTTGACAAATTGTAAATGGACTTCCAAGAATTTTACGTCATATGTATATACAATTTTTACAATAGCTTTTAATTTTTAACCGATCCTTATTTTTGAATTCAACGTTATGTATCATACAGAGCAATATTTAAAAGTTTGTAAAGCGGTATAGCAAGGAAAGTCAGTGTAGTGCTGTGCTTTGGTGGCGGATTTGGTGGTGTAGCTTTCGGGTTGCAGCATTGCACCGATTTTCCCTCGTATTTATTCGCGGATTTAAGCAAAGTAGTTTAGTATTTCATGCATGTCTTGGATTTCCGCAAATTAATGCCTGATTCTATCAATTACAAAATAGGTTAGTAACAAAGTTATAAAAGATCTAGACAGGACTATATTTCCATTAGATCAATGCATCCAGTTACAAGTCTCTAGGTAATTTTCAAAAACAGTTCACAGAATGAACAATAACTTTTATCTTCTCGGTGAAATCTTTAGTTTCAACACTGACCAACTTTCCAGACTGTTAAACTAACATCTGGAAGTTTCTGGAAACTTGTTTAGTCTAATGTAGATTCGGTCAGTTTCAGTCAAATGTAAGCGTTTGACTTAAACTGACTGAAAACCAAGTTTAAACTTGTGGGACGATCACATGATGTTTATTTGGCAACCCATACAGAATACGTTTCAGAAGAGTTACTGTGTGTTATAGACAGTCTTCTTTCTATCGTTATCCAGGTCTAGTACAAGGGTACGCTTAAATAGCAGAAGATGACCGATTGCCGTCTGAAGTCATCCTCGGAATCCACACGATCTTTGCAACCTCAGGAGTAATATCACTCAATGACATTAATCGGGTCCTACTGTTTTACGTGCCTTCTGAAAGACGGATGAAGTCGGATATCGAATATGAACTAGTATTTTAATGGGTCATCCATCTATCACCCGGACACAGCAAGAGCCACTTAGCCTAGTGATCGACTCAAATGCCGATCACAGATTGGGCCATGAAATCCTCTTTATCTAAGGTATAATATTCAACTTTAATGTTACTATAACTAAGGTGATTAGTAACAATGACGCAAGACTGGTAAAAGTAGAAGAAGAAGAAGAAATAGTTTTATTTGGTATAAAAACAATGTAAATAAATATACCTATAATACGCAATTTACACATAAAGTAAGGAAATAAAAGTGGCCAAGAGTGTTTTAAGACAGGGTTCCAGGGTTCAGGGTTGAAGGGTTCCGTATCTGATACGAGATAAAGGTGTTTTTTTTTTAATAACTTTAAAACTTTTTGCCTTTTTCCTCTAAAATTATTTTCTTTATAAGTTTTAAGCGTGTCCTATCAGCATGGGCAATTTCAAGCCAATTCGTCTAATAGTTTAGAAATCCTTGATCACTTTGCGGGGTCCAAAGACGGACTGAGTAAAAAAGGTTTCTTGTTTTTTTAATGTTACAATGGGCAAACGAGCAGACAGCAAGAAGCTAAGTGCCTTCCGACACCCATGGAAATCTGCACGACCAGAAGGCAGATGCGTTGCCGGCCTGAATAAAGAGTTTAGCCCACCGGGAAGTCTCACAAACCGAACGAAATGCAACCACAATACCATCACTTGACGTGACAGCATTGCCGCCACTTAACGCCGATCTCATGTGAGAAAGAGGTACTGGTACCCGGACGCGCCGGCACTTTAAATACCCTTTCTAATGGAAAACATTTCACGTGTGTAATTACTAATAAAACTTTGTTAGCATTTATTTTTGTATAAAATGAAAAGTTATCCGCCTTTAGCTCGCTAATTGTGAATTATAAAAAGAAAAAACTAAATTAGGGTAGCGTCTCACTTGATGTTTCACATTCATTTTCAAACAAACGTTTACAATAAAAATGGGCTTAATATTAAGATTACATTATATTAATAATGCAATATTGTTATTAATTAAAAAGTTTATCATAAACAAATAATAAAAGAATGGCAAATCAGAATATAATTCATGTATAGTTAGGAATTCTGAAGAATAATATTCATTTCTCAGCCCTGTAAAACATTAACTAATTCATATAAATCATTCTCAAATGTTCATCGATTTTTGCTGAAAACTTTTTATTAGACTAAAAGTTACTTGACAACAGTAGTGATAATCTTATTTGCAACAAAAAAGTATTCATTTTTTGTGAGACTTCGTTAAATAAATCATATCAACCATTTGAGCTCCTTTTTTCAAGATGGCAACCGTGGGACAAGCATTGCAACCCCACATATATCAATTTCACTTTGATTAAAAAAAATAAAATTGCGCCCTCTAACAAATCCCAAATATAACTTTTCAACGGACTAGGTTTTATGGAGAAGACATAAAGGAGATTGGTTAATTGGCTACTAAGAAAAGCCTAAATCTGGGCAAGACAACGTCTGTTCGTTCCGCTAGTTTGAGAACAAAATAGAGTACAAGTTATTGAAATAACTGTCTAGTGTGCTGTGACCTTTACAGCTTTCCTGTTGGAAATGATGCTTGTAAACCGAGTTTTTGCTCTCGTTAGTTTCATTTTATGTCAAAGAATAAGTTTCTTTTATTTTGCAAAGAGATGTATTTAGCTATTTAGTTTTTAGAATTTCACGAACTAATTAGTTAAAAGTCTTTATGAAGCCTTGAACAGTTTGTAATTTATGATCAACAGTATCTATTTCAGTTGAGGAGTTCGTGATTTAATCGGTGGCCGGCATTTGTGTCGATCGCTAGGTTAAGTAGCTCTATCCAATGCTGATATATGGGTGACCAGTTCTAATACTGGTTTTCAATTATCCGACATCCTCTTTGCTTCGGAAGGCACTTAAACCTGACTTTCAGTTGCACCTCAATGCACTTTTTGCTACGAAAATCGTCAGGAGAAAACCTCTGCAAAAATTAACAACCTATGCTTGATTATAAGAGATGTAATTGTCCTCTTTATTATTTAAGCATAATTAAATTGTTCGTATAATGAGGTAGTCGTACCTTAATCAGTGGTTGGCATTTGAGTAGATCGCTAGGTTAAGCAGTTCTTACCGCGGCCGGGTGATAGATGGGTGACCCATTCTAACATTGGTATATAGCCTATAGGCTATATACATACGAGGGTCAAACTGAAAGTTCTTAGAAAATCAAAAACTGATTAAATTAGCAAGCTTTTACCTTTATTTTATCTTATTCCCGGAGAGTCAGGGTTACTTTTTTCATTAATGAGAAAACTAGGTATAGCTAGTTGCTCCAATACATAAAAGGCCCATCCATCCCTTCTAACGTTGAACTATTGAGGCTCTATATGAGAGGAAAATCTGTATGGAGGCCCGTAGTTGGTTTTGATGATGATTCTATCGCATTTCTTACCTCTTCACCTTGTTTCGACGTGAAAAGGTCTTTTCCGAGTTCGTCCTCTTTCATCAGGCCGCTTATAACGGTGCAAGTCATGATTTTCAAACATATATCGATTCGCTGAAATGACAAAGAACGGAATATGGGATATTTTCTCTTACTAGTTCTTTCATAACTTAGGATAAAAGTAAATAAATAAATAATAAATTTTTATCAAGATCGTGCGATTTCGTGAGTTAAAAATCATTCTATTCATAAGTTATTCAATTTTAAAGGAACGAAGACGCGGGTAAGAACTAGTAATGTATAAAATCTCGTGTCAAGATGTCCGCGATAAACTCTGAAATTACTGAACTAAGTTGAACCAAACTTTGAAGGCTGTTTATTCTAATTTAAGGCATAAAAAACTAGGTATTTGTTTCTATTTCGTTTTTTAGCATAACTTTATTTTCTGCAAACTAAATGTTTCATTCAGCAATCGCGTATATTCAATAGGGCAACGTTCGGGCCGGACGTCTGCCGAGGCCGCTAGTACGTTGATGTGGATAACTCATATAGTAATATTTAGTATGAATTACCGTTAATATGCTGAGTAATTCCTGCATGAAGTCCTGGTTGAGCATAGCTTTGGTGCTCACGTGATAGCTCTGGAGATTTATATAGCATTGCACCGCGAGACGCTGCGCCTCAATCGGGTTATCTTTGACTGTTACAAGAACGGAGAAAAAGAATAAAGAAAGACTATTACAAAAACGAAGAATAAAAAAGACTGCTACAAACACGGAGAAGAAGAATAAAGAAAAACAGAATGGACACACAAAAGTCGGTAGGGCCAATATTATTTTGTTATTATTTTTTGTGAATGACAAAAGTAAACAGAAATAATTTAAATTATGTATATATCTGATAAAATAAGATACATAAAGCTTAACAAACCTATTTAATTTTATATCAAGAGCAGGATTAACAGAGATTAATAAAAAAGGAATCTGCAAAATGCAATAATCCGCCATGATGGCTTAAACATCCAGCTATAAACTTAACTATATTCTTAAAAATAAATAATTGGATCTACAAGTAAGTATATCTTACTCTATTTTATTTTATACTTTATTGCACACACAGAAAAAAGTAACAAAACAATAAAGAATACCAAAATAGATGTATAAAGTGTGCAAAACTGGCGTTATCGCTTACAGCGATCTCTTGTGTCGGAGCCAGACATAGCTTAACGTGTTTGTACATATTTGTCCTTGAAGACAACAAAGTAGTGCAAAACTTTGCGCATTTACACAAAGTCCCCGGCCACACTAGGTACATGATCATTTAAATGACCTTTCAAAAACGTGCGTGTATTTAAATACAAATATTCCCAAAACATTTCATATTCCTCTCACGTTAAAGTACTGTATTTTGAATGACATATTTTTATTAGGGATATCCCTATGTGTAGTATTTTTACACACTTTTTTTAAAATTATCAAACCAAAATATACTCTCCGTGATCATTCCTAAAAAGTAAATTTAAAAACGTCAGGTGATTAACAGAACCCAAGGTATTAATAATGGAATAAACTAATCAAATTTTCCATTTCAACTTTCTAATCCGATTAAAACGGCTGCATTTTGTAAATCAGCAAATCGATCTTGTAATAAACCGACTTAAAAAATCTAATTATACCGTGTCTCTGTCCGTGTAACTTTGTGAATTTATTTAAAAAGTGCATTATGAATTTAAATATACACACTCCTGTATACCCCCTTAAATAGTCATAAGTGCATTATTATCATTAAAATTGCTTTCTTTCTTGCGTGGTGTATTTAAAAATACACAAGCGCATAGACACGCTTGTAACACACATAAGTGCGTTGTGTATTTACGTACACACCGCTGTATAAATAGTGAAAACACTTGTGCGTACTACATGTTATTAAGCAAATATTTATAATACACGGCATAAACCTAATTATACCATGTTTTTTAACTTTGTGAATTTATTTAAAAAGTGCATTATGAATTTAAACATACACACTTTTGTATACACTCTTAAAATGCTCATAAGTGCATTATTATCATTAAATTTGCTTTCTTTCTTGCACGGTGTATTAAAAAAAACACAAAAGTGTATAGACACCCTTATAACACACAAGTGCATTGTGTATTTACGTACACACGTCTGTAGGAATAGTGAAAACACTCATGCATACCGCATGTTATTAAGCAAACATTTATATTAAAGTGGATAACCACATAAGTGTCTGTTATCCGTCCGTTCTTTGCATTATGGTAAAGCAATATTAACAGCGCTGAAAAGCAGAGTTAATTAGAGGGTGTATGTTAGTGTGACTATTTTTTCAGATTTTATAGGATACATTTGTTATACTGTTTTTCTTTAATTTAATTTGCTCTATCTTTTAAAATACATCATAATTAAATAACATTTCCTTGAAATTTCACAAGTCTCACTATTAAAAAATTAAGGAGCACATGTATCAGTAACAAGTATTGTAAAAAATAAGACCTGTAACTTGTGAAATAAATGAATAATATTATTTTAAAATTTTCTATCATTTTTAGAGTAGTTTCGCTTGTTTCTTCCGTTCGTCCGTCTGTCCGATTATGTCTAACTTCTCCAATTATGAACAGAAATGCATTACATTTGGAACAGTTATGTACTGTGTTCTATTCCATTTTTGACATCAAAAAATAATAATAATTTTTCTTATTAGGGCTGGCTCCCATACATGTGAAGTGGGGATGATTTTATTTTAATTTAATCCCATCCTGTGTGGTATCATTGAAATTAACTCTATTAAAATAAGGTATTATTTATACACTTTACAGTGTGGGAGAGGAATTCATGGCGATCATGTGGAGAGAAAGGAACCATAACTGTGCCTAGGACTTGTGACCTAGTTGTAGGTATAATTTTTAAAGTGGCCACTAACACTCTCCATCCAGCCTGCCCGCCAATTTAGTATAATACCATTAGTGCGCCTTCAGATCTATAAAGAACATCTGTCCTTTCCTAATAAAGAACTTACTACTAGACTTGGTTGTCTCAGCCAGTAAATAAAAATTGACTGAATAAAACTGAAAACAAAAAAAATAATACGTATTCTATACCATTATAAAACTTTGATACATCATTTTTAGCAAAAAAATTTAATATACTGCGGTGTAGTTGTAAGAAAAGTAGCTTACGCACTTTTCTGAAGCTAATAATTAATGCACTTATGGTAATTTAGTTAACATAATACTCGTGCATTAATTGCGCAATGCGCTTTGCGCTAGCTGCCACAATCTACTATTAAATGAATTTTCTTATTATTATTTTTTTTTTGTTTCAGATGCTAAAAGATCCTTTGGACATCAGCGAGCATGCAGAATACGAAGAGGTAGCGAATATATTTTTCTCTCAATTATTCAGTAATCTTATCATTATTCTATACAAAACTGATCAGAAAGGACGTATTTTCTGCTTAGAAATGCGGAAAAGTATGAAATTTCATTGTTGCAGTGTTTTTCGTTACTGCACTGTTTTTTTTTATTTTGATATTAATTTACCACAGAGTTTTAATGTGTCCCATTAAGTTTCATACAAAATGTATGCATTAGATCAAAAAGATACTTGAAAATAAAAATCTACTGAATTAATTCGAAAAAAAAAGCAAATGCCGCTCATTCTATACCATTGTAAATCGTTGATACTTCCTGGATCTTGCTTTAGTGAGTAATTAATGGACTGTTGTTAATTTACACTAACGAACATTGAACTTGTGCATTAATATCTCACTTTGTGCTCGGTGCAACAAACTAATATTATTTTTTAAGAATACTAGAAATATTTTAGTTATACCAAATATTTTTATTTCCTCTCGCTTCAAAAGTATTCTAACTCTAAGAAAGGATAGTTTTTACGCTATGGTGACCAACTTTTTGAAACTATTTTGGGACAAGATTCTACTTTTCTCTTCAACAGGGTTAAATAATTACAAATAATGTATTTTTTTTTTCAGGTTAAAATAATAAAGGAGGAACCACAATATGTGCCCAAGTTAAAAGTGCAGAGTCTGTTTCAGTGATAGACCGTAACAGAGAGACATTCAAATAGTATTATAATAGCAATTTAATGATAATTTTAATTATTTCGCAAAGTCTAGAAAGAACCACATATTGTACTTAGAGGGATAATGTATCCGTTCGAAATTTATTTGCGGCGTTCGATTGGCGGATCTAATTGAAAATGGCGGAACATTTTTATTTTTCGGGTACTATTATTACAGCATTTTTCAAGCCTTTGCTGTGTAGTGGGAAAGAACAATGCATACCACACAACATCATACTATTATACCGCACTACTACAAAGGCGCAGGTAGTTTAATCAGGGCCGGTATTTGAGTCGATTGCAAGGTTAAGCAGATTTTGCCGCGGCCGAGTGATAAATGGGTGACCCGTTCTAACACTTTCAACTCTTCAACCTCCTCCGCGTTTCGAAAGGCACTTAAAACAGTGGATCCCGATTACGGTCACTGAGTGATTTTAATCGTGAGATATGGGAATTCCGGGGATGAACCCCTACAATTTATGCGGGCCCTAGCACTGGTAGAAGGAGACTAATGCAGTACGAGTATATAGTACATTATTTCTATTCCACATTTTAAAAGTGACTCTGATAGAGCAAACTATTAATTAAGAATAGACCAGATGTCTGATAAGTACTGTACATCTTTGTTACTTATGTCACATGTAAAAAAGTTTTAACGTTAAAGAATGGACACCCAAAGATGGGCCAATATCGCGACTTCCGGGCTGCCCATCAATGGTCGCCGACGACCCGGCAGCTCGAGGAATTTGGGGATGAGATTGGCCCAAGAAAGAGGAAAGTGAACCGAGATGGGGGAGCCCCTGGCCCAGCTGTGGGACACAGTAGGCTAATTGAAATATATATACACACACACAAAAAATATGCTTAAAGCGCCCTTCCAATACCATCGGTCAGTCGAACCCGTCGTATGTCAATAGTATATATGTATATGTCAATAGTTATAATAAAGACGTTCAAGAGATCTATACATATAGTTAATTATATGAGATAATGTAATTAAGTGATATATGATTATGTGTAAGTGCAATTTATTAATTAAAAAAAACTGTCTAGGTGTAAATTGTAAAGGATAATAATAATCTATCGCATAGAATTAAGAAATCGGCAATAATTTTTTTGTTTTTTTTTTTTTTTAATTTGGATGAAAGAATATATAGCTGAGGTCGTATTGAGTAAATCTGTTATTAACATAAAAAAACAAAACTTGTACAAAATTCTATTAATTCGAATTTTATAGATGCTTTATTCAAACTAACTGTTATAAGTTCTGTATTTGTCTACTACCAGTCCGGAAAGGCTGAGCCATCGAAAAGAACAAGCAAATTGCAAAATATATAAATCAAAATATAAAGTATTAAGCGGGCGATTGAACATCAAACACTTTTATCTTTAATACAGTCTTCAACTGTCCTTGAACAATATTTTATCTGAAT
>JANCMC010050273.1:0-35426 GCA_024363005.1 Charaxes varanes | reverse complement strand
TTTATTTCCTTGAAGGTTTAAAAGAAACAAAAAAGATAGAAAAAGTCAAAAGATTTGTTTAAAAAATACTATAAAATGCAGTATTGCAGACCTTTTATTTGACGTGCCATGTAAGATTGTTATTTCATAAAAAAATCAGCCCGTGTCGCGTTTAAAAAAAAAAGGCATAGAGAATATTGGTTAGCGGACTAATAGCAGACGATCCAAAATGCGAGCAAGACAATGTCTGCCCGGTCCGCTAGTTCATTCATAAAAATCGCGTTTGGGTAATAGTAAATATAGATTGATTTGTACTTTAAACTTTAAAATTTATTATTATTTGTATATACTTTCTCAGCACTGATTAAAAATACAAATGATTAATAAACACAAGGTTTAATATTCAAATTGTCACCGGCGATCAATTCACATCTGTCGCGTTACATTCGATTCGTGCAATTAAAAATATATAGCATATGTCAATTAAGGCTAAAATATGTCAATCAGCGGGACAGACGGACAGACAGACGACCGGTGCTGGATTTTATATTATTAATCAATCACGTGACCGACAATTCGTTATTAATTGATAATTTTGATTCGCGCCATATTTGGGCCCGTGTTTACCTTGCGCTGCGAATCGTGGCGCGTTGGCTTACCTGAAACAAAATTATTGATTAATTGTCTATGGTTTGCATATGTATAAATAAAATGGAAGTGTCTGTTTGTAGCATCGAATTAAACTCTTTTAATAATAGCGCATTACTATATACACGATACCTATAAAAACACAAATTATTTATTTTTGTGTTTTTTGTCTTTCTGTACAATTTTTTTTTGTGTTTCTGTCTGTCTGTTTGGTTCGGGTAATCTCCAAACCTGCTGGACCCATTCCGACGGGACTTTCACTGGCATATAGTTCGAGTTGCAAGGCTACTATACTTGTAGAAAATCAATTAGGGTTCCGTAAAAAAATCCAAGCCTTCAAAATTTAACAAAATTTCTGAAGGCCGAAGTCGTTGGGTACCGGTAGTTATTTATATATGAATAAATTTAATTTAAATGTACATACCTCATGTACACGATCTGAACTCGTTAGTGCAACGGTAGAAGGGTTGGACTGATATCGGCAAGGTTCCCAGTTCAAATCCTCACCATACTCGCTTTTCAATGTGCCCAATCTCAGTAGAGGCATGTCATTATATTTTTATATTATTTATTTAAATTCAATAATACAAAATTTAACAAAAAAATGTAGTTCACTCGCTATAGCATGATCGTTGACCTCGTGACCTTCAAAGAAATATTTAAATAGTTTCCTCAATTTATTTCGAAATTATTTAAACACTGAATACATAGAAATATATAATTATATCAATAAATTAAAAGGTTTAATCGGATGACCTTACAGGTATAACGTGTCTAATAAATTAAGTTGAAACGTGAGTCATTGAGTCAAGAATATTATTCATGAGATATTATAGCTCTAATGTATCAGTATATTAAATGAAATAGTTCATGTCAATATCATATTAAAATGCTTTAGAACAATTAATAAAGAGCGATTTAGTATAAAGAGATTTGTAAATATAAGAAGGTTAGCTATTCAATTTAGCATTTGCGCCCTCTACAGTCTACAACATGGGCCAAACAATTTTTTATTTCCTCTTCGTTTTAAATGTAGTTTATTACATTTTCAAATAGTTCGATCGTTAGATTTTTTTTATATATAACAAGGGGCAAACGGGCAGGCGGTTTACCTAAGTGACTACCGACGCCCATGGACAACTGCAACACCAGGCGAATCGCAGATGCGTTGCCAGCCTTTGAGAAATGAGTATGCTCTTTTCTTGAAGGTTATTAAATGAATAGATTTAGGTACTTGTTGCTTCCTTTAAGATTTTATAATATCAAAGTTGTAATAAATATATTTTTTAATATCTATTAATATCGTTAATAAACTAGCTGCTTGTACGGACTTCGTTCTGTCAAAACTTATCTTTTTTTTTCATTATATTAAGACTTTCCGTGTACCTTAAGGGAATACGAAAAATATTAGCCGAATTGGTCGAGCCGTTCTCAAGTTTTGCGTTTACAAAATTTTATTTTTATTTATTTTAATAAATAAATAAATATACACTTAACCATAATATTGGAACAAATAAAGAGATGCGCCAATTCAAAAGTACATCTAGACCCAATATGAAAGAATCCACCGGAAAGCCTAGCTTCGTCGTTCGTGGATTCAATAAAAAAAAAACTCAATTCCGTATCCAGAATTATAGACACTTGCTACGTTATTGCTTTGACAAAATGGCCGGTGCGTTGTCTCGCTCGCACCTACGGTACATCGTGTGGGACAATGCGGGAGTGCTAAAATTTTATTCGCGAAACACGTGGGCCCGCACGGCTACGAGTGCATTATGCAGACTTAGTTAAACTAAAAAGAAAGATAAGTGCATATTTATACCGGCCGAACGCGATATTTCGCCGCGACTGTCGCTGTAAAGTGTTCGATTGCGATTTAATGTCGCGGCGGGTGGAAATTTTAAATCTAGCTCTTGCCCTAACACAAACGAATTTCAACTTTATTACATACTGCTAAGACTTAAATTCCAACAGTGGTTGTCGTTAAATATGTGACTAGGGAGTCGCGTCGATGTCGTTACGTTACAGTTACGGAGCCTAGCCGTATCTGGAATGGGGCTACTATATTTTTTTTTAAATAAACCTCAGTGCAGTACAGACTGTACTGCCTTCGATGTCATTACACTTTACGACCTCCGAGTAGGAACCAAGTTCGACATTTTACCATCACAGTTAAATGTACACATTCATTTGTACATAATGAAATCGTTTTTCATAAAGTTTACACGACGTTGCGAATAAGTTTTTTGTATAATTTTTTATCATAACGTGTTTCTTTTAGCGTTGTTACTAATAAAAATTTTACTATAGGATTCATAACTGCGATATCCATTTTGTAGAATCAACTTTAATTAGCAAATAACATAATAGTGTCACGCGAAAGCTTGCGAAATAGGCGTACGTGTCAAAGCTGCAATGATGTCATAGTTGACCGTTTAAGGGGTTTCCCAGAGTGACAACAAACATCTATAACGATTGACACACTTTAGTAAGGATATGGTCACTTACAAATCACTCTAGAATCCGTTCGACTACGAAACTGACGCATCCATCATTTACATAACGAATACACATAGTTTAAAGCAATCAATTTGAAAATAATTTCCAATGAGTGTCCCAAAGATGTCCAATTTTCCAAATCAGTGGCAGATTTGGAAATATTTGATCTTATTATTTATTAGGGTTCCGTACCTAAAACCAAAACAATTAACCCCTATAGGATCACTTTGTTGTACGTCCGTCTATCTGTCTGTCCGTGTGTCTGTTTGTTTGTCTATCAAGACCCTTTTTCTCAGGAACGGGTAGAACTACACAGTTGAAATTATTACCAAAGTCTCTTCAAGGTGTAAAAAAACCAAATCTCTAAGTGTACGCAATCAAAACGTATGGTCCTTTATGTCATATTTCCCGTACATTTGCAAAGAGAAACAAAATCTATATAGGTTTCGTTGACCTAGATTCATGAAGTTTGGCAAGAAACTACAAAATATAGCACAAGTAAAGGAAAAAATAATCCAAAACTGTGAATTTGTTGTTACAACAGTGGCTGTTAATCTATCTGTCTGACATTCCGTCATAACTCTTTTTTACTCAGAAAAGGGGAAATGTCCCATACATGTTTAAAGTTGAAATTTATACCAAATACTGAGATGTGTGATATGTGCAATCAAAAGATATGGCCGTTTATATCAGATTTCCTATACTAGTATATTCGAAAACGGAATCAAAACCCATAGACACATGCAATTTTGTAAGAAACTATCTTGGAGTAAAAATATAGGAAAAATTCCAAAAACCGAAAATTTCTCGTAACATCACAAAAAAAATGCAGTAACTTTGACAAATTAAAAAGAAATATAAATATCCGAATATTTGATTTGCACGTTCTCTCTATAAGTGGTTGCAATAAAAATAATACATATATTGAAGTCCGTATTTTTAAACTCAACTGGTTTAAACTAAATTGATTTTTTGAATTACTTTAATAAAAAAAGACAAACCGCTCAATGTTATCACAAACATCGCACTTTTTAGGGTTCCGTAGCCCTACAAGGACTTTTGATGTTATTTAACAAATTCCATTATCGCATATCAGGTACGAAACCCATCTATATAAGCCTGTCTTGACACACATCGGCCACTTAGTTCTGTCAATTTGTCAGAAAATCACTTCAGTAATGAATAATTTTTTTTTTATCTTTCTACAGTGAGTCACAATATAGGTAGATTAAAATCTTATTTTACCACAAAACTATTCAGACTTGAATTAGAATTAGAATTGAGGCCGCGTGAAGAAGAAGCCGAGACAAAGTTTTTGCTAATACTACAATAAAGTAGACAGAATTTGACTCAACGGACCGCTTAACCCGGCTGCGCTCATCTCCTGGGGGGGAAATGAAGTTCCTAGTCTCCAAGTTTCAATGATACGACTAGGTTATTTAACAATAACTCTACTAGCCGTGCCATTGTGCCTCCATTTTAAATACTGTTACATACTAATATTCCCTTTTTCCCCTCCTAAGCTTAAATTAAAAGCTTGTATTATGACTGGGTGCGACAATAACCCATCGGCGCGGAGGTGGGGTTTGAACCGGGTACCTTGCGGATTTCAGTCCATACCTTATACCGCTGAGCTATTGAGGCTCTATTATATGTGTATATTAATATAGAGATCATAAATCTAAGAGGAGATGACGAATCCTCGGCCGTGTTTGGTTTGGCAGCACGGCGTCAGAACATGGACGCCACTGGTCTCCCACACGGGATTGCGTCATCATATTCATCACCATCAATTTACGAGAAAACACGGATTAATACGATATAACACAAAAACTCGACGGCTTTAGATACCTTTATATATAAACCTCAGATAATAATATAAATTAAAAGTTTCTTAGATTCAACAAGCAATTCAAAGTATTGAACAGATTTAGTTCTAAGGAATTTAAGTAATTTTATTTGGTTCCAAAAATACAAATTGGGAAACTGTACTGTTTTTTCGGATATGTAGATAAATAAATGAATAAAAGTGAAAGGTAACCCTCAATGATTTATCGAAAACTGCAGGACCCAGAGATGTAATTTGGCAGTGAGGTAGTTTTTAGTTTGTAAACGTTCGCTAAGAACGGATTAAAGAGGTCTAAGGGCAAGTTTAATTTAATGCGGATAAAGTCGCGGGACACACCTAGTTCTATATAACAGAAAACTCATAATCTATGTACATAATATATTATAGCGGAGAAAACTTTATTTCCTTATCGATACGACTCAAGGATGACCAAAAACAGAGCATATTCCTTGTCAAAGGCCGGCAACGCGTCTGCGACCAGAGACTGGTGGTGCTGTTGAATATGTCTACTAAGTAGGAGGCATGTCTCTTATTCTTATTGCTTCTAGAATTAAGCCTTATTTAAAAATGCTTAAGTTAGAAATGGACATATAGAGGAGGTAGCTTTATCAGTTGCCGGCATTTGAGTCGATCGTTAGGATAAGCAATTCTTACCACGGACGGGTGATAGATGGGTGACACTGGTTCAAATATCCACTGTCCTCCTTGTTTCGAAAGGCACTTGAAACATTATGTCCCGATTAATATCACTGAGCAATATTAGTCGTGAGATTGTAGAGTTTTGGAGGTTCCGGGAATGACGTCAGACGGCAGTCGGTCTTCGTAACTCACCCTCAGCCATGACCTCTGCAATTTATTCGGACTCTGGTGCTAGACCGGGATAACGCTTGGTTGAACAAGAAGTTAGAAATGGACACTATAATTGCATACCAGGGTCGAGATTTGAATCTCACGACTTATTTACTTCCATCCCTACTACCGTTGAACCATCGGAGCTATATATTCAGAAGCGAAACCTATTACAATGAGTTTCATCACAGACATATTTTCGTGCGACACGCGTCCGTCTCTAATTCTAGGATCGTTTTTCGTCACCTCAGTTATTCAACGTTTATTGCCCATTACTCTTTGATTAAAAGTGTTTATAAATCTTTATAAAAATAAATGCTGAAGTCTCGAGACTTTGTCGACGGGCCGTCCATATTTATCGTACACCTCCCGCCCACGGCTTCGCCCGTATTTTATTAAGAATAACGCGTTATTTTTCTTGTTTTATGACAGAATCATGTTTAATTTCGTGGTCGTAAATTAATACACCTACGGGATCAGCGGCCGTCACCGTTTCCCTTGCTGTTTTAGGATTGTTATTATTAACCAATAAACTACTTAATGGAATGTGTGACTTTCTAGAAAACCATAGTTACTCCCAAGCCAAGGTGTTTTAATAGATTGATGATTAATGAGTTGAAATCTCTCTAGATTTTTCTGGTATACCCATCTCGTGCTACCGCATATAAACTGGTCATGCATCTAACTATTTTGGTTCATTTGTCAAAGTTTGCTTTTATCCACGGTGTTTAGGGATGTTGATTTCCTTGTTGATAAGGATAACTTATTTTAATAACTTTGTAAGAAGTATGAGATCAAATCCATGGCATTCCATGGATTAAGGGTCGCCAGGACCTCCAGGATGTTCATCGCGTTGCAGAGGAAGGATCCATAGCAGAACCTGAGGCCTTCAATCCAGGTGTAGGTTTGAGACTGTTTATAGTACAGTATTTTAATATGAGTGTGTAACAAAACAATGCATAAAGCTTATCAAATACAGCAAGCTTATAAACACGGTCAATATAAATTTGGAGTTAATCTCCTTGCTGATTGACTGCGTTTTCGCATATTTATGCACACGTACGTATTTGGGATACCTGCGTATCCTCAGCCACCCGTACATCAGCGGACGCATCAATTGTGCCCCTGGATTGTATCTGCTCCACCGAGTGCATGTTGCAAGTGCGGAAAGATGCCCCTGAAGATGACGTGGATCAATACCTACATGAGTAACATACGGTCTATAAAGGTCCTGCCACATTACAGTTTTTTTTTTTAGGGGTCCTTTCACTTTAGAGTAAGAGTCCTGGAGCTATATGAATCCATTTTATGCGTATCATGGGTCAACATGGCCATGCTTAGTTTAATTTTTTCTGACTCAGCTCAACTCAGCATTGCTAAAAAAAAAAAAAAAAAAAAAAAAAAAAAAAAAAAAAAAAAAAAAAAAAAAAAAAAAAAAAAAAAAAAAAAAAATCTGTGAGGTTACGCTAATACCAAATCAATTAATTAATTTAGTATATTACTAAGAGTATTTGTTTATATCTTTGTTATGTTTGTACGAGGGAGTCCCTCGAACCATTTGGGTGCATTTATAGGATAAAGTATATCAAGTCTATAGTTTACGTGCCTTCCGAAACACGGAGATCGGATATTTGAAAACCAGTGTTCGAAAGGGTCACTCATCTATCTCCCGGCCGTGGTAAGAGGTACTTAACCCGGCGATAGACTCATATACCGGCCACTAATAAGTTACGGCCCATTGTATCTATTATTGCTAACAAAAATGTAATTTGAAACTCCAACATGTTATTTCTCTTCAAAAGCAACTATTCCCAACTTTATTTCCATGTTCCACGGTGTTTCCATTATTAACAGGCAATTTTCTGTTTATGGCCCAGCAGCGGGCACTTAATTTTACGCGCCTCAGATAACCTGGTTTTATTGCAAACATCAATTTTATGAGTGATGTCATAAAATATGTTGTATTTTAACGTTGAATACGGTTCTCAATTCTATAAATGTCGCGAATGCACGAATATGGTCCCACGAACTCTTGCCTGAATTTATTTTAAAACGATTTTTGGGTGGTGAAAATAATCTTAAATCTGGTTACACATTATAATGCCAACCGGGTTGTTATATAAATCTGAACCAATCAGAGACCAACAGACAAATAGATACCGAAAAAAATCTTTACAAATAAATATACAAGCAAATATGTTTAAAGTATTAGGTTAATTTTCATAATACTTAGAAACTATAGATAACTTTGCTATTTTTATTTATGTTTATATATAGATAAAGGTAAAATACGGAAGCATTCAACTGATTTTATTAATCTATTGTGAACCGCATAGTATGTATGATATTGTCTCGGAAAAGATACTAATTGCAATAGAAACATTAAAAAATGAAAAACTGTGTCGATTATACAAATAAAATTAAATAGACGCTATATTCGTTATAGCAATATAAAGAAGATTGGCGTGGTCGATTTTATTCCAACAGTCTCGGTTATTGTTACGGATATAGAAGATGTCTCTAAAGCGACAAATCCTTACCGCTTATAACACCTTAGAGGACGGACGGCGCAACGGAGACAAATTGAAAATACTTTATTTTTAGGAAAATCCGTCTCTTTTCCGAGGTATTTGTAAAGTATCTCTTAAAGCTTATGTCAGTTTTATTTTAGAGTAATAAAACTTCGTACTTTAAAATAAAATTGTGCTAAATTGTATGAGGATTTGTAATAAATAGCAAAATATGGATATACCGATATCAGATTCACAGCTCGGTAGTCAGAAATTTTTCTATACCCATAACAGTGCGTAAGAAAATTCCATCAACATTGCGTATGACATCCTGCTTGGATCATAACTTCACGTCAAGGTCCCTCAGCCAAGTCGTTCGTACAAATAGTTACTAAAGTTCGAACTTTGCAATTTGCTGATTGTAAAGTTCAAGGAGTTTTAGGTGAATTTTCACTTATCTTGATGTTAAATGCAGCTTAGTATGGTAATGTAAAAGTTGTGCCTGTTTCGTTTTAATTTGTTTATATCGTGACACGAGTACAGTAAATGAACTGGCGTGGGTTTAGGACGTGACTTTAGAACTGGAACTTTATAAGTAAAATAAGCTTCGAAACCTCAATAGTTAGAAGGACACATTGAAATCCTTAAGGTGCTTTGTTTCTAACCCTGACTCCGCTAAAAACAGGAAAGTAGAGAGCTCTGCAGTCCTTTTGTTCGGCAGCCGAATTGAGCCGGCGCGTTAGGGTACCAGTACCTCTTTCTGACATAAGTTCGGCGTGAAGTAGCGGAAATGCTGTCACGTCGAGTGGTGGTATTGCTGATGCATTTCGTACGGTTTGTGAGACTTTCCGGCGGCCTAATCTCGTCATTACAGACCTCCAACCTATCTCTTAGCGCTCTGTTGGTGCATATGACCATAAAGGTTGATTATCATTTATGTGAACCGCCTGCTCGTTTGCCCCACGTAACATATAAAAGCTTTTTTGATTATGTGTAACATAAAACAGAACATTAACTAAAATAAGATACTATAAAATGTGATGAAGGGCTTGCATACACATTGCTGGCCATCAAGAAAGATTAATGTCGTTCTCCATAATCATCATTTCAGCCTAGGTACTTCCCCTGTTGAAGAAAGGCCTCCATAATAATGTCTTCCAGCCAGCCAGTTCCTTACAGCATATAAGAGCTATGTCTATACACGAGTACATTATAGTGGTCCAGTAGCAGTTGCCTTGCATTAAAAAAAGCACTGTTTATTGTTAAATTAATGGTATATTGCAACGCGGAACTCTACAAAAAGACAGAAGCATAGGCTTTAATTTAAAACATTCCTCATTTATAGGTCGAAGCTTAAAAAGATTTTAACTCTGAAAGCGAATCTAATGTTCTCTATTTATATTTTAGAAAAGCTCGGAAAAGCTCAGTAATATTTAGTTAGTAATGGAAACGAGAAATATGAAAAAAATTGGAGCAACCTCGCTTATCTCTGTAAAGTGTTTAATTTAAGCGAGAAAAGCGAAATGAAGCGGTCTTAACTATCTAACTATACAAGTATTTAACTTAATTATTATTCTGAAGAATATCTTAGTTATTTTAATTACAATTCTGCGGAAAATTATGTCGTCAATGGAAACCTCAAATGAAGAGATAAAATTAGGACGGCATAGAAATAAAGGTTGTCAACATTATTTTAGACATCTAAGCGTGATCACCAGGGGTCGCAAACTGCTTGAAACATTCAAGAATGACGTCTATGCACATTTTGATTAGGCATAGTACATATGTATAGTCGACCAAGAAATTGGTATGCCACGCTAAGGTCGAATGTCGTTTGCACGTCAATTAGTTAAAAGGCTCATTTTTGCTTGTTATTATTATTTATACTTTACACTCAGTTTCTAGCATTCAATAGAAGTTCTTCTACTGGCTTATGGCCCCCTACTTCTTTTTCTTTTTTTTCTTTGATGGCAAAGATCTTCGAAATGTAATTGTATCTGCTCTGTGGAACCAATTGCTAAATACTATGTTAAGGAACAGATACGACCTATTTTTTGCAAGAAATCAGTGACGCACCAAGCAGTGAGTCACGTGTAGCAATCTGCCAAACTAGGAAGCGCGTCGAGAGCCAAATAAAATGTCTCATCGCCCTTTAATTTAATCCAATTCGTTGAATGATGCGGGCAAAACCACGGAAATTGTTATACTTGTTGGTTAGGGTGTGCACGCATCTTTACTAATATTATAAATGTGAAGGTAACTCTGTCTGTTACGTTTTCACGCCTTGTCCGCTAGATTAATTTAGATTAGTATTGGTTTAGAGATAGATTGGACCTTGGAGAAGAAAATATACTACTCTTTGTTGCGAAAATGTAACTGAATTAAACGCGGATGAAATCGCGGTTAATAGCTAGTCTTTTTTATAAAGACGTCAGGAGTTTTGGGAGTTTTATTGTATATTTATACAATAAAACTCCCAAAACTAAACTCCCAAAAACCGGGAATTGAAGAATTGTAACAATAGTTGATGAAAGAAATAAAAAATCGCTTCCATAAGTTGCTAATAACAGAAGCAAGACCGTACAAGTTAAGATGAAAATTAAGGTGTGTTATTGAATTTTTGGTAACTTGATGAAACTTATTATTGTCCGTAAACACATGCCTTCTGATTTCAGAATTATTGATTTGGTGGAATACATTACTGGAACTATATATAATTAAGCAAAAAGTCTTGATTTCTAACGCTAGGTTGTGTTGTTAATTAACCTTCTAAACTGTACTACAAAGTAATTAGGTTTTCTAATACGTATGCATCTGTGTTTTTTACAAACATCAACTGATGTAAGTTTCTATTCGTAGTAAGAAATAATAGCTATATAGCTTATATTCTAACATTATAAATCTAGATATATACAAGTTGTATATTAATTTAAAAAATGCTTTTTGCTCAGAAGCATGGTAACCCTAGCAACATCAGATCTTAGAGTCATGGGAACGGTTTGAAATTATCCATTTCCTGTCAATAACTTTTCCGTTCCAAGATTTAATATTACGATTCGTCAGATCCCAGCGGTGTCGGTTTATTTACCTGCAGTACTTGTCGATGCTCCTACTGCAACGAGCTTTTCAATTTCCTACTGATTTACTGATTCAATGGGTGGACGAAGTTACAAGGATTTTTGAATACCTACTCCCCTATATTCAAACTTTTCTGGTAATCTATATATATATAAATAAAGCTGAATTGTTGAAACAAGGTTAATGTGCACTACAAAGTTATTTCTCAAAGGTTGGCAATGCATTGGCCATCAGGAACTAGCGCTTCTTTTATATTCACACTATTGATTGTGTGGTTTAAACGGAATTCCCTACCTAAGTTTGTCTCTATATTTGCAAGCTTTTAAGATTTTATTATTAATCCAATTTTTATAAATTTTATTACTGTTTTTAGGTATTTTTATTCGTATTTCTGATTGTTTGTAACATTTTTTTATATTATTTACTATAATTTCATATATTTTATGTGGATTAATTATCTGCTGTAACGATTCAGATACATCTTTAATTCGCAAGGTTATGTTTTGAGTCATTTCATTCTCCGTACCGAATTATTAGTATCTTCTGGTAAAGTTAAACGATGGATAAGAAAATCTATACGTCATCTCTTCGACTAACTTGTACAATCAAAGTCAGAGTAACACAAATATTATGCGACTCATATAAATAGACAGCGAATAAATCTACAACGAATATTTATTTACACAGACGCCAAACTTTTCTTGAATACTGTTATACTTATGTCGCATTTTTTGCACTTCACAGATTACTATGACAATCCAAAGTTACCCGACTAGACTGTATAATTTTAGCGTATCTATTCTTGATACCATATCGCTGTTTTAAAAACGTTTATATTTCTTAATAAATAACTGACGATGATCACAAGTATATAAGTGTTGTCATTTTTTCTGGTGCAGTCTCATGCCCGATACTCACGTATCGATAAATCGTTGCGATTTAACTGTTCACTTCGAACTGCGCAGTTTTATCGACCGTGTGTATGAAAAATCGTTGTCTATTAAACTGCAAGTTTTATCGTTGCGTTTGGAGTGCGGGTATGCGACCCCGGAATACCCTAACTGTTGTCACTCCCCCTGTATTGTTCCTGACAGTAGTATCCGCATCTTTTCTCTCGTCTCCATCTGCTTTTATATCTTTCTCTATCCTTTTTTTCCCTCCTGTATATCTAATTAGGGGTAAGGCCACGCTTGCAGTCTTTTTGGTCTGCAGCCGAATCACTAAGAACGTGCGATTTAACTCTACAGTTAAATCGCAACGATTTATCGATACGTGTGTAGCGGCTGCAACTCTATACGTACAAAGAAGTTCTTCTTCAAAAGTCATTAGTGAACGTTTAAGTAAGATTCTTAAAGAACCAATTATCTTCCTGTTTCCACTTTCGAAAACCAAAAAAGAATATTGCACTTAAAAGAAAGACTTATACGAGTGCTAGTAAGGCGCAAGATGCTGCGAGAAACGGAGAAACGAAAACTCGTTTGATGCTGCAACTTGACCCAGTTCGCTGCGCCTTTTTCATAAAGATCCATCCATAAACCTCAATAGTATAGGAAAATAATTTAAGCTTAATTTTGAAGAGCTATCCTGTCTTTGAAGTTGAGGAGGTCGTGGCCTAATCAGTGGTCGGCATTTCGTTAAGTTCAGTTGCTCTTGCTTCGACCGGGGATGACCCATTCTATCCTGGTTTATATTTCTAGGGTTCTTTTCAATACTACGGATACGAACCCTAATAAAAATAAAATTAAGTTTATTTATTTGCTGAATATGTTATTTGGTTGTTAACAAATTAATTGACTGTCGAATTGGGCCGGCGCGTCCGGGTACCAGTACCTCTTTCTCACGTGAGATCGGCGTGAAGTGGCGGCAATGCTGTCATGTTAAATGATGGTATTGTTGCCGCGTTTCGTTCGGTTTGTGAGACTTTCCGGGGCCTAAACTCGTCATTAAGGCCGGCAACGCATCTGTCGCCTCCTGGTCGTGCAGATGTCCATGGGCGTCATTGTAACTTTTAAAAAAATCTGCCGGATTCGATAGTTGTTCTATATGAAGTCGGTTAATAAGTGATATATTCGTCACATAACTGCCGGAGTGTGAGGTTGACCCGAAGGTGTTGTAACTTAACAATTTGAGAATACCCATTCAAACAATGCTAAATATTATTTTAACTACTGTATTTTTTTTATCTGTAACCACTTGCATGTTAAGATCTTTTAAAAGTTTATTACATCCTTTTTTTTCTCTACATTTGTTACTCGATTCTGACATCTATGCTGTAAGGGAATACAATTCTTAAATATCTCTGTGCATAAACAATTCAATGCAGAATTAGCTTTTTAAACGAAGAGATTAGAAAGATTTATGAGGCTGAGAAACCATTTGTATTCTGTTGAAACAGTACATCTCTGTATGCAACACAATAATGTAAAATGTTTCTTTAGACAAAAATACGTAGACGTGGTTGAACTTTCAATCTATTACATTAAAACAAATTCCTAAATGGTTATTCTCTATGATATAGATAAAAATATATATAAAGTAGACATTAAAACCTCTTTGGTGACCTTTTTACAACTTATATTAAAATAGAATCAATTTCGATCATTGCAATGCCCTAACGGGGTGACATTAATTGTATAACGTCCAATTAATCATTTAAAGCATAAAAACTTGATGCTTTGACTTTGTCAGTAATAATACCAGTATTTCGCCCTAATTCCTAAATGAGAAGGGCACAGGAAAATAAATTTAATAAACCTATTAAATTTGTTTAGTAAAAATCACAATAATAATAAGTTATCAAATTGTTTATTTAAGTATTCAAATTGATTGTTTAATGTACGAAATCTTGGCTGTTTAACTTTGTCTCTGATACTCTAGCAGAGAACTCTGTCAGCTATAAACAATATCCGCATTTCAAACTATTTACTAAAGGAGAAGACAATTACAACACAAATATTTTTTTCTTCAAAAGTATTTAATAAAAAAAACACAAATCACATTAAAATTACAAGTACATAATGTAGGAACAACAAAACCCGTTTCGTTAGCAAACCATGCACACTTAGTCTATGCACGTAACAGCAATCAATGAAATTTCTAGATTAAAGATCGGCGATCTTCTATATTGGATTATAAATTATGTTAACGCGATAATCATCGAGAAGTGTTATTTAAATAATTTTTCTAGTCATGTAATGATTATTATGACTGCATTTTTTTTATATATATAACAAGGGGCAAACGAGCAGGCGGTTCACCCAAGTGACTACCGACGCCCATGGACAACTGCAACACCAGAGGGGCCTCCCCTTGCCAATCTCAGCCACTCATCTCCCGCTACTCTTTTATATTATCCGCCCATCGTCCTATAAGAAAAAGTATTTTCCCCAAACATGCGCGGAAATAGTCACATTACATTCGAAAAAAGAACATGCGAAGTTTGTCATTTACGGATACCTGTGTACATAAACAATCTGTAAAAAATGTAATGGCCAATGATGGTGATTGTAATATGAGTCTATATCGATCTATATATTTTCTTAAATTTTCGTACAAAATGAGTAACGGTATAGAAAGTCAAGAACAATTGTAACGATGGTAGATGATTTCTATGTATGAATCGTATACTAATTAAGTCAAGTGTTGATGAATGGATAAAAGCCATTTAGTTAATCCTAATCACTTATAGGGGACATAAAACCTGTTGCATATAAAAGGCGGTCAATTTCGCCATTAAACAGATATCGTCACAATGGAAGGAAAGCTCGGTATTGCTGTTTTTCTTGTGAGTATACTTGTATTTCTAGATTTTGAATGTGGTTTCTGTTATTGAACGAAAATAATTTCAGTATTACAAACAAGTAAATTTAGGTAAAGAAAAAACTCAACTCTTAATTACACGTAAATTATTAGGTTTTTGACTTAGTTACAATCTTCAGTTTTAAATGTATATTAATAAATGATTTTTTCATAAAAGTGTTTTACATACAAGCGGGAAAGGAGTGGATTGGTTTAGCTCTAGATGGAGGAGAGTGGTCTAAGAGTGGGGAGGCCTTTTCCCAGCAGTGGGACATTATGGGCTAATTAAAAAAAAAAAATACATACAAACTTCTACGACCATGGTGCGGTAACGGCTGCAATGATTTTAATAAATTTAGTTTCTTTTTTGGAACAATTTTGTTGACATGTTTTTTTTACATAATAATTCATTGTACAGAAAAATGGATAAAGAATTTGAAAATATTTTTCTGATACCTTTTTTTGACCGCAACCACTAGCTAGCTAGCTTTTAAAATATTGCTCTATGTAAATAGTGTTAATAAATTATAGTTCATTTGGGGTCGTCCATAAATTACGTCACACCAATTTTACGCTTTTTGAAATCCCCTCCGTCATTGTCAAACTATCGAAACCCTTTTTCCCTTTGTGTGACGTCACATACTTTAAAAATAAAAAAAATAATTTAAAGAACGGCAAGGAAGGGAAAATTCATTTTTTTTATTGAATATAATTTTTTTATTACAATATTTAAGATTTTGATAGATTTGTGACGTCACAAGGCTCTTAACCCCCGGTGCCCCTTGTCAAACAATGTCACATTTTGGTGACCCCCTCGCACCTTAACGTGTGACGTAATCTATAGAAGACCCCTTTGTAACCTTACTACAATTCTCTTGATTGATTGAAAAACTGATAAAAGGTTTAGAAAATATATATTTTTTTCTTTGTTTTTGATTTTAGGTCTTGTGCTTTGCGTGCCAAGTTTATGGCGCAGTCACTTGCACTGCTGCTGGACGTTTTGCAATTATTGAATTGTTATATAGGCTATATACCATCACGATAAAATTGAACATCTTTTTTAAAACTTATTTTAGGCGGACCTCGGTAATGTAGCGAACATAGACAATTATTAAACGACTCTTTTATTATTATACAACTCAGTTACATCATAAACCTCGTCAGGAAATAAAAAAACAATGTTAGTACAATACCTTCTGACATTATTATCTATGTGATAACTCTATGGACCTTAGTTTAATATATATATATTAATATGTCAAGTAAAAACTTTCGGTACCATACAACGCAAATTGCGCGAACGGAGGAGTACGAAATTTGGCACAATTTTGATTTCTATTCTATAGAGGATGTTATGCTATTGTTAATATTTTTGTAAAATATGCATTATTAATATATTAAATTAATAAAATAAAATCACAGGCACACCAATTCAAACGATTTATACACACATGTATACATTTTACTATAAGATTGTGTCAAAATGTAGTCGCGACGACCGTACTTATTTTAGTTCTTAAATATAACAATGTCTTTGTATAAGCATTAAATATTTTTATATAGCTTTAAATAAGCATATAGTACGAAAAATAAAGATTTGTGCGCGAATTACGACCAGCTGGCGATCTCTTGTTTATATTATTTCGTAACAGTATTAAAGGATCATTTTGTCAGCAGTTGATCACAATTTGACTATTATTTTAGCAAAGATTTGGCTTACAGCCAGACCTGGCTTCCGTAATCCCTCTAAAATCCCCTTAAGCGTATAAGTTATAGCTACTTATTAGAACTATAATGATCGCTAGGGAACGAGGTAGAACTGTTATTGCATGTGGATGTAGACAATAAATAAGTTTAATATGAAATTAAACATTATTGATTTCAAAATAATAATTTTTGCTTTAGTAATAGGCGTGTTTACTCATTTTAAACGTGGTATATTAATTGACGTAAACTACATATTTGTCGTAATATAAGTAGCTATTTTTTTTTCTGTTTTTATATATATCGTTGCCTAAAACAACATGATAAACTTATAAGCAATTTGTGTTGTATCTGGGATGGGTTTACAACACACGCGTGGGATGTGTTATAAAGCCATCCTACGTATAACAAATTACTTGAAACGGTTACCGCGGCTGCTTTCAAGTGCTAAGTATGAAATCTGATATCGTACTTTATATTGCATAGTAATATTAACGCCTGACCCATACCCACGTAGCTTAAACCTAATTAAAAATTGAGTTACACAAATATTTTAACGAATGATTGTTGTATAAAAACTATTGTACAACTATAAGCTGTTGTGTTAATGGTAAACACAATAAACAACAAATAATTATAAATTATATTTATACTAAATCTATATATATAAAAGAAAGTCGTGTTAGTTACACCACTTATAACTCAAGAACGGCAGAACAGATTTAGCTGAAAATTGGTAGGGAGGTAGCTTAGAGCCAGGAGACGGACATAAGATACTTTTTATTCCGTTCGACAGCGTTCCAGGTATGGACTGAAATCCGCAAGGTACCCGGTTCAAACCCGACCGCCGTTGGGGTATTGTCGCACCCACTCCTAATATAAGCTTTTAAATTAAGCTTAGTAGGAGGGGAAAATGGGAATATTAGACATACCTAAAAAGTATTCCTAATAATCTTTTTAAAATATATATTCGTATATATATATATTATTATTTCGTCTAGGATTATCAGCGAGCACAAATTGGACTCGATGAACATTTACACCCACGTCGCGAAGTATTTGGTGAACGCGGATCGCTTTATGGAGGTGAAGACCCTCGCCAAATGCATACGTGCGTCCAATGAGACTGCGGCCAGGTGAGTTATATTTGTATTGGTTTAATTATTATTTTCACCTCTTTAGGGAACCCTTGCTCATCTGTTTATAATAAAGGAAACTTAATTATTTTCTGATTAATGGGACCCTTATGCAATGACCTGTAAGACATCTGAATAAAAAGAGAAAAAAAACATTGAATACTTTTTTTAAAAGTTATTAAATATTATTTAATAATATTGACTTAAATAAAATGAATTGCACTATATTGTAAGTAATTATACTTCCAATGTGTTCCAGTGCAATTTAATCTTTGGTTTTGTTAATTTATTGTGTACAGCCTGCCTTATACGCTTAACTAAGCATACGGCTACTGCTGATTTCTATATAAAATTTCCGCATTGCTGACTCAATCCCCAGTCCTTTTCTAAACGCTCGGGTAACTTTTTAACAAACAGGGACTTAAGAATACTATTGTGTGATTGTGGTTTCCTATTAGGTAATGAAATTTCCCTAACTAGACAGCTCTATATTAAGAACGGGAAATGTTGTTGCGCCATTATGTTTATACGTGAGTTATGGGCGTGACTTATATGTGAGCCGAAGGGTCCAAAAGAAGGATTTTTTTTTAATGGTTAATTTATTACTAAGGAGTTAAATATAAAGAGTCTAATATGAAATTAAATAAATATTTTTTTTTATTTAGAGTACAGAGGTATTACAAACAAATTTAAGCTATAAATACATGAAGCTATTTATCTTATTCCCTTATGATTATCACTTTTATATTTGGTCTTTTAGGTGTTTTTCGCCTTCCGTTGTAGACTTTAGCAATATCCATTTCTGCGTGGCGTTCTACTTCTGTCTTGTGACTATATTATAATTAAATTTTTCTGTGCTTGCGCCTGGTGCTCATTATTAAAATATGGGCTTGTAAAATGGACTCGCGATTCTACAAGCATTCTGTGAATATACTAATAGCACAATAGTAAATGTACTTGTCATCAGAAAAATCGAAACACTTCCGTTTTTTGACATGTTTCCTAAATATATATATATTTTTGTGAATACATAATAATCCTTATAAATACATAAACTTGCAAGGTGTTTCGATTTTTCTGATGAGAAGTGAAGTGAAATTTTTATTACACTAAAATAGATACTATACCTCCTTTTGTTGTTATACTAACACCATCAGTCATGAGCCACTTTTTGGAGTCCTAAATAATTGAAGATCCTTCAAAATTCTATTCGACTCCATGATGGTAATAGTTATTTTAAATGGCTAATAAACTTGATATCCTACCAATAGAGAGGCGAGAAAAGAATACTGTCCGCTTAACGAAAGAACTATTACGCTCAGAGGCATTTCTAAATAGCATTATGCCGGAGCCACACAGAGCTTAAAGTGTTTGTACTTCTTTGTACCATGAAGACTACAAAGTACTACAAAACTTTGCGCAGCTACACAAAGTCCCCGGCCGCAATGTATGATCATTCAAATGAAGCTATGTCTTGCTCTGTAGTAACTTAAAAAAAAGTTTGGTAAGTTTGTAATTCAAAGGCATGTTGGCTTGTACATAAGTACGACGTGCCAACTTATATATGTTTAGTGCGGACATTTATAATAGTGATATTTAGTTAATTTTTTCGTGAAAAAACATCGCAAAGACATATGGATTGTGACCCTTATTCAGAGTAAGAAAATCTGCACTTAGCACTAATGCAGAAATTCTATTTTGTTACCATATACCAAAGACATGAAATATAAGTGTCAAAGTCGTGCCAAGTGCTACGTTTTAACACCTTTTAGTTGTTAGTGGTGTAAAGTCGGGATAGGAACTTTTTAAATATAAATAATTAGTTTTATTATAGTCAAGTCCACATAAATGTTAATTAACTTAAACGTGAGTTTCTTCACAAAATAACTATCTATAATGAAATTCCTTTTAAACGTGCTCTTAGTGATAGTGTGTTCCGATGTGCTTACTTGTGTGAACGATATTTTGTAAAATTATTATACTTAATCTTTTGTATTAAGATTTGTACTAAATCAGATTCATATATTGTATGATCGATACTTCTAAACATTTGAAATTCCAGTATAAATTTCCATAGAGAGAGAAAAATAATTTTATTGTCATAACAATGTACCACATTACACTTTATATACATGTTGACTGGCGAGACACTTAAGAAATTCGAGGACCTCATATTTAATGATCATATATGACGAAAAAAATTAACATTAAATGTAAATATCAATTATATTATTACCACTACTACGCGAGATTAAAAGAAATTAACTTATTAATTACATAATTATGTACGGCACGCATGGACATAATAGTGTGGACGCACTGTTTCCCATCACACATTTTTGGTTTAGGACAGGCAAAAATTCATTTCATCACTCATTCGTATCACCTATTTGTCTACAAAGTATAGCCAAAGTAATAACTGATTTATTAATTTTATTTATTTTTGCTGACTGACAGCCGTCATTAAATCTTTTTTATAACTGACCATTTTTTGTAAACGCTGGGCACTGCTTTTACGAACAAACTTATTCAAACAGCAAATTAACCACAGAACGTAAGGCCACACTTTATCTAATTTTAAGGAAATTTGGTCAAAAATGAAATACCTAATTTTATTACATGATTATAACGAGAAACGAGTACCAAGTACCCTCCTCAGTATTCTAAGTGAGTTTAGTTGTTAAGTTAAATTATGTTAAGGAAAGTTAAGTTGAGTTAAGTTACAGTGGTTACACTAAAGCTAATGTTAAGTTAAATAAGTTAAAGCAAATAAATGAATTTGAATTTGTTAATTTTATAATTGGTTTACATTATCCATCATAAGATGATTGAAAAAAGTTAATATGTTTTTACAGAAGATTGATCTCATGTCTCCAAAGACGTCAGTTGCTCCATTGTAATTATTAGTTTTATGCAAAGTATTTTTATTTTTGCTTTAGAGTGCTATGTTTGTCACGTTTTCAGTTGCATTATAGGAATAATTAATCTTTTTTAACAAAAGTAGGAACGTAGTAAAAAATTATAATTGGTAAAATTCTATAGGTATTAAGCCCATATAATTCCTCCGTACACTTGCTATCAGTTAGATATTTTTTTATTTAACAAAAAAAGATGAATTTAATACTAGTTACAGTCTACGTTTCTGTGCAACTAACCGAAAATTCACCACCGCCGTACACTTTCATTAAGACAATAATAAGACGATAAATTTAAAGTTTTATAGCTATTACTTACAAAGATTACAGGTTGGTGTTCGTTAAGGTGTACTGATGGCGGCGCGTTAATTAGCGCCCAGCTTTTAGGGCCGTACACACTGTGGCCGATCAGATAACATGATTTTTACCTGACGCATACGAGTTCTTAACCGCAGGAAAAACACTGGAAGCAAAGAGAGAGCTTACTAATTTCTCAAAAATCGGCTTCGAATTTGCGAGTCTTCTGATGTTTATGGGCATCGGTGGGCACTTATAATTAAGTACGCGGCCTGTCCTTTAGCCTTTTATATTATATTATAAAGGGATTCCCAGGAGTATAGTTCGATCGAGGCATCATGAGGATATACCGTTACGAATCATTACAAAAACTCTAATGGTGTTTTCGCAAGGATACGGAATTAAATAGTTATTTCGTTTGATATCTGCAAAGGACCAGATATTTATGTATAAGTAACTAAAATTTTTATCAGGCGACCTCCAGACGTCAGTTTGAAGAAGGCACTTAATGAAAATGATGTATTTTTTATTTATACGTGTACGATTATGGTATTCTTATAGCTATAAAATAGTACTATAAAAGAAATTGTACTTATAGATTTATGTAATGTCACTTAAAAAGATAGATTAGGAATTATAAAACTATTCAAAGTATACGACTTTTGACGTAGATGTCGTACGATCATGTCTGATGGAGTGGTTGCAAATCCTTATCAAACGCACTGGACCGTCCGTCTTGCAGTGTCCGAACTTAAACCTGGTCACTGCCTCTAACAAATTCCCTAATTAGACGCTTTTTATTGCGGTTAATTGTGCCAGTTATGATTGTGAGATGTGTTAAAGTTTGTCAAGTTTAAAAACCCCTTTTTTGTATCAGTACCTTTACATTAAGGTTTCATTGTAAATATTTCGGATAAATAATTATTTATAAAGGGCACCTATTTGTAAGTCATTGCTTGGTTGCAGTTCTCCATAGCCGTCGGTAGTCATTTAGGTGAGTCGCCTGCCCGTTTGCCCTTGTTTTATATGAAAAAAAACTTGCGAAAGTTCGCGAATGTCTACTAACTTTAAATGTCCCGCGATTTTCGAAATTTCGTGATAGCTAACCTTTCGTTTTCATATAATTATGTGGACATTTTTACATCTTCAGGCAAGATACATTTTCTTTTGAATATATCTAAAAAACTGTTTCCAAGTTTCTTCTCATTAATTTCTAAGTCCTATTAAAACTTAACGAAATGAAGTGGAAAAGTACACGTAATAAATTAAAATAAAAACTTGCATTGTAACTTTTTGCTGTTGGTTACGGTTGAATGGAGTTGTCATCAATGATTGAGATACCAAATCTTGATCTGTAAAATGTGACTGTATTGTAAAATTTATGTTCTTTTAAGGGGTTCCGTAGTACTACAAGGAACCCTTATAATTTCGCACTGTCCGTCTATCTGCCAGTAAGGTGGTCCCCCTTAGGATTTAGAAATTATTAGACGTAGAGACTTGAAATTTTCCTTATTGATAGAACACGCTAAAAACTCATTAGGAAAATTATTCTGAACGAATCCGGACAACAACTTTTGAAGTTATTTAACAAATACTTTTATAGCGTATCAAATACGAAACACTTCTATATAAGCGTATCTTGAGAAGCTCTTGGCCATTTTATTTCGTTGGTCTGATTAACGAACAATGTTTCATTAGAATTATAATAAAGTTCTATACGAAAATGCGTATTATGGAAGTTTAATAAAGACGTCCTTCGGAGAGCAACTTTATCATTAAATATTCTCAATCTATCCCAGTCTGAAATAGGGGCAATTACCGCCAGACCTCGAAGGAGTTATGAAATAATAAAACAAGAAACAAGCGCGAAATTTCCCCAAGATAATATTTTGGAAACTTGAAACAAAACTAATAAATAACTTTCCATTTGAATTTATTAATGAAACATAATCTAAACGTAATAAAGTTTTTAATTACTGTAGTTATTCTAGTCGAACTAAATTGTTTCGGTTTTAACCAGTCTGTGTTCCAATTAAATTATTAAAATTGTAAAGCAGTTTTTATGGACCAATATTGCCCCTGAGATAAAATTGAAGTTTATTACCAAAATAGTTTTGAATCAGTACATGTCAAAAAATAAATAAAATGTTCTGTAAATGTAAGCATAGTAGCAAATGTTGCTTACTTATTGAATGTATTTTTTGACCAATTTGTGTAGATTAATATTGCATTTATAAAATTTTCTTCTACCTAGCGTCAACCCGGTGCAGTACCAGTTTCCTCCTAAATTGTTGACAAGACGACGGACTATCGCCTGTAGCCATTCCGGAAAGTCCACATACTTTATAATCTCACGACAAATATCACTTGGAGACAGAGGAGGTCGGATGTTTGTAAATCAGTGTTAGAATGGATCACATCTATCACTCGGTCGCGGTAAGTACTGCTTAACCTAGCGATCGTCTCATCCCCGCCACTAATTAAGCTTAGACCTCCTCAATATCATTATGAGATACAATTAGAATTTACTGTGCGAAATAGATCTGAAATTCTGAAATTTCTAATTATAGTTAATGAAAGTGTAACAGTGATTGTACAGTTATGAAATGTGATGAAGTCTAGAATTATATGTCTATTTATCGAACGAAATTGTTTTGATTTTAATAAGTCTGTCTTTCAAACTAATTATAAAACAGTTATTATTTATTGACCCAATTTTAAAGAGCTCTTTATTGGCTGTCTGAAACTAAATTGAAATTTGTTGCACGAAATAGGTATGAATTGGTTTCAAATCAGCAAAGCATGGAAAATATGCCAATAGGAATTGGAAGACCGTCTGGTTATTAAATAACCAGACGGCCTTCCAATAGTATTACTAAAATTATAAAGCAGTTATAATTTATTTACCCAATTATAAAGAATTTATAATTTATTGACCCAATTGTAAAGCTTGCCTACTGATATAAAATTATTGGCCGAAATAAATTTAAAATGGTGGAAATCGACAAAGATTTCGATACAATTGCAAAAAGGGACAAAACAAAACGAAGTCAATTTCGAATAATCTCGAACGAGTTTTGTACGAACTGATAGGCTGTTTACGAAGCAAAGTTAAATGGAGCGGCGATAATTATTGTATATATAAGCAAAATAATGCTAAAACGTATATTCTGAGGCGGGGATGAAATTGCGTAGAGACAATATAAATGAACCATATTAAGGCGTGTCACATTGACTTGTAAAAATTAAAAGAAAATAGACAATTCAACACAAGTCACAAGTCTTCCTTATAGTCGTCGTTCTATCAGAACGATAGTGCGCGATGCGAGCAAACGTACCTTGTAAGAAGTGTCCTAATGGAATTCGCGCGATCGCATCGAAGTTCAATCAATTATTCCTAATGGAATGCGCGCGATCGCATCGAACTTCAATCAATTATTCCTAATGGAATTCACGCGATCGCTTCGAATTTCAATCAACTATTCCTAATGGAATTCACGTGACTGCATCGAACTTCTATCAATTATATCTTTAATCGCACGTTCGTACGGACTAAGTGCGCTCACATCGCGCATTTGCTTTCCACATATTAAGACGACATCTCATACTTTCTTTTGTGTTTAGATATAAAATAAAATTGATTATTTCTGCGATTGCTAAACAATTGAACTTTTTAGTATTCTCAGTAAAGTAGCTTAAAAGCTTGAGAATACAGAAAGAGCAAATATTAAGAGACTAGATTAAAATTGAAAAAACCGTTTACAACTACAAAAGAAAAATTGTATTTCTCTAGTATATTTGTAGCCATGGCGAGAAAGTCAAGGTCACTTAGTATAACACGAACACTATTAAATACAACAGCGAGAGACCCGTTTACATTTAGTTTAATATGAAAGACAGCAAATGCTTACAATTAAACTATATGTATTTACATTACCGCAACACAATTACAACGAATTATGCTAGAGCAGAACACAACGGAGACACTCGTTTGATAAATTTGTAAATAGAGCCAAGAATTTCCTCGTATCATTGAATAATATTCATTATTACGTACATCATTAGTTCCAAATTCATGCGCAGGAATGTTTATATTGTTTCCACTAGGATATTCTATGTCTAAGTGGCAATTAATCATGAGACATGTTTGTGATAACAAATTTAGCTTGGAAACTTCATTCATCTATCAATTTGTGAGAATAATATTGAGTTAGGTAACTATTCCGCTAAAATAATTACCATTGTATTATCTGCTCACCGCATCGACTAAATTAATATCATGCAGTAAAAATGAGGAGATATATATGATCTATCCATGATAGATAGGTGACCCATTCAAACTCGTTTTCAAACATCCGATCTACTTAGTGTTTCGAAAAGCACGTAAAACAGTGGAGTCACGATTAATGTCACTGAACGGTATTGTAATGAAATTGTAGCGATTGTGGGGGTTTCGGGGATGACGTCAAACGCAACAAATATGCTTTGTGTGCGCGTATCAACAGAAAATAAGTTCAGTGCTGAAAATTAATAGAGATCATTATTTTTGGCTGTTTCAATAATTCTCCATTCAAAATATTCAGTCGGTGTCTACTATAACTCTGTCTGGTCTGACCATAAAAGAAAAATATATGATAAGATTCATAAGCCTGTATAAAAATTTAAAAGTTATAAAACAAAGCAAAATTTTTAGATAAAGCCGTACAAAGAATTTTGTTTTATCCTAGTTTATGCTTAAGTCCCAACGGCAAAGTATTACTTTATAAAGTTTTGAAACGTTTTGACACTTCAAAACAGGCTAAACAACTTTCTACATTTTGGATATTTGATGAAGCATATTTTGCAGATCAGCAAGGGGAAAATCGGTAGGCAGTTCACCTAAGTGGCTGCCGTCGTCCATGGACGACTGCGCCCTAAGAGGTTTGCAAATGCGTTGGCCTTTAAGAGGTTTGGGCCACAGGGAACTCTCACAAACCGGACGAAACGCCACAACCATCACTTAAAGTAACAGCTTTCATGCCACCTCACGTCGATCTTATATGAGAGAGAGGCATAGTACCCAGACACGCGCATCCAATTCGGCTGCAAACCAAAAGGACCGCAAGCGTTACAAAAAAGCTTTCATTTAGGTCGTTGTCTCAATAGCCCAATAGCCCAGTAAAGTCGGAATTTGGACTGAACCCTTATGGATTTCAGCCCAGCTTTTCCTCCCGCTTTGAACTATTGAGGCTATATACTGCGTTTTGATACTATGCGCAATAAAGAGATCTTTATTTATAGTTAGACCGGCAAAGTATTTATAGCTATATAGATTTTCATGTCATGTTTTTTTTATCAGATAGCGAGACAGTGTAAGAGATGGATTTTTTTTTATTAGGCTGTAGTGTCACCCTTAAGAAAGGCCTCCGTTTTCTCGGTCCATTTTAATCTTGCTCTTTTTTAATCCCCGAAGGAAAAAGAGGGGTGTTATAAGTTTGACTTTTATGTTTGTCTGAGTGTCTGTGTGTGTGGGTATTTGTTTGTCTATCTGTCTGTAGCATCATAGCTCCTGAACGGATGGAACGATTTCAATTTACTTTTTTCTGTATTAAAGGTGACTTCTGTGCGAGTGTTTTTAGACTTGTTTGATAAAAATCGGTTAAGCCATTTAAAAGTTGTGGGGGTTGAACGTTGGGAACTCAAATAAACAATAGGAAGCGAAGGGTATAAATTTACTGAATTCAACGAACAAACCCGAGTGAAGTATCAGGGGTTTGCATGAAAAACTAAACTAATTTGCTTTAATTCGCGAATGAGTTTCAGTTTTAATCCGTGAATTTCATTCGCGGATTAAAGCAAAGTAGTTTAATTTTTCATGCATGTCATGGATTTCCGCAAAGTAGCGCTTAATTCTGTTAGTTATCAGGGGTTTTTTAAATTTCGAATTTAATTTTTATGCTGGATAGGTATTCCCTTGATTGCTATCTCACCTTATCTTACGTGTTGATGCACTCTAGGGTGTAACGCGCTTGCCTGAAATGAACTTAAACTCTTGCCCTAAAGATCCCCATGTTATAGTGAGAGAGAAGAGCGAGTCTCATCCACAACTTCCCCGCAGAGGCTTTCAAATCGCCGATCGCGTGATACCTCTTCTTCAGCCTGCCTGGTCATCAGCCGCCATTTGTGGGCATCAAGAACGTCACAAAAGACTTAATGAAGGATTTATATTGATGGTACATAATCAATGAAAACAACAAATTCAAAAGCCAAGTTAAAAATCACTCACAGTATTTCGCAGTGGCAAATTTTTGCGATTAACTACGAAACAGAAGTTGCCCGGGCACATGTTGCCCATGGATTGTGAAAAGCGAGCTCCGCCTGAATTCTGGCAAACAATTTTCTAACTTTTCGCAGCTGGACACCTTTAGTTTTGCAATTTACTGTGTCTGACATAAGTTGCGAACCAAACGATTTCTGCTCTTTGCTACAGGCGGTATATAATGTGCGAAAAGAAAGTGTAAATCTTGATTATAGACTGTAAATTATGAAAATAATAGAGTTTATGTATCAAAATTAGAAATCTTAATATATAAAAATACAATGTGTAGAGTTTCAATAGCTCAACGGTATAAGTTATGGACTGACATCCGCAAGGTAACCGGTTCAAACCTTATTGACCCCTTTCAATAAAACCCGGAAAAAAAAAAAACCAGTCCCTTCCAAACAACCTCTTTTTTTAAAGAAAAAAACCCCCCCCGTCCACCACCCTTTTTTTAAAAAAATTTCATTTTTCTATTGAAGTCTTTTGGCCAGATATTTTTTTCATCATCATATTCCTTCTCCTCGTCTATCGCACTGCAGTGTGAGGCCCTTTGTAGCGCTTGGACCGTGTTGTCCTTTCCCGTACCAACTCTTGTCTCCTGTTCCAGTCCAAACCCCGCTTCCTAAAGCGTCGCGCACCCCGTCCTCCCATGATATCCGGGACCTTCCTCTGGCTCTTCTCCCTTGCAGTCGTGACTCGTAGGTCCTCTTCGCCAATCCATCCGTAAAAGGTGCCCATACCACCTTAGTTTGTTTTCTTCCAGGGTGGTTTCCACCCTCACTACCCTCAATGCCCTGTGTTTATGAGGTAGTGAGGGTGGACGGAGAGAGCTTGGAGCAGATTCAAAGCTTTAGATACTTGGGTGCTCAGCTCAATGAGAGCGGATATATCAACGAGGAGGTGATGGAGCGGATAGGGGTTGTGGGGAGAATATTCAGCTCTGTTCGAAGAGGCTTCCTTAACCGAAGAGAAATCACCGTTAGGACCAAGATGGCAGTGTACAAGTCGGTCTTCCTCCCTATACTCACATATTCTTCCGAGTCTTGGACACTTACCTCAAAACATAAAAGCCAGGTACCATTGAAATGTGTTACCTGTGGAAAGTGGAGGGAAAGACCAGGCGAGATCGGATCCGAAATACCACAATCCGAGCCAACCTAGAGATTAAGCCTGTGGAAGAAACCACCATGGAAGAAAATAAACTAAGGTGGTATGGGCACATTTTGCGGATGGATGGGAGCTGAGTGGCGAGGAGGACCTACAAGTCACGACTGCAAGGAAGAAGAGCCAGAGGAAGGCCCCGGATATCATGGTCGGACGGGGTGCACGACACTTTCAGGAAGCGGGGTGTGGACTGGAGCAGGAGACGAGAGTTGGTACGGGAAAGGGCAACATGGTCCAAGCTCTACAAAGGCCCTCACACTGCATTGAGGTAGAAGAGGAGTAAGGTATGTAAATTTATTGTTACACTCTAAAAACGACAATAATAAATTAAACAAAAAAAAAATGAGAACATTAAAGATGGAATTAACTGAAAGGAAGATATTAAGGACAATATTAGGCCCAAGTAAAGATGGGGAGAGATACAGAAGTCGTTATAACACTGAACTCTACACACATATTGAAAAAATTACAGATCTGACAAGGAAGAGAAGAATTACTTTTTAAGGTCATATTCAAAGAATGAAGGATAACAGACTCACAAAAAAATTGTGCAATTGTTTTGCAAAATTGACGACTAGCTCATGGATCAAAGAAACTGGAAAGGACAAGGAAGAACTGAGAATTAGTCAAAAGGACATCAAAGTACGAGCATCATTTAAAGAAAAGTTACAGAATAGTGCAAGATTTATTCTTCCTACACGCAATTCGTCGACGTCTCCATTTATCAACACGTCTAATGTGAATTTATTTCTACGATAAAAACTTTTATGTAACGACCAAATGTGGGGCAATAGACGCTTGTTGCACGCAACGTGCACTAATCATTTCCCTGTCATCGAATTTCGATGCTCCGGGCCTAATTTTATGGCTGGCTGATAAACTGTCTATTAATAGCTCAGCGGGTAAAAAAAGGAATTGAAATCTGTATGTTGCTTGGTTTGATCTTCGACCTCGTTAATTTATCGTCGCAACCAATCCTAGCATTAGTTTTTACGCTTACGGGGAAGAGAATAAAATAGTAGACACAGTTTGTATGGTACGAAATTTTTCATTCGACTGTTTTTTATGTATAAAAAAGTTTGTATATAAATTTACAGTTAGGTTATCAGGCAGTTCATCAGCCAACATTGTAACAAGCCATTGCTAGTATAATCGTTCTTAGGATTAACAGTAGGACTACCTCTTTTGTTATTTAAAATAAGTCAAGAATTTTGTTCATAAAGTTGAGTTTCTTACAGAATTTTAAAATATAAATATATATAGGACTATATGACAGACGGACGTCTGTTCCTAAGGTAGACACTGAATGTCCGTCTTATAGTTAAGAGCCGCCTGTTAAATTTTTTTTGCAAATACATAAATACATATTTATAGATAAACAACAAACACAACCCCCCAGTGGTCACTGCACACTGCACCAACGTGCCACTCAATATGCTATCAAGTATAAGAAAAAAAAGTGACATAAGAAATATGCTTAATAATAAATAACGTTTACTGGTAAAGGCCGGTAACTGATCTTCCAGCCTTCTGGTCTGGGCCTCGGTAGTCACTTATAATAAGGTGAACAGCCTCCTATATGGCATCATAAAAAAAATGACGTTGGAAGTTGTCCAAAAATGTCAAAGGCTAACGACTTTATATGACAATTTGTTTACATGTGTCATTTTGGAAATGGCAATCGATAACCAAGTCATTGATAAACAGTGTTGTGCAATAAGAAAGCGGCAAGCCGGCAATTTGCCGACTTCGTAGCAAAAAGGTTTTACTAAAATACGGTGATTGAACTCTTTCACTTCTCTCTCTCTCTCTCTTTGCGTCGATTCCTCAATGCTGAGGGTCGTGACTCCTGTCTGATAACTTTTTTCTTAAGATGTTACGCCAGCTTTTTCTGTTATCCGCCGTGTGCAGTGTTATAATCTGTATCATAATATGATACAGATTAATATTTTGTGTGTTAATATTTTGTGAAGTTAGAAAGATGGCTGCTGATAATTCTGTCGAGTTTGCTGCTATACTTGCCTATCTTTGTCGGTTCTCAATTACTTTACCAATGACCAATTTACTGTAGGGGAAATTTAGTTGTTTTAGTGGACTGTATAAGTGGTGAAAGGTCGTTGGTGAGGCGCGAACGAAATAGTCCAATTTGTAGCTAGAAAACTCAGCCACGAATATCGACGAAAGAATGCAGAAAATAATTTCATGTTGTATTACTATTATTTATTTACTGTCTATAATGTCCCACTGTATGGCAAAGGCCTACCTACCCTCTATCTGTCTCTGTCTATACCTTAATATAAACAAAGACAGATGGAGAGTACGTAGGTAATTTAACAAAACAGACAACTCCAAGAAGTTGTCTGTTTTTGTCAAATAAATCTAACTCATTTTTAGTTTGATAAAGTAGTGCTTCGTGCCCAAAGACCATCCGACGTGCGGCAGATATTTACTTAACAGTGGGCAATAGAAAAAAGCATTCCAGTAGTCCCAAAAGAAGTGTCGAATCGTCAGAGGTCTCGGTAACGTTGAGGTCAAACTCAAAGTCAAGCGTTTAGTAACGATGACGCAAGTTCCATGATTTTTGTTCACCCGAAAAGTGTACACATATAAACAATTTATATAGACGTGATTCAATGGGTGTTGTTCCTATCTCAAGAGTTCCTCACGAGCCTAAAGAATTCCTCACATCAAAAATTGTATGCTCAGATTCAGAGTTGCACATCGATCGCGTGGAAAAGCGGCATGCAGGCATCGTGCAGTGCTTCGCGTGCAACTCGCTCGGCTGCGCCTACGACGCTGCACTCCTCACTGTCGTTCCAGTGCAGATATCCGACCAGGTAGCATAATACCCCTGTCGCGAACAATCACAATTACCGGAATCCACGAACGTATACATGATAACTACATAGTCATGATCACAATCATATCCATGATCACTGTCTTAGTCGTGATTACAATGACAATCATAGTCATGACCACTGTCACAGTCATAATCACAATCATAGTCATGATCACAATCATAGCCATTATCACAATCATAGTCATGGCCATTGTCAAAGTCGTTATCACAATCATAGCCATGATCACAATCACAGTCATGATCCCAGTGATCATGACGTAATCAAGATCACAATCACAATCATAGTCATGATCACTGTCGTAATCATGATCACAATCATAGTCTTGATTACTATCGTAGTCATGATCACAATCCTTATCATGATCACACTTACAGTCACGTAGTGGACGCTGTAGTCCTCGCCCTTGTTTCCATGCACAGTCGACCAAGTAGCATAATACCTCAATCATGATCATTCACAATCCGGACCTAAGTCACTGTGAATTTAAAAATATATATTTATGAATTATAAATAAAAGATTGGTTTAGAAACTTCTTTTGTACATCAGATTTAATATTTTTTGACAGTAAGAGGTGTCGTTGTGGTATATATTTTACAGGACAACATGTTTGGTGGGCGTTAGTAAATAACAAGCATTTAGACTGCTGTCAATTGTTATAGTACACTAAAAATACTTTTAAAAGTTACATATATATTGCAGGAGTACTCAGCGGAAACACCGAAAATGCATATATCTTCGCAGCCACCGAAGAGGCACAGTCGAAAAAATTCAAAGAAACACAAAGGTATACATAATTTTCGTTAACAAGACTTCCAATAAAATGGCGAAGAGCGGTATTATAAGGTGATAGTTAATAACTAGCGATCATAAGGGCTACTTTTGCCTGAGCCGATGATTACGAGTCGACTTGGAATATGCTAATGAATTCGCCTTTAGAGAAGGTTATTATGCTCCTGTGCGATATTCCTCCTTTTGTGCAAATCTAACCCTCCTATTTGCAAATAAAATGCGACCTTCAGAACTTAAATTTTGGATAACTCTACTTGAAACGATGCATATTGAATGTTTATCGAATTTAACAGATGTGGATACAAAAGTTGCTCAATATTAAGGCATAGATGTATGGTAACAAAAAGACGTCAAATTTGACGTCTTTTTTCTTATTAATTAATCTAAAATCTTATTAATTAATAAGAGACTTTAAGATATTTCTTTTCCTTTCCGTTTCTCTTCTTCTTACAAATATTTCTCATGTTCCGACATGGCATGTGTTTAGTGAATGTAAATTCAGGTCTCGTCTCTATTAACTTTAAAGGAGCATATAAGTTCTTAAATTCATCTACATCAATCTCAACCCGATTGCTTCAGCTACTGGACTAGGCCCTCTTCATGAACATGTCATGTACTTCTGCTGTTCGTCAAGTGCATCCATTTCCTCCGGTGCCTTTACATCGCGACGCATGTTCTTAAGTAATATAACATTTTTTTCTGTAAGTTCAGTCTTAGTTATAAAAGAAATATATAATAAATGCTTTTGTAGAGAATAAGGTAGAAGTTTATCGTGAGGTTGCATAACTTGAAATTTGTGTCATGTAAATTAGCCTTCCAAGAATTTAAAAATAAAATTATATTTTAAAGCCGCTAGCATGTAATATTAAGCAATTGTAGATGGTGGAATTAAGATGGGATCAAACATGAACGCACCTCAGGTTCACTGAAGGCTATTATAATTAGCATATAGCGGGTCGGCTTCTAAACAACACTGGCTAAGCAAAATTAACCCCTAAGGTGCACTATTCAACACCCAGCACCACTATATTATCCCTCGAACATGCTCATGTTAAATTCATCCCTACAAAATACGTCAGTATCGTCTTCATATATCATTGAATGTTAATTTTATAATATACTAATGGTTCATAAATATGGCGTAGAATTATTACATACGACGGTTATTGTTTATACATTGGCTATCGCTCATTTGATTTATTATTTTGTGTTTTATGTGCATATATTAGTTTTCCAAAGAACTATCTATTTGTATATATAGAATTGAATTCTAATTTTCTTTGGTCACGGCATTACGCGAGAACGGTAGGACCGATTTCGCTCATTCTTTTTTCGTTGTTTTTTTTTGTCAAGGAAAGGTTCTTATGAAAGAAAAAATTAACAAAATTGCGCATAAATAATACTTAACCACCATAAAAACATATTTCTAATGTAACTTTAGCGGATTCGGGGGGGAGGTTTAACTGGAGTCATTTTAGCGAATTCATCTATTGATATTACACTTCATGATACATATTATGTAGTAGCCCATTTTCATTATGTTCTGTGGTGGCCTGAATAGGGTTGGAGAAATCCGAGTCAGAAGAGTGGCGGGAACTAGCTGGGTGCCGCTTGCGAGATATAGGGGAGAGTGGCAGTAACAAAGGAAGGCCTATGCCCAACAGTCTGAAACGATTTCACGCCTAAATCGCCGAATTCCGGTAAAGAAATAGATTTGACATTGGAGAAGGACATAGGCCGCTTTTTGTCGCGGAATACAAATTTCATCGGGGTGAAATAGAGATTGAATGTTTTGAATGAAAGTTGAAAAATACAATGCGCACGTAGTCGCGGGTTGAAGCTAGTATGATATTGATGAGGTGCTCGTGACGCTCAAAAACCAACTCCTCAGCATTCAATCAAATACTGCAGCATTTAGGCTGAGGTGTATTTAACGCTTTTGGGTTTTTACTTATATATATATTATAACTCACTGTACTTATACCTCAGGAAGAATTAGGGCATTTATCATGCAATTGCTCTACAGATTTGAGAAGTTAAAGAAACCTGTCATAAGTCATCCCTTTAAAAAAAAAACTACAACAGTATTTCTTTAATATTAGCATGGATTTTAGTCATTAAAACAATATTGTTACTGTCCAAATAATACATATATACATAATTTCTACTTTCGAATTCGTTGCTAATTTTAAGATTTATTTAAATTACCTGTCCCAGTGGGACTGAGGGCGCCGTGGGCGCGGGGGACGCGTGTCGCAGCGCCTCGCGCGCTTCACGCAGTTGACCACTCAGCTCCTCTACGACTTTCTGTGAAATAAATAGGAAATAGTTGACGAGCTATCGGGAATTTGTCCACCTACCATTAAGGACTAAAATTGACTCAACTATGACGCCAAGCACAAAAATGATACATGCCTAAAATGACCATGATGCATTTTGTTAACGCAGGCTCGAATCCGAATGCCGTAACAGGGTTTCCGGCTTCAGTTTCTTTAAAAAACGACATAAAGTTTTTGACCCTTCCTGCCCATTGTTATATTTTGATGATACCTCCTACCTACTCAAATTGTTGAAGCCTAGAACGCGGCAACATTGACCGCTTCATCAGAAACAAGTATTAGCTAGAAGCTAATGCTCATGCGTGAAGGTGTATGGGCACGCACGGCACGATATTAGGCGTGTCATCCACTGAATCACACCGCAGGAACGCCTGCGAGTCTTCACTTTCGAATATACTCCTTGAGGTGACTTGAGTACGGAGTCTATTTAAGGGGTTCCAGATTTGCCAGGGTAGTTAAATAAATAAATAAAATAAATAAATAAACATATAGGACTATATGACACACGGACGTCTGTTCCTAAGGTAGACAACTTAATGCCTGTGTTACCTATTGAAAAATATATAAATACATACATATAGATAATACACACAGACTCGAGGCGGAAATCGAATCCACGACCCTCGGAGCAAAAGGCAAAGCAAGTCATATACAAATCCTACTAATATTATAAACGCGAAAGTTTGTACACATTAATGTGTAGATGTAT
>JANCMC010050252.1:0-20720 GCA_024363005.1 Charaxes varanes | reverse complement strand
GTTGCAGAGGAAGGAACCATAGCAGTGCCCGGGACTTGTGACCCAGGTGTAGGTTTAGGAGCGCGCTCTTTATAGTACAAGACCAACAATAATTATGTAATATTTCTTTTTATACTAGAACACGGAACTGATTTGATTAGGTGTAAAACATAGAGAAATTTAGGCTGATTTTGAGATATAAATAATTAGACTTTTATGTATAATAATTGGTAGCAACCCATAAAACTATTCCGTTGTAATTTCAATTATGAAATCGAGAAAAAAACAACTGTTTCTATGATATTTCCTTTCATTTAAGTATAGTTCTTATAGACAAGCAATGAAACGCGATCTAAAACATTTTATCGCAGGCTTTTCTGTACAATACATTCCTTTCTTGAAAAGCGGAATCCTAAAGCCTATGGCTTTCTGTAATTGCTTTTACCATACTGTAGCGTGCAGGCACTTGACCAGTTTTTGTAAAGATTCCGCTCGGAAATTTTTCGTCTCAGTTTAATTTTTTACATTATCGTCGTCGATTGAGGTCAATGCCAATGAAATACACGGAAAGACCGAGATAAATGATCTCCGATTCATCTTTTTTGTTGACTTTTTATTATAATAAGCATCGAACGATGCATGATGACGTTTCAGGGTAAAGGCTAGCGCAGCATTATCAGAAGCCAAAACAATATTAAGTAAGTTTTGTTCAACCAGGGCGACCCCAAATTCTATGATCCCGCCAAAAAGTAACGGTGTTCTTAGAGTAAATACGATTTCTCATGACAGCTTTTAATGGGATGTATTTGCAATAGCCGTGAAAAGTAAATTTTCATTTGAGTAATACGAATCTGTTTCCTCTTAACATTTCATGCTAATACACAATTAAAATAATCCAACTATGTTACCCAAAACCAAATAAGTCGAAAGCATTTCACAGTTCCTTTTATAATACAGGAACATTTTGACTGGCCCGTTGGCGCAGTGGGCAGTGACCCTGCTTTCTCCTCCGGGGGTCGTAGGTTCGATTCGCGCCTCGAGTCGGGGTGTATTATCTATATGTATGTATTTATATACTTATACTAAAAAAATTGTATAACAGACGTCTATTACATATAACACAGGCATTACTTTGTCTACCTTAGGAACAGATGTCCGTATGTTATATAGTCCTGTATATATTTATTTATTTTGTGTGCATATATAATCTTCTTGTATTGTCATTAGCAAACTACATAATATTTTACAATAATACGCTTAAACAGTAAATACATTGTTAGAAGGCTGCCGTCTTGTTTTCAGAATTCACGCTTTCTAAACCTAAATTAAGAATCTCTGCTTATTAAGTCAACGTATATCTTAAAGTTTCTAAAAGAAGGAGTACAGTCAACCAAAGATTTAGAGGAAATTTTCAAACGTTTTTTTTCCCTCTTTACTCTATATAAATAATATAAATATATAGGACTATATGACACACGGACGTCTGTTCCTAAGGTAGACAATTTAATGCCTGTGTTATAGGTACGATAAATAATCTTTCTATTTCAATTTTGCATTTTTTCTTGGATAATTAGACCTAACAAATCAGTATTTTCAACCGACTTCAAAAATAGAGGAAGTTCTCAATTTGCCTTTTTTAATTTTTTTTTGTTTCCTCAAAACTTGTTACTGGGTGAACAGATTTTGATGAATCTCTTTTTATTTAAAAGCTGGTGCTTTCCGTGCGGTGCCATTTCAATTTGGCCACGTTCTGACAATTTGGATTCTTTTTTTTTAAAAAAAAACGAAAGATTATATATCTGACTTAAAAGACCAAAAAAATACGACGCCTAATTTTTAAGTATAGACTATATGTAGTTGTTGAGTTTTTATATACATTTTCATGTTATTTTTGCATTGTAAGTTGATATAAGTATATTTGGACACTTGTCAAACAGATGGAGACACTCGGTAAAAAACGCATTATTATCATAATTAGGCAACTTTATTACTATAATTATTTAAGACTCGGGTCATATCGCGATTGTACCTAGTATATAATTTTTTCGACGTTACGACAGAGTTACATCTGTCCTGACGGTGTTTCCCTCCGTGACCAGGACAGATGTAACTCTGCCGAAACTTCAGGAAAATTATAAACAAGGAACGGTCGCGAAAAGACGCGAGTCTTAAATAATTATAGCGAAAATAATCGCGAAAAGTTTAAAACTTTATTACTGACCCAATGCCACATCAATAATCCGTTCTATATTGTGCGCGTTGAACGATACGGGCTGCGGTGTGAGGCAGTTCTCTATGGTGCCGTGACCGAGGCGACCGTGCGCTCCGCAACCCCACGTGTACAGAGCACCGCGAGATGTTATCACCGCACTGTATTTCATTAATTAAAAGTTATCGTGACATGTTTAACTATTCACCTATACATAAATAGAACTGAAGTGTATGTTACGTATAACGGAATTATTTTTCTTTACTAATTGCATATATACAGGTTGACTGGTGAAACGCTTACGATACTCGGAGATCCAATATTTGACGATAACATATGACGGAAAAAATTAACATTCACATTAAATTAATTAACTACTACTTGAGATTAAGCTGAACTAATAATGCACGGAACCCGTGGACATACTAGCGCGGACGCACGATGATGGGCCATTTTCCCTTCACACTTTAGTCCTGGCTTAGGACAGGCAAAAATACCCATTTCACTCATCACTTATTCACTTATTTGTTTAATAAGTAGAGCCAAAAACGCAATATAAATTACTCATTCACTTTTACAAAAAGTAATTAGGATTCTATTCAAAATCATTAAAAAAACCTCCGAAATCACCGAAATCTCGAGAACAAAGTTACAAATTATATTAGAACAATTTTATTACTATTTTAATTGAAAATGTAATACACATATCCATACATTAATTTTAATATATAAAGCTGAAGGGTTTGTTTGTTTGCTTGAACGCGCTAATCTCAGGAACTACTGGTCCTATTTGAAATATCCTTTCAGTGTTAGTTAGCGACATGATCTATATGGAAGTCTATGGAGGAAGCCTATGCCCAGCAGTGGACGTCAGCGAGCTGAAAGAAGAAGAAGAAGATACCTAGCTTATAGCCTTCCCCGATAAGTGGACTATCTAACATTGAAACCCAGCAATCGACTCAAATGTCGACCACTAATAAGGCCACGACCACGATTAGATATATTATATTAATTTTGGTATAGATTTATGATCTTCCAGAGTCGTTAAAAAAGTAATTCCATGCTTATCTATACTAGTATATAAAGCTGGAGAGTTTTTTGTTTGTTTGCTTGAACGCGTTAATCTCTAGATTTATTAGAGCGATTTGACAATTGTTTTCAGTGCTAGATAGTTCATTTATCGAGAAAGGCTATAGGCTATATAGCATCACGCTAAAATTGAACTTTGTTTTAATTATACGCGGACTAAATCGTGGGCACAGCTGGTGATATTATAAGTAAATATGTAATTTTAGAGCACAAGTAACTTTTATGACATAGAATATAATAGAGAGTCCTTCAGAATAACACAGAAATGTTATTTCAACCCCACAACGGAATGTTATCTCAGCAGATTACAAAACGACAAATTGAAATTATTACACAAAAAGCAATATTAAAGGGATTGAATGAAATGTTTACACAAGTCAACAATGCGCGAAATCCTTAAGGATTATTGGTTAAGATAAACTTATCTTCGCAGGACTCGCAAGGGGTTCTGTAGATTAAACATTTTAAATAAAATGGCCAAGAGCGTGTCAAGACACGCTTATAAAGGGTTTCGCATCTGATACGCTATAAACGTATCTGTTAAATAACTTCAAAAGTTGTTGTTCGATTTCGTTCAGAATAATTTTCCTAATGAGTTTTTAGCATGCTCTATCAACGTGGAAAATTTTAAATTGTCTAATAATTTGGAAATCTAGGGGAGGGGTATCTTATGAGCAGACAGACGGACGGACAGAGTGAAATTGTAAAGGTTCCTTGTAGTACTACAGAACCCTAAAAAGATAATATTATTATTTGCATTTGAAAGAGAAGTTTTTAGGTTCTGTTACATTTAGAAGTTTTATCAAATATAGTGTTTGCTGATCTCTCTTTATGTCGATATGAAAGCTTTTGTGAATAAATTGACACTTAGCCCAGCAAAGTGTATTATGATTCTTATTAATAAAACTTGTATATTAAAATTGTTTATTTGTCGTAGCCATATCGTAGAATTGGCCATATCTTGAAATCCGAGAATTTCATGAAATGGCCGCATTTCATGAAATGTCTCACTATCCGTTGGACACATCATGATGTGCCTTGGCCAAATCAATGATAAGATATTGTTTGTATATATATATATATTTATAAATAATATGTAAATATATAGGACTATATGACACACGTTCCTAAGGTAGACAACTTAATGTCTGTGTCCCGTGATACCGGTTATTAAATGTCACACGCGCTTGTAGCATAAGCTTCCAGACACAGTTTGAGGAAATCAGCGATATCTGAGTTAACGAACATTAAAAAAATCCAGTCGAATTAAGTACCTCCTCCTATTTTGAAATAGGTTGGTAGAATGATCATGTGTTATCATGCCGGAGACTTTGTATAACCTTACCAAGTTTTGTAGAACTTTGTAGCCTTCAAGGACAAAAATGTACAAGCACTTTGAGTTATGTCTGGCTCCGTTATATAGTTATAAGGGCGAATAAAATTCAAGACTTATGTGTTATAATTTCATTTGTTCGAATCTCTTTAAAAGGGAAGAAAAAATATGTCAAATTCACCCCCTTGGTATCAAAAGTCTGCAATATCGATTTGTTGTATGCATGTATATATAAAAATATAAATACATTTATTAATAAAATTAGGGAAAATAAAAATGTGCACACTTTCGCGCATACACACACACACATACATATATACACCACACAGCACATACACAAGCACCATAGACTATGCTGCTACGCAGAACTAAGGTTGCTGTATAATACATTTTGCTTTTGTTTTATATATAATCTATGTTTTTATTAACAATCTATTAGTAAATTCAATTTGAAAAAAAACCCTTTACTATACACTTAAATTACAATTTTAGCACAAGCATATGTAACAATTGCTGAGTTTTAATCTCTATGGAAAGTCAACAAACGGAGAGAGATCATATATTTTTATTTAAAATCCCAACAAAATTAATTGACACGCCATATCTTTGGACTCGATTTAATTTAAGGCGTCCTACCTTTAATTCTCAACGTTGAACTTTATTTCATATACCACTTTTAGAAGCAAATTATGTTGCGAATACTCTCTTATTTCGCTTCTGTAAGGCCTGCAAAAGAATGTAGAATTTACGTATTGACACTTAAGAAGCAAATACGAGCGAAATTATCAAATGATTAATAATAATTTAATTATAGATTTGTTTTTGCAATATTTTTTCCTTTTTTTTTTCTAAAGCCATACATTTAATCACTTTATTTAATTTTTTCTTCTCGACTTCATCCGCATAAATTTAGAGAAAATAAATAGATTCAATTTTAGCGTGATGATATATAGCTTTTCTCGATAAATAGCCTATCTAACACCGAAATAATTTTTCAAATCGGGCCAATAATTCCTGAGGTAAGCGCGTACAAGCAAACAAACAAACTCTTCAGCTTTGTAATATATTAATATAGATTTAAATATGGAAACTTAATTCGAGTGTAAAATATGTCATAAGAAAATTTGTAAGAAATATTATACTGTTCGTTTCCATTATAAATAAAATAAAATAAAATAAAAATAGAAAATTGTTAATGTTAGGGCAAGCACTAGCCCCTTTGATACCTAGGGCTTACCTAGAAACCTAGGGCTTATATCTCGGTTTACCCAATAAGCCTATGAGCTTACCTAGTTTAGGGGTTAGAATTTCACTGAACTTTAATAATCTATTGTTAGAGTAGCTTCCGGTCGCGCCTGCGCAGTACCGGATATGTCAACTGCGCATGAGCAAGTTATAGCATTGATGCAATATTTTATTATTAGGCGGCCGTACGTCTGTACGTTTCCAACGACGTTGCAATTTTAAATTTAGACTCCTGAGTCGCGATCGGTTTCATTTAATTCTATAGTAATAAATACAATATTTGTTTGAAACTAGTTGATAACCGCGATTTTGTCTGCCTTTTACAATTTTGTTTCAATACTAATAAGAAGCGATGAGATGGACAGACACAGATAGATCAACACGCAGTATTGTAATGTTTTCTTAAAATTTTTGAGAGCACTGTTTAACAAATAAAAATTTATTTATGTATTTATTTCAAATCCGAATAATATATTAGCATAAATTAGATTTAAAGTGCTTATTAGCTATTAAGCTAAATTGTTATTTTATAAGTTAGGTACCATGTTATTTACTTTGTTTATAAAAAGAAAATTTCAAAGTTCAGTATAAATTAGGGCAAGAGCGCCTAGACCAGAGGCACTTAGACGCTATTGCTGGGTGCCCCAATCATCCACCCAGACAAACATTTGATCATACAATAAGAACTTAAATCTATATCTATACTTAATATATAAAGCTGAAGAGTTTGTTTGTTACTTGAACGCGCTAATCTCAGGAACTAATTGTCTTATTTGAAAAATTCTTTCTGTGTTATATAGGCCATTTATCGAAGAAGGCTATATATCTTCACGCTAAATTTGAATCAATATTTTTTAACTAATTTAACGGGAAGTCGCGGGCATAGCTAATCTAGACTAAATGACAATATTTATCTTTTTAACGCTTCTAAATTGCGTGTGTCTGTGAGTGTGAGTGTGTGAGTGCCTGTGTTTTTGTGTTTAAATAAAAATATTATGGAAATTAAAAAGACAGTCATTTACAAATTGAAGATACAAATTTACATTTAATTTTATTTATAGACGTATTCCATTGTACTTAAAATTTGCCAACTTTGCAAAGTTTTGCACAAATTTACAATTACTTAAATGTATTCCCGCTTTACGATCACATTTTTCAGATCGAAGTCGATCCCGATTTATAGAACACAATTGCCCCGGAAGGTGTCTTCCGGCTAGAGATGCGGTTTCGCTTGACCTCGGTAATCCCGCGCGACTACAAGATTTCTATAAATTACAAAACACAATATTGCAAACCTGCTTAAATATTTGCAGATATTTAATTAAAGATTTTAAAAAACATTTAATAAAAAAATATATGAACGTTGATTTTTGACGTAAAACAAATCTGCTGAAACTATTTTACTAAAAAAAACTTACCAACATAGCAAGCAAAGTCGCAAGTATAAAATATCTCCTCTGGATCTAATATCTCCAAAAGTTTTCGGGGATTTAAGCCAAGTAATTTAATTTAGAGTGATCGAACTAAAATGGAGGTCGTCCCATCGTCTGTTATTTTAGGTTGAGGTGGCTTTTTCGAAAGGCAAGCAAACGCCGGCGTCTTATTGAATTTTTGAAGGATATTGTATTGATAACAATGGACTCGGGTTTATTAAATCTTCCACCAATTCTGAAATTCTATCAGCTCCTCGATATTTATCATTATTTATATATAAATACGTAAAGCGAAAACTTTAAGTATCACTTTTGGAAAATTGCGCGAACGGAGAGGTATGAAATTTGGCACAATTGTAGTTCATATAGAAGAAGATGTGCGAATGCCAATATTATATGCAATATTAATATATTAAATTATTAAATTTTATTTTATTTATTTTTTGGAAACAAAGAGCACAATATTCCATTAATTATAAATTAAATATAAACTAAAACATAAACCAATTAAGCTTCCACTTAATTCTTAATTCAAAAGGAAAGTGTGACAATTGTAAAATATATAAGGTATGTAAAATAAATATATGAATAGTAAAATAAATAATAAAAATAAAACCACACGCACACCAATACTAAACGATTTACACCGTTTACACACACATGCATTGGATGACGTCAAAGCGTAACGTGACAGTCGTACATTATATTAATAGACAAATTTTATTTTTCTGTGCACAGAAAAATGTATGTCGTTGTACGTAAAAAGGTTTGTAGGTAAATGTCGACCAGGCACTGATCTCTAGTATATATAATGAGGTTAAATAGAAGATATTCCACGTGGTGATAGTGAGAAGCGTGTGTTACTGAGATGCTCGTTTCAAACTAATCTAAAAGTATTTCGTGCGCTTAAGTGGCTTGCCGAAACGATATTAAGACGATCCAACATTCGATAACTAATCAAAGTTGTTTTCCCACCTTCGCTATATGGATATGAAATATCCTCCTTTCATTTATGTTATATAACCATATTAAAGGTCTTGGGTTTAGAAGTCAACGAGCTGAAGGATAACTTTTTCGGAAATATTTTAAATCTTGTTTACAATCATAGAAGGAACCAAATATATATTTTACTCAAAAATGTTCACTTTTTTTTATCATAGAGTCCTATAGGCATTAATTAATTTTTTTGGTATCCGCGATAAAGTAAAACCTACTGCGGGTACCGACGGGCACACCTCGCTGTATGTATTATGTGTGTACTATGGTTATCTATATATATAAAAATTAATCGCAAAATGTGTTGGTATAACTCAACAACGCCTGGACTAATTTAACCAATTCTTTTTTTAAAATGTTCGTTGAAGTCCAAGAATGGATTTTACGGCGAGAAAAAATCAAATAATTGCCGAGAAAACCCTAAAATCAGCCCTTTTCTTTTTCCCATACAAACGTTTTATATCTAAAATGTAGAGTCAATTTGAACTTTATTGCTATTCGTTAAAGTTCATATTAAATTACAAGTACTCGCTGTTGTCTAAGCAATGTAGGTGTGTTCCTAACGTCAAAGAGTCAATTTGCACTTTATTACTGCTGCACAACGTAGAAACGATTCGTAGTCATTCGCTATTCATCATCAGTCATCGTAGGATGGGAATGGGAACGGGAACGGGAACGGGAACGGGAACGGGAACGGGAACGGGAACGGGAACAGGAACGGGCACGGGAACGGGTATGACACACGGACGTCTGTTCCTAAGGTAGACAACTTAATGCCTGTGTTATAGGTAATAGCCGTCTGTTATACACAAATGTTTTTTTGGAAATATATAAATACATACATATAGATAATACATCCAGACTCGAGGCGGGAATCGAACCCACGACTCCCGGAGCGTATATTGAAATTTCCAGGGCCTGTTACGAGGAAACAGAAAAGATGTGACACTTCCTGTGCGAATGCGATGGGCTGGCCAGAATGAGAATGAATCTCTTCGGCGTGGCCTATCCAAGGTCGGTAGACTACGGTTCCTTCAGGTTACAGGCGATGATAGAACTGCTCGTCTGGATTTTTAAAGCCTTGTAGCTGGAAGAACAAGGGAAGATGAGAGCATAAAAGATCCAGCAGGGTCGAAGTGTATCCAGGTCGAAGTGTGAGCCCCATCATTAATAATAATAAAATAATGATAGAGCATACATTAAGTGAAATGAAATGTTTTTAATCATGTTTATTTCCATAAAAACCCATAGATATGCTTTGTAACCTGTAATAAGCAACTATAAAATGTTATAGGTTAAGACAATTTTATGGATTACAAAAAGTCATTAGTAAAATGAAGTAGGTAGCCTGTCCGGCTTCAATAAATTAGTTTTCATTGACATCTAGAGGCGTATACCCTCATATATTTATATAAAAATATTCAAATATTTAAATTTGAAAATGATAACAGTTAGACCTGCAATTAAGAATGTGGATTTTTCACACCCGAAACCTATTTCTAATCTTCTAATTTACTTTTTTTCCTTTGTCCAATTTGTGTTTTTAATGGATTACGGGTTCATCAAATGCAAGTCGTTTAAACAAAAGCTAGCATTTAAGCTAGCTGCAGCCGTTTTAGCTTTATCCATTTCGATGATTTCTATCATTCCTACAATAACTGAATCATTGGGCGCAATGATTATCTTTAGGCGTTACGAAATAGTCTTCAAAAGTTGTGTAAGTATTTTTATTCTGTTGCTTTTACCGGAGCATCGGTCGTTTTATGAATTCCTAAATCGTCTACATTCTATTGATAGCGAGTTTCGACTTCGGAACCACTATTCCCTAATAGATGTTCAAATAATTGCTTTCTGTACATTGTCAGTAATTCATAAAATAATTATCGTCTCATATACGTGTTCAAATCAGGTAGTATGTTATGATTCTTACTTCCTAATGGTAATCTTAAATGTTCAATTTCTCCCTCAATTTTTTCCTCCTATAATCATCTATTTCATATTCTACTCAATGCGTTGTCGTGTTGTTGCGTTGAAGAAACGCATAATAAATGACAGATGTGATATCCTGTATTTCCGTCAATTGTATAAATCATTACTTGATGCGATTGAAATGGTGAAGTTCGACACACTGGTAAGTAAAAGTATTGGAGGTGTTACGTTTAAAGCAGAACAATTTTATATCTCAAAATATTTATAATTATGTCAAAAATTCCATTTGTCCATTCAATAGGTACTACGCTCCAGCGTAAATTGTCGTAACTCCAAATTCCCAACTTCACAGTAGAGCATTACAAGCATGTCAATTGAAATAAAAACGTCATTATTTAATATACTTTTGTATAAAAATTTATATTCCGTAATGACACTTACATTATTGTATACAAAAATATAATGAGTAATGACGATTATATTACAATTTATTTGTTTTTGTAGCTCTGATGTAAACCTGGGAATTTAGGGTTACGGCAATTTACGTGGGAGCCATCGATTTTTTATAGATTTATTTATCTGCAACAACATTACGATATACACGGATTCGAGTTATGCCTGCTCAATGTCACGTCATGACTTTGACCTGATTAAATCAGGGTTAAGTCATTCATCTTAAAGTCACTCTTCGACATATCAAATTTTGATAACTCGAAATCAAGACGAAAATAAGCCAAAGTCTAATCGAATCAATACCGAATTGAAGTCCAGTCGAGAAAGTAGATTCTAGTTTTTAGACATACTTACGATGTATTCCTAGAATAGCTTAAAATACCATCTTCTTTTGAATAACGACGGTTTCAACTGCTATCCTTAATACTATAGCTCTGAAAAATCAACAGATATGTTTTTCCCAAACCCTTGACGTACATAATATTATTTTAGCCAACATCATTTTTCTTCGAAAAAAAAGGCTTGCTTGCTTAATTACCGTAATCCCCCCTATAATACGGTACTCTTATAACGCATTAATAGTATTCTATAGTAAATAATATTATAATATATAAGTAAAGAAAACCACTACACTCATGCCTTGTTTGCATTTGTTGATTTTCTTAATTTTAAATTTCCCGCGTCGTGCGTGACTCTATAATAAATCTTTCAGATGTTCCCATTACTGGAAGTGGAGACATTTAGAATTTCACAGGGAACGTAACAAATTTATATCAATTATTTCGAATTAGTGTTAATTCTAAAAAAGGATATCTAGTCCTGAAATAGGGCTTAAAATCTTTAAACATTTCGGAGAATAAAACTTTGGTCTCATTTCACTCTAAGATAAACCTAACTAATAATATATATCATTATATAAATAATATTATATTATGCGCATTCGGGGTCGTTGTAAGAGAATAATCCTACAACGCATTTTCCCATATTGCGGAATAAACCAACCGTGTTATATAGAGGATTACAGTGAGTTGGCGTAGCGGCTCAAACCAGATCTTGGCCTCAGAGACTAAGAGTTGCTGGTTCCTTCGATCCTGCGCCGTCTCATGCTATTGCGTTGCTTGAAGCTAGCTCAAAGGGCCTAGCACAAACATTCTCGATAATTTTACTTACTTTTACGTTCAACGTTAACGTCAAATGAAACGTAAATGCTACTGTTTAACACAACTTAGTAACTGAATATTTCTAGCACGTATCGAATTCTCGACTTTACGGCCATGTAAATCGTGTAAAATGGAAGCACGAACCTTCATTTGTCGTTTCGTTTCGAACGCAAAAGTAAGTAAAACTATGAAGACGAGATACATCCTATGTACCTGCTGTACGGGCAGGTTTTGGGAGAGGAGATCTTGTTTGATCTCCTCGGTCGGGATTTCCCGAGGGATATTGCGTATTACTATGCGGAGTTGTCGTTCCTCCTCTAGGGCATACGTGTGATAACGTATGTTGTTAGAGCGGAAATGGGAGGAGACGGTTCTGAACTCCTACTTTTTTCTCGAATTGACAGCTAAATTTAAATACAAAATTACAGATTAGGAAACAAAGAGGGATTAATAAATTATTACGTGAACAAACACAGAGAACAAATGAACAAAGTCGACCCTGCCACAAGGCGAACGGAGCGGCCGCTCGAGGCGCTGAGTTCCTAGCCTTAGCTGGAAGCGACTATACGATTATTTTAAATATATGATATATTCACTCCCAGGGGGTGGATCTTCCTTTATCTGCCTGATAACTGGTCAGGTCCACTACGGGTACGCGACCCCGGAGCTGCTATTGTCGCTCCCCCTTTACCATCTGTGAGAGTAGTATCCGCATCCTTTCTCTCCTCTCCATCTACCTTTCTATCCTTTTACTCCATCCCTTTTCCTTACTCTAGTCTAGTCTTTCTAAATTAAAAATAAATAATAACAAATTGTAAATATTATTGTATTATTAATTTTTTGAATATATTTTAAGCAACGCACACGTTAATCTTTTTTTACTTAATATGGGTGAAGGACAGTTCTCATTCACAATTACAAGTTTCGCAAACTTAGGAATAACATCCGCATAAAGATATCCTTCTGTTGCAGAACTACGACTACTACTACAAAAAGACATGACCGATATGTGACATCTGCTGCTTGTCGTGTGTATGTACTTAGTCGGTGTAACTAATGATAAGATTGGAGCATGCGTACCAGCGGTGCTTTTGATAGATTGCGGCGTCTAAAAATGCATGCCTCTCCAAAATTACCTCTAAAATAGCGTGTAAATGCAGACTTGCAAGCTCATCAATATCATTGGTTTACAGTCCGTAGTTGAGTTTGAGATTACAATAAAAATGCTGTACACACACAAACCAACGGTGCAATTAATTAGTGAAGGGGCGTGCGTTTTTAGACAAAAACGTCTATGCCTAGTCGGGGTATCTAACAATGAGATTAGAGCGTTCGTACTGGGCACTAGCGGGCTACGAGCTGGAAGACCATTAAGTTTTAAGCCTTAAACGATGCCTTCAAAATATCAATTTCATGTACATAAATGATACACAACATTTCTATTAAAAGTGTTTCATTTCGCATATCCCTTAAAGATAAGATAAGTTATAATAGGGAAAAATGTTTTTTCTCTTTCGTAGGAATGAATTATTGTGTCCGCAATCCGCACAATCGATATTTCAATCAGTAATGCAAATAAAACAAGTGAATATCCTAATACGATTTATATCGACCAAATAATAATTTAACGAACCTATGATTTTAAAATTCTATAGTATAAACTACCTCAAAACATAAAAGCATATTATATAGGTCAGTGCTAGTATTCCATTCAGATAACGTCATTGAATGATAAATTTGATTAGCGTACTGATTTTCAGGTGTCGCAGTTATAGTTCGTCGGTTTAGAAAATCTTTAAGCAATTTATATCTATACATATTGTTTTAGGTTTTCCTATGACCCTCACTCTAAGTATCATAAGTATTTTATTTAGGAATAAAACGACAGGAATTCATCCAATTCATTGTATAACCACCGCATTGCATGACCACATAGCCACGTGCGGCTCTTTGGATGTGTTTTAGTTTCATTCGAAAACATGTGATTCTTACATATGGATCGACTTATATATGGATAAGTAAATAATTTTCTTATGAATAAATAGATTTTTTTTTTATCATAAATGATTTATAATAAAAAAAGTATCAAGGTGGGCCACTGTCGCGACAGTATGGGCTCCCACCAGTGACCGCCGACGACCAGGTTGGCTGAGGAAAAGGTGGCGGAGACGACTACACGCCTTTGCGGGAAAGAAATAGATTCAAATGGGTCAGGAAAGGAAGGTGTGATTGAAAAAGGGGGAGGCCTTCGCCCAGCTGTGGGACAGTATAGGCTTATTTTAAAAAAACTTTAAGCCACTATTATAATTTATTGTTGGCATGTAAATTTTTGTGGCTCCTTAAAAACTTTGAAATTTTGTAAATTGTTATTTTCGACGCAAAAGGTTGCCGACCCCTGACCCAGGCCGTCAACTGTTATATAAAACTGTAAAATAATGTGATTTAACTACACGACTTTGATGTTATGAATTAAATTTTTATAAGTTATTGCAATTGTTATTTTTTTAATGTTACAAGGTACAAGCGAGCAAGCGGTTCATATAAGTGATTACGGATACCCATCTGCCACACAAAGAGGCTAGCAGAAGCGTTGCTAGCCTATACTGACAGGATTAGGCCACCGGGAAGTGGAACAAATCCAACGAAATGTAACAACAATACCACCACTTGACGCGACAGCATAGCCGCCAGCCACTTCACGCCGATATTAAGTAAGAGAGAGGCACTGGTACCCGGTCTCTCCAGCCCATTTCGGACACAGACCAAAACGACTAGTTTAATAACATTAAAATAAAATTTAAATTCCAATTTTATAGCATTTTAGCAGACTAAACAAGATTCTTTTGCATTTAACTCAAAAACATTGCATTGTCTGTGAACCAATGTTAACGACTTTGAGAGACTAAGTATTGTTTGTAATATAAATCTATATATTATGGTTGTTTCTGATAATAATTGGTATAAGGCAATATGATAATAAAACTAATATTTAAAACAATATTTTAATTAATCACGTTTTGTTCACATCATTGATTTAATTTTTCTAGATTTTATTACAGCCTTAAAGTTCAGGAATGTGTAAAAAATGTACGCTGGGTCAGTCTTCACTTTGAAAAGATTCCTTTTAATAAATAGTTATTCTTAAGTATAAATCAAATGTTATAAATGATACTAACAACTAAATAATGTTTTTGCTTGTGTTTGACCTCTTTAGTAATAAATTCACTGGGCTGGATTAACAATACACATCACAGGATATTGTGCTTTTAAATATAGTGTGGTTTTTTGGACAAGTACACTTGTGTGCTGTTTGAGAAAGCTGCAAGTCTCATGAACCGCTCTGCAAGTACATCTGAACACCATTTAAAACACTGGCATTACTACAAAAGCCTAATGTAATGAATTGGTAAGTTTATGGCTCCAATGTAAAGTATTGTAAGCCACATTTATGTTATGGTCACTTCTTTACATTTTCTAAATGAACTTGATGAACAAATTGTTAGGTAACTTTAAAATTAATATTGTTAATAGAACTCATCAATATTATTTAGAAAATGTAAAAATTGAACATCACACAAACATGGCTTACAATAAATACTCTACGTAAGAGGCACTGAAGTATAGAAATAAAGAGTGTTGCACTAGCTCTCTTCTCTAGACAGTTGGTTGGATACCTAACAGTATAACAACACAATACAGTTAACATTGAGGCCTTTAATCTACACTTTCATTCTCGCACATACATAAACTAGATTTACGATTGAGACTTGAGAAGTCTACATAATTTGTATTTTAACTCGTGACACAAGTTGATAAAAATGCAATGACCTAAATATATTACTTTCAACACACACAAACAGTGAGACATCTAAGGGATTTACAGCTCATCGTGAGATGTCTGTTGTTGTGTAAGATTGGATTCATCACATGCAGCCGGAGTAATTAAATCTATTTTGTATTCACAACGGAACGGTTCAGTGACAGATGTTAGTTTTGTTTCTAAACCGCAGCTGATACTGACTGTAGTCATTCTGTTTGGCCCGTTCCAGCATGCCAACCCATTTGTGTATTTCATAACTGAGTACTTTTTACCTTCTTCCCCGGCCCACTCGCCCCAGTTCCCAAGGCCTACCTCCATACCACCATTTTTAGCCTTCTGTGTTACTTTCTGGAATAGACATAGCTTGTAAATGTACTCTTTGTCTTCATATTCCAAACATTGGCCGTCCATGGTAGCATATTCCTGCTGCAAGCCATAGTCCTTATCTAAGTTTTCTTGGAATGTTCTTATATTCGATTCAATCTCTCTCACTGCTCTTTCAGCATCAGTTAACTGGCGACGAGCATCTGAAGCCTGATCCACTAATTTTTGGGTCTCTTCATCGTACACCTGACTTTTTTCTGATTCTACTTCATGTTCCTCAGCCTCATCCAGTGGGATATCATCCTGACTTTCATCATCACCGCCCATATCTTCTGTTTCTTCAGCCCGAGGGGATTCTTCTTCATCAGCATCATTCTCCTCACCTTCACCTTCTTGGTCAACCGGACGGAACATCCCTTGTTCCATCATCAGCAATGGTTTCAACATTGGCCAAGTTGTTGACATAAATTCTTCACTTTTCACACTATCTTTCTCTCCCAAGAAATATTTAAGTTCCTCTTCATCAACTTCTCCATCCTTATTTTTATCAAATACGTTAACTACTTTAATTTCATCTGCTGTTACTAAGCCATCATTATCAGAATCCAATTTAGTGAATTGGTCAATAGCCTCCTTTTCTTCTTGCTGGCGCTCCAATTCTGCCTTCTTCTGCCTTTCCTTCTCTTCAGCATCTCTGTACACTTGAAGAGCAGCATTTTCTTTAGCTTCTAATTCATCCTTAAGAGCCTCTTTTTCAATTTTTATTTTCTCAGCTTCTGATTTATCTTTTTCTAATTGTGAGAGCTGTTCAGCCATTTCACTGCGTTTTTTATTACCTTTCTCTATGAGCTCTAAGCGTATGTGGTTACCAGCTTTGTGCAAGTCTGCCAACTGTTGCGCCTTCACTCTGGCTTCTTTCCCCAATTCTTCACACACATTAGAACAGGTATCAGCCAAAGCATACTCGTCGGTACCATCACAGCAATCACAAATTCCATCGTTTACGCGGGAACTCGGTATATTCTGCGATCGATGTCCAGCGTTTGTACAATGAAATACCCCGTTTAAACAAGCAGAGGTTCCTGGCTCATCGCTGCCATCGAAACAGTCGCAGTAGTCGTCGTTCACATAGCTAAATGGAATTGTACTTGTTCCATCAAAACAAGTAAAATCTTTAGTCGGCGAATACAACGACGCTTTGGATAAAGAAACGCCGCGCGGTCGTGGAACGTCAGTTTGAGCCGAAATTACAAACGTAAGTATGACCAGTATTAATGAATGTAACTGCTTTAAGCCACAATAATAATTTGTGATCAAAAAAGACATCTTCTCTTGAGGCAACAACCAGTAATAGTGAAATAAATCTTGATAAATATAACGTGTAGAAAAATGACAATTGACCGCTGACGAATGACCAAAGTGACATTGAAGTATGACGTATCAATTAGTAATAATTGCCACCTCAGCTGTGTCGCCCGATCCAAATATTATACCTGGCGCTAGACTTTATTAATACAATGTTTTGAACTCAAAAACAGACTCAATTATAAATGAGGTGTCATATGATGACATCTGTTGTAATGCGCTCCCATAGTTATGCTTTTTGTTAGTAGTCTAGTAGTAGGTAGTAGAATTATAATGACGAGTTATGATCAGCAAGTTCAACGATATTATACAGGGTGTATCTGACAACGTAACGCAAACTTTGTGATAAGGCTACATTTAATGCCCTAAATAAGGTTACCAAATAGCCATAAAATTTAACGACCTCACCGTACGAACATTATGGCTGAAGTCGGTGTCAACTGTGATATAATATCCCAGCATGAATTTTCCTTACTAAAAGATTTTCTCTTATGACTTAGTATTTTCTCGCAGGTGTTAAGCTGTTTAGACATAATACTTTTAGTGAGAAAGTTCTGTAGAACTATTTAATTACCAGCATATTCTATGATGTTGCAATTACTTCTTGCTCTTAATTTAGGTACTACCAATAAGTGCGAAATTTAAAGGCATTCACACAGTTCTTATTGCGCGGACTGCAGTAAACCGTTTTAAGCTAGTCCGTAACTTTAGTCTGCATTTGCTAATTGCTTCGTAACTTGTTTTTAGGCGTCATTTTGGCTAATTGCAGGAGCACTCGGCAACGCGCCAAAACGACAACTCCGAAAAGAAAGGTCAAATCTAAATTGTGCAGATTACAAATTTACATAGTATATTAGCTGTAGCTGTTGTCTGCGGTTCCTAAACTGATTACAAGCGTCTTTCCTGTGATTAAATTTCTATATAAAATTTTTATGTACTTCTAATTCTTCCTATTGTAGGGGTAAAATAACAACGGATTAAAATGGAAATAATTCTACACGTACATGTACATTATATTTCTAATCCGTGATCTTTCAATCTCTAATATTAAGTTGAAAGCATACACTGTGGTAATAACTTTTAGGTTAACCCGGTGATCCTTGGAATTATATTATGATCCAGTTAAAAAGTTGATATCTTTCATAACCGTGCAAAGTCGGGGTTGGTCGCTAATTTGAATGAACTGAGCATTTCCCGAACAATTTCTTGAGTTTGAGCTCTATTTATGATGTCACAAAGATGGGCGCACATTTAAACGTAGGATTCACCTTTAAGCCCACCGCCTTTAGATTTGGCCACTTGGGAGCGAAACCTCAGTAATGGATACGCAGTCCCTTACAATCCCTTCTAATTAGGTTTGGGATACAGACGTGAGTAAACGTGAGATTTTACGAATTCAACTGAAGCGAAGCTAAGGCTGTAAGGGGTTTAGTTTAGCATACAATGATTATCTTTATATTAATAGGTAAACTTTCGGTACCAATTTACTAAAATTGCGCTGACGGAGAAGTGTGAAATTTGGCACAATTATAGTTTGTATAGAGTTGGGTGTGAGAATACTAATATTTTAATTTATATAATTATCATTCAAAATAAAGTGAAACTAATCTTTATCAGCTACCAGGTCAGGCTGTCTTGCGACATAGGCCTCCTCAAGTTCTCTCCATTTTTGTTGATCCATTGCTAACCTCCTCCAGCCCTTAGGTAGATAATCTGCCACCTTTTTACCTGCCTTCCTCTATGTCTTTTTCCATCCCTAGGGTACCATCCTGTTACTTTTTTGGTCCATTTCCTGTTTGCGTTCCCCACATATGACCTGTCCATTTCCATTTCAGGGTTCGTGTTCTTACTTTCACATCTACTATTTTTGTGATAGTCCTAAACAAGTTCCACTTTCTCGGACAATCCGTCTCCACTGGTCCCGGTTCAAACTTGACCTCACCGCCTGGCAGAACTGATAAGAGGAGGTGGTATCCATGATCTGGTCTTGATTTTCAAGATTGTAACCTCCTCTTCGAACCCTCGCCAATTACATGAATCGAAATAATGGAGAGGCCATCATGATCAATTGACCTCCTTTTAAATTTTAATGTTAACAATAGGATATAATTCAATAATCAACGCATATATATAAATAGCCGGGGCTATGCTGGCATAGCTGGCATGGTATTGCCTCGGCAATGAGAATTATCAGGTTCTTCTTGTAACCACGGTTACAAGGAGTATGGGCGTCGAAGCGAATCTTCTTGCCCGGGCTTGATTGTATTGTATTCACGAATGGTTGAGATTGAAAATTGAACCCGATAAGTTACGCTTCTATAGAGCGACGGGATTTATTTTTAATTTGTGACAAATGAAAAAACAAGGTCCGCTAGTTTATATGTATAGTAAGTTTTTGAATATCGTTATGCAGATTTAATAAATAATTGGGAAGGTACAAAAATAAATGGAAAGTTCTGAAGCGATGTCATAGGCGGAGTCATGATTTTCAGCATTAAGGAACGGCTTAAAAGAATAGCAAAATAAATATTTATTTACTGGTATGATTTAGCGGCTTCTTCATCAAAGTATCATAATTAAGGAACTGACTACTAAGAAAAAAGAAAGGATTATTTATAATGGAAAACCCATGCAAGAAACCTTGCCGCAACGCTTTACCGCATCACAGTTTTATCTGACACCCATGACGTGCCGGGGCGAAGATAAATCTCCCGCACGCCTCAACGTCGTGTCATCCACCCACAAACAAGAATTGATAAATTTATCTTGGGAATACGTTATAGGGTCGAGCCACATCTAGCGTTGGGTAAATTAACACAAGTATCGTAAAAACATTAGTAATCAAATATTTGAAAGAAAGAAAGAAACTTTATTCAGACATAAAAACAACACTATATGTAAAAACTTAGGTCTACATAATGCACAGAAGAAAAGGAAAAAAACACTAATTAATACTTAACAAGGTATAGTGTTGCAATTTATCTGAAAGGAATTACTACTCAGCTTAAATTAGAGTTTAAACTCTAAAGCTGATTTTTAGTAGCTCCCTTTAGACAGACGACAACAACACATAATGACATTGTAATAATAAAAAAAAACTACTGTAACAAAAATATAACATAATTACAAAATCAATCGTTTCAAATATATTTATCAATTTGAGTTAATTTAGGAATTAAGGCTGATTTATTTATGATGCTTGTGTAAGTTAATAAGACGAATTTCTTAGCATTCCATGGATTCACCGTGCGGGTGCCGGGTCCATCGCGTTGCAGAGTAAGGCATCATAGCAGTGCCCAGGACTTGTAACCCAGGTGTAGGTTTAAGAGCGCGCTCTTTATAGTGATCACTAACACTCACCTTCACTGCCAGTGTTCCCTCCCCT